>CAJQZP010000693.1:11377500-11977500 GCA_907164705.1 Parnassius apollo
ACAGAGTGATGAGGATCTGGTGAGCATAACTGATCAAATATTCATCTAAATATACTGTAATCAAACCCACATTCTCGGTGCACCAACCAATCTGTCTAAAGCGTTGAGTGTGGGTGGACAAAAACACTCACGTCCGTCAACCAGAGTGATAAGTAGATAATGCCAGATATAAACGCCGCTCAAGTTGCTAGGGCTAATACTTTAATTGAAACTGGGCATACCTACATACATCTGGCCCCAACATTACGAGTATCAAAACACACACATTGAGTTATCAAAAGGTATCGGCAGACCGGAAAGTATGAGACTCGCAGGACATGGACGTAAACGGAAATCTGTGGCCAAGGATGTCCGTTTCGTCGTTACCAGCGTGTTAAGAAACAGGAATTCAACTTCTTTTGAGATAAGAACGAAACTTCAAGAAATTCGAGGGGTTACATCAAGCATCCATCCATCCACATTAATATTATAGCTTACGCTACTTATTAAATCTCCTAACTTTTTTATTGATTTTGGAATTAGAAAACAGAGTGCAATATTAAAAATATATTGTAAAAAAAAGTTCTTTAAATATCTGTAGAGTAGCATAAATGAAGTTTAGATAACTGTGCAATAAGAGTAAATGCAAAAACACGGCCCAAATCTGCGTTTAAAAAATTTTGCGCATGTTTTACATAAACCTTACCAAACAGTTAATTAATTCCACATCACGCTAAGTATTCATCTAGATCACGAATCAGCGTTAATGGTATCGATGTCACGTCCGATTTTCTCGTTTTTAATTCGTTTATTAATGCCTTTAAATAAGATGCTTACGTTAAAAGTTTATTTAACTGTTTCGAGCAGACTTATTCACCGTTACCGTTAGCCTATAAAAGCCCGCTGCTGAGGATAGTCCTCCCTCATATTGTCTCATAGGACAGATATTTGCTACAGTTGCCACGCTTGGCGAGTTGGCAACCGCAATTTTTTATTTTTACTCGTTAGGAAGACGCTGCTGCCCATCTCCTGATTTGCTTCCCTTCGTCACCTCTTACGACACCCATGGGATGATTTGGGGTAGTAGATATTCTTACACTACAATACTCGGTAAGACCTTTTTTCAATAATAATAACTTGCATTGCAATCACTTCTGCTACTATTATAGAATATATAACATTATGATGTCAGTTCTATTCAGCAGTTCTATTCAAAGATGAGTCCAGATTTTGAGTATCTTAAGCTAGATGATGGAAGGATTAAAGTGTTGAGACGCTCGGGAGACAGGTACGCTCAGTGCGATATCATTGGAAATAGACTTAAGTGTCCCTAATAAACTAAACAATATTTTGTTTTATACACACTTTTTTGCGTACCTCTAAATTTGTGTCTATAAGTGTATGAGTTGGTGCTTTCTACACTTCGTCTCCTTACAAACTTTAACTATGCCAAATATCATTCACTCCAGTGCCCGCAATAAGCTTTAAAAGGGGTAAAGTTTTCCCTTCACGAATTAATATTACCTATCTATTCATATATTATGTACAATTTTAATAGAAATGATAATTGGCAGCTCTTAAAAGTATTTAATTTGATTTCAATTCATATTAATAATTTTAAATATTATTCAAATTTGGTAAGAGATAACAATAACAAAATAGAGAATCAGTCAACAAAATGATTAAAACAGTATTTACCATATTATAAAGATGGAAAGCATTGTTTTGTACACTTAATAATAAGTCTTTTTTGGCATAAGCCGTCATGTAGTTTCAGTGTAAGATTCTCTACTACCCTTATATAATCCTGTGGGTAAACTCATATCATCGTAAGAGAAAGAGGGAAATGAAACAAAAAATGTACAGCAGCATCTTCCTGCTATATATAAACAAATAGTAAAAACTACCAAGCAATCTATTGAGTTCAGCAGTGCGGATAGGCTGTAACTAAGACATCTATTGTATCATAACATCGCCATGACACACGGCGGGCAGCGAGAACTGCTGTAGTGTTTAATAATACGTAACATGATTATTGTATCACTCATTTGTCAACAATCAAATTTTATATTATGAAAAAAAAACTGCAGTTGTCAGATAGTATAGTAAAAATTTTAGATATAGGGGTAAATATTTCTCACAACAAATAATCTCACAACATAAGCATTTTTTACTATTTTGTATTTTATTGATAGAAAGTCACCAATGATGACTTGGAAAAGCGCCAAGCTGCATTAAATACGGGCGTCCGCAATTCTCTGGACGTTTCGACTTGCATCAGAGATATATGTGTTACAGTAAGATGATAAAAACACATGTGTTATTATCTATTAAAAAACAAAATAGAAGAAGCAGTAATATAAAAAGTTTCTTATAATATCCTGTCTGCTTATCGGTTTATAGAAATTACTTTACCTAAAAATCACGTTATCAAAGTTGTAATTTATGTATAGAATGCTTGAAACATTTAAACAGGTTTTAAATCGTATTATAATACAATACAATACTATACTCATTATTGTACACCAAAAAAAATTACAAAATATGCAAATATTTAAAGAAAACAAAAGGTGGTTTTTTTGCTACATAGAAATTTCTTCCAGACACCCTGGAAATGAATTAAAAAACAAAGAGGAAATGTAGGGTCAGAACGGAACAGGTAGGATTCACTGTAGTAACAAAGGTTAACAACTTATGCATTAAAAAGACTATAGGCGATGAATCAGGGATCATAAATGAAAGAAGGAAGAGATAAGGGTTAAAGAGACAATTAATGTTCCTTAACATGTTACTTGAACTAATGTAATTATTGAGCACGGTTTTCACTACTTCATCTTATTTTTCATCGACCCTCTTAAGTCTACTGCTGGATGGACCTTTGGTCGTCGTTGGGGTGATTGCAGCACCTCCCATCTCGTACATTTGGCGCTATTTTCCATCGCTGGTACCTGAATATTTAACGCCTGGCATAAATGTGATGGTTATAGTCGAATCGTTTAGAAGCTATGAGCCCTTTTTGGTACTTTCCATAGTCGCATTTAATACCTACGAAACTAAATGCGGTGATGGATTCTCTAATGCCACGACCACATGCGAAGACACAGCATTTCAACAAGACACTCCGGTACAGGTACTTCTAGCAGATTACAAGCATTGTTATAGTGTGCTAGATTTTTCACAGCTATGATTCGAGTTGTGAGAAATCATTTAGGAACTCGTATCTTCTTTCCTCTTTTAAATATTATTAAACGTTTTCACAATTTAACTCGCTAAACTCGCGTGTCATTCGTAGCTGTACGTTCAAATATTTTAATATCATCCAAGGACTTGTAGCTGTCTGATTGAACAAAATAATTAATGTATCCTATTTTTGCTGTTTCTCGATCTTTTGATCTTATTACACATATTTAAAACTAACCGCTTTAGCAAGCGAATACTTCCAAAATTCTCTCCGGTGCCGTCTGCTACAAATCATCACATTATTTAATTTCAGAAGTTGACAAAGCATTATACAGTTTTAAACCGTATTTGTTTTTCAACTTTACCCCGTTAAACTGTCAGTTTAACACTATTTAAGGCTTTTAAAAGTGGCACAATTTAAGGACGAAGTTGTTTTAATAAACTTGCTAAAATTATGTTTTTCTATATTTCTTATTCATATCTTCGACTGCCTTTTTGGTTTAGTGGTCATAAATGCGGTTGCCAATCACGGGGTCCCGGGTTCGAAACCAGGGTCGGACCTAAATCAATTATTGGGTGTTTCTGTCAAGAAATTTTAAGTAGCAGCCATTGAGTTATATGTACTACGTACTAGAGAAGTTATTCCAAACAAAAAATGTGCACTACTCTGTATCCGCACATGCGCGTTGAATGCGCATGCGCAGTTGATATAAACGCGCGAAAATTTTCATAGTAAATAATTGTCTATTTAGATCGTAATCGTTAATCGAGTATATTTTTTTTAATTTTCGTTTATTTTGCATATGTGCTAATTTAATATAAAATTATTATAATTAGCGCCGCTCCGCACTGCATGAATATATCAATAATAACGAAGCCATAATAACAGGTGTACGGATTACAGTACAGTTCAATTGAACATAGTGAGTGTTCGGTATGTCAAATCTAGTGCGTAGTACATATATATCGATGGTAGCAGCATTTGGAGACACAGGTAATAGAGAGTGCATTTGTGCTTGCGCATACACTCGGGCTCTGCAATCCTGTCCTGCGCAGATGGCAGTCTCCGTTGAGACTGGTCGCTGTGACCGAAAATGAGCCCCAAAACGACAAACAAAATAGCACCGACTCATTGGTGCTAAAATGTTTATGGATCACCAACGCGACTACCAATGCGTGCGTTTAACAAGAAGCATGTATGCATTTTTATAAGTATACTAATGTATACTAAGTAATCTTGGGCCAGTTTCTATCATGTTTTTTTAACGACTGTACACAGCCGAGGGGAAAAATCGGATGAAACATAATATACGAATTTCTAGACGGGGTGGATAAACGAACACGCGATTTTAGGGTGGAAAAACGGGATAACCCTGTAAATTCACAGAAAATATTGTAAAAGTTTTTGTCGTGTGAAAAGGCATACTAATTTTCTATGTTAATAACATAATAATATATAAAGCACACAATAAATGTTGTTTTGTATCAATTTTTTATATTATAGCAGTATACCAGTGGTAAGCAGTCATCAGAGCTAAGGGATGAGTAGCTAGTTTTCAGTAGTTGGGGCCAACATTATGGCAAAAATACTAATGCAGAAATACAGCCATCAGCCCACCCTGATCGTAATTGGCTACTGCAGGTCAACCACAACAGCATTCTACTTCTTCAAATTGTTAATATGACAGACTTTATTTTTAATTAACAACGTTTCGGATGACTTACGGCACCCATGACGTGGTCAGAGAAGGAAGTAGAGGGAATGTTTGTATTTCGATTTAACTTCATTTACTAAAATATACGCAAAAAATCAATAAAATTAGTTTTATTTAACACTAGCGATCCGCCCCTGCTTCACACGGCTGATTTCTATATCTCGAAGTTTTTAAACCGTCCAGGGACCCATTCAAACACACAAATAATTTATCAGAATCGGTCCAGCCAGCTTCAAGTTTTAATGAGACTAACGGACAGCACTTGATTTTTATATAATGTAGACATAGAATAGTATAATACATACATAATAGAACGGGGGAGTGGGCGGAGCCCGTGTCTAAAATGTCACTAACACGTCAATTCACACGTATAAATGTCAACACGAAATGTATTTTGACGTTACAATCGTTTCCGAATTTCGCATCTAAATTACTTAGAAAATGCCAAATTGCACGCTATTTACAAATAAATACGTATTAAAATCTGTCTGTCAACACAGCGAATCGGGTTGGTAGTAGTGATAATACGACGTAATTGCTTGTATGTGTGCTCCCGGCGACACCTATATTCGTACAAAATAAGGTTGACAGCCATTCTACTGTGTATTATAGTATTCTATGAATATAGAGATGTAGTATTCGTGGAAATATAAGAAATTATTAGACTACAAGTGCTTTGTCACCTCTAAGAACTAAAATGTATGTTGCATAGTGATATAATGGAGGTGGACTTGTAGTTTAAAAATAAATAGGATAAAGTGTTGGAAAAAACTTCCTAGTTCTATTTCAATGTCTCATCATTGCGTTTCCCTGACAGTGCATCTGTGGCGGCGCAGTCGTCGCGCCACAAGCGAAACACACCGAAGCCTAAATCACGCAATCAAAATTCCGAATCATAAACAGTATATATAGAACAGCTCCGAACTATCACACGGAGCGTTGGCCGCTCCCGGGGCATAACACCTTGCCCGGCGGGAGATCTCCCCTTTTCCTTCTACGGCCACACATCCTAGCTTACCTTCGATCTTATCACATAATTGTTACATCAAATGCGCGTAAGCTATGAGTGACTGTGTCTGAATTTGCACATAAATTTGTGGATATAATATATTTTTGTATTCAAAATATGTCGCTGTGGTGAGAAGTGGTCAAATATACTACATACACGTCGTCATTATTTATGCAAAAAGTTTAAATGCATTCCGAAACCTTTTCAAAAATAATAAAAAATACGTGTGGCACTCGGTGACTGCCCCGGTAAAGCTATTGCATAGCATTTTTATCAACTTATGCAATTATAATTATTTATTTATTTTATTTATGCAGTTAAGTCTTTGATATTAAATCAAGTTACACTTTTTGAGCGTGGTGACCGATAAGAAAACAAATTTTTTTCTCTTATTGAATAAATGAGAAGTTAATATTGTTTAAAATATTTTTAATATCTTACAATACATGTAGGTTATTCAGGAATTTTTATCATTGAGTTAGCAGCTAGTGTACACGCATACGTCTAGTCGCACGAACACAAACACCGTGCCGAAGTCTGCCGAGTGCCGAAGTCTGCCGAACCGAAACGACGTTAGACGATGCACGGCTTTCAACGCCACACCTCCGTGCCCGTCGGAGTGGGGAGCGTGAGGTTTTTTTCGTTACGGAATTATAAATTCGGTCCCCGCGCTCAAGGCCCGCGATAGAAGCTATGCAATAGCTTAAAAACTTTCCTCATACTAGAGTCCGTGTGTGCGTTAATATCTAAAATCAATATATTAGAAATATTTATTACCTTAGTTTCATATAGAATACGAGCAGGTGTTGTTGCAAGTGTTTAGTCTCTGTTTGGGTTGTGTTATCCTGGATAGCTGAACGATTATTCGAATTAATTTTAACCTTTGTATTGTTCGCTTTTGCTTTGTTTATGTAACAGTAGCTGCTATTTGTGATTTAATTTTAACATTTACCTAGTAATCTGTTCGTACAGTATCTACGTCGTAAACTTTATTTTCGAACAAACGCTATCACAAACAAAATAGCAAGTCTAGTGATTAAAAAGAAAAAAAAGAATAAAGACAAATTGCTTTCAAAAGATACTCTGCGAAAAAATTTTTGAGACTAACACAAATGTTGTTTGTGGATTAATTTCAAATCGTGCGATATTTTTTAAGTCGGTGTTGGCACCAAAAACATTATATTAATCAAACAAAAATAAATTTGGTACTTTGTAGTAATTGAACGCTCCAATACAAGTAACGGTCTGTAAAGCCATCTTATGGTATGGTCTCATCTGCCGTGAAGTTCGCAGCTGGCGGTTTGTTTGAGTTAGCGCCTAAGCTCAATACTATTTTAAAAGGAGAAGTCATGCAACGTATAAAGCTGTTGTGGAAGTTTTTGTCGTATATAGACAGGTATGCAATATTCGTTCGACGATTTGTTCCGTTAGAGACTAATTACTCGTAGCTAGCAATTGGTGGTAAGTTACATCGGGCGCTCACTTGACTAATGCTTTGTGATCAGTAACAGCTGAATCTGATTTGCAGCGTAGTTAGTCAACTGTTAACCTTGAAACAAGACTTAGTGCACCTTTACACCTCTAATCTGTGAGAACAATTCACACGTGCAAATAATTCTAAAATTATGAATTCTGTAGTGGACTATCAAAGGTCTTCAATGATAAAAAGAAAAGCATTTCGTTGGATTGTGGTTCTTCTTTGATCTAGCCGACCCCAGAACCCAAGGCTGAATAGCACTACTAATCAGACTTACTGGTTGACAGAAATATATAATTGGTACATATAGCAAACATAATATAGCTGTGGTCGAACTATTCACCTACATCCAATAACACAAATTTACATTGATAAACTTAAAACATATTTTCTAAAAATCTTAAGGCGACACCGCGAAAAAATGCACCTCCTTTCGTCGAATAGTATACAACTATGACACCACTAACGAAAGTGGAATTTTGATATAAGTAAACTCAAGTCTTTATCTTGAATTCGCTTGTTCATAAACATGATAGTATAATTTTTATAGAAATTATGTATTCACTCGGATCAGTACGGAGTTAGCCCGGAGCCACTTTTTCGATGTCGTCTTAAGATGACCAACATTTAAGACATTGGAAAAGATTATTATGAAAGGACTAATTATTCAGTTAAATGTTATCTAAAGTACCGTGCGAGGTGAGCCGTGAGTTGATACGTGCAGTGATACTGCGAGCCGCCTCCGTGGCGTCGGGCGCGCGCAGCTGAAACGCGCGGAGTCTCTCGAACAGGCACTCCGCTGACACATCTTCCGCCATCCGATACGCTGCACACAAGATGTTATACTTGCATTTACAGCGCCAGACAAGAACTTATCTGCGAGATATATTTGATATCGGTGTTTTGTTCATTAAAGTGTATTCTGTCTATACATCCAAGTTAACCTTTTTTAATGTTTACCGGGTTATAAAATATATTAAAACCATTTATAAGTACCTGGATGACCGAACTTTGCTCGGTATTTTTTTTTGGAAATCGTGTTTTTCGGAAATTATATTTAGATACAAATCACATACAGATGAAACATTAATAATATTTTTAGATCTTACCGACATAATAGAAAAAACTGAACTGGTTATTTAAATAAAAAAATCATGAGTGCAATTAGTTTCATTTCATTTTTCGTTTTTTTTTTAAATACTAAAAAAGGGCTCGAAATAATAGATTTTGTCACAAAAGAAGAAAACTTGAAAAAAAAAGAGAAAAATCGGACCGAAAAGATCCTGACTCGAACCAGGGTTACTACGATTTCGGCACCACTGGTATCCCAATTGAGCTATTATAACCCTTAACATATCATTAAAATTTACCTTCGTATTCTAACGATATTGTAGCAGTTTTTCATTGCCTGAAAACATCGATAAAAAACATTTTCCAAAAATGAATTCTAGCTAGATCGATTTATTGCCCCCAATACTCCCTGGACACTAAATTTCATGAAAATCTTTGGAGCCGTTTCCGAGATTCCTATATTTATTTATATATACATATATACAGGAATTGCTCGTTTAAAGGTATAGGATATAGGATTTAAATCTGTGGAGCAAGTTACGGATTAGTAAGCTGAAGTGGCAATGGGCCGGCCATATAGCTCTAAGAACTGACAACCGATTGGGAAGCAAGGATCTCGAGTGTCAACCTCGTATCGGTAGGCGAAGTGTAGAGCGGCTCCCCACTAGATGGAGTGACGACCTGGCAAGACATGCAAGAAGTCGATGGATGCAGGTGGCTCAGGACCGTGCTTTATAGCATTCCTTGGGGCAGGTTTATGTTCAGCAGTGGACTTGAGAAGGGCTGTAATAAATGAATTAGCAAGGTACAGTAAGTTTTGAGAGCGCTTGATTACCCACCGTTTTTGACAATTGTCTGGTAGTGAAATCTGCTGTAGATATTTTTGCTACGAATATATAATATAATACAAAGAACATCAAATATTCATGTAATAATTTTTATTTTTATACCATATTTATTAAATGTATTCTAATTTACAATTCGAATAATGAACAATTAGAATACACTTAATAAATATGGTAAGTATTATAAAAAAACTTAAAAAGGATTAAGTGCAAACATTGGAAATCATATTGTTAAAGTGGCAGAAGTTGATCTGAGCGAGTGGTGAAAATCAGCTGTTAATTTTTTTTAATCAGTCCGTAAAAGTCCTGTTGGAAGAGGCCCATCTTGCAAACGTAGACCTCTCCCAGTATATTAAAAATATATTTAAAAATTAATCATCAATTCGCAATTAATTCGCAATTAATCGCAATTAATCGCAAAAAATTAAGCATCAATGTAAAAATACATCTCACTGAAGGACTCAGTTTAAGGCCAGGATTTTAGCTATTTCGTAAAATAGGAAAAATTTATTGCAGTATAATTAGATCGATCAAGTGAGAATTGATGGGCGTGAAATATTTAACTGCTAAGACGTGCAGGTTCCATCACTATTTTTTCATTCCCTTTAAGCACATAGAAAAGGGCTGTTACTCAAAATTTCATATTATAATGTCGCATCAAATGTTTGAGTATAATTAAACTTTAAGCTAAACACGAATCAAGCGCTAGTATAATCACTTGTTGTGTAATATTTATATTCTAATACTAGCTTGCAAGACAGACGTTGTTCTACCCTTTTGGACAACCCTGTCATGTCCTATTAAAAATCCTTAAATTCGCAAAAAAAATTGTGGCTTTTTCATGGGTAAAGAAACTATCCTATCTCTCAAGTTGGACCAAACTGCACACGGTGTGCAAATTTGATTAAAATCAGTTAAGTAGTTTAGGAGTCCATCGCGGACAAACAACGTGACACTTATTCGGAAGGTCTGGTACTGCTATCGCCAGTACGTCCGTCAAGAATGTCAATTTCAAATCATGCTTACATTGAGAGGGACCCCAAGTCCAGCAGTCGACGTAAATCTTAACAGGCTGACAAAGACGCGAAATATTAAAAGATTATGTTCGCGATGTTTTTAATTTTTTTATATAGAACTTATCGTATATTTTCAAGACGGTTGGACTTGGACAGAAGTTATTTGTAAATATGAAGGCTCAATTTTGAAATTACTTTTTACTATTGAGGTTTGTCACGCTTTTAAAATTAATATTATTTAATGAATAATAAGTTTTCTCTTAAAATTACTATATCCATCAATCCATTACAGCCTATAAAAATCCACTGCTGAACATAGGCCCTCATAGATTTCCTAATGGGGGGGATTTTGCCATAGTTGCCACGCTCGGCAAGCGGGTTGACAACCACATTTTTTTATCATTTTGAATTGTTATCAGGAAGATGCTGCTGCTCATCTCTGGGATACTGGATATTTTTACACCGAATTCCTGATAGCGACAAAATAATCTCAGATTCTTTGAAATGATTGAATAAATATCGTATTTACACTCAATGAAAATATTTAAATCGTCAGGTATCATCGAAGTAGGTACGAGAAAATTTGCCTGCCAAGCGTGCTCGGCAAAGTCTTTTAACCGTGGATGAAAACCATGAGCAGCTTACGCCAGTCATGTCAAATATCAGGCCCGAATCGCAGTGGATTATTTAAATATATTAATTACCTATTTATGCGATAATATTTAGTAAAATTCGATGATGGCATACTTGTACGCTTATTAAATTACGCGTTTCCTGACCTTGAGTTCCTAATTAAAAATCGATTTTATCATTTTTTCTTGGGTAAATTAATTTTAAGCCTGGCCAGTTAGCATACCCTCACTTTTGGAAATGATTCGACAAAAAAATCGAGTTTGACGCCCCTGTTTTACGCGGTTAATTTAAATGACGATGAGGATTGTAGGAGTAAGACCATTTTAGTATTTTTGATACTTAGTTTACGAACATACAATGAAACTTTTATAATAATAATAATAATTATTATTATAATTATATTTTACATTACGTATAGTTGGATGATTAAATACATTTTATCGAGTCTCTTAAGAAACAATACTAAAAGTATAGTCAATAAACATTACAAACCATCGCATCAGACTGTTATGTCTCTATTTGTAATTAAATATGATTTCTTCTACAGAATAAAAACGTAAGGGGAGGTTTAAAAAAAACTTGTAGTGTATGAACTATGTATGTATAGCTAACTGTGACGTCTATTTGTTATTATTTATGTAATGGGTATGAATTATAACCAAATTTATTGTCTTAAAACTTTTTATGTTCCATATGGTATCATTCAATTAAAATTTATAAACAAACATGATCGAGGTTTTTTTTTAAATCCCAACAACAATGATCAATGAAGTATGCATTGAAACGCTAGCAAAACAACGGCAATGTAGAGCGACTAGTGGTAAAAATACAGATTAAGTGTTATCGTGAATGTAGGTTAAAACAGAAGATAGAATTTAGATGGCTAACGAATTAATAAGAACAATGGACGGCTTGTAAATGCTAGGAAGTACGACGTGGAACGTACGTTTGTGAGTGCGTTGGCGTAGTGTTGTCCTTTTCCTTGAGGGTTTGAATGTGACAGTAATTGTAAATAATAAACAGTGTACTGTGTACAGTAGGGACGCGACTGTTGCGAGCTCAACGTCCCGCGTCGGCAGCCGGCCGACTAATACTGAATTACTGAATTACTGAAGGGAAAATCGGCGCGCGACGCTGCACTTCTGGTGCCAAATAATCTTTTCTCCCGCGTAAACAAACCATATACATAATAGAGGGTAACATTAGTCTGCTAATTGTTGAAAAACACCTTGTATGGAATAAGCAGTCAATTTTATTCCCCACTTATAATAACATTTTGAAGACGCTGCTTTTCTCGCATTACGTTACATACAGGTTATAAATATTAATATAAAACGGTGCTTTTGTGCTGTACTTAGATCGCGAGCACGCGCATTGCGCGCATCTAACTAATGAAAGCTTCATCATAATCGGATGCAAGGTACAGGAACACATAAAAAACGAACGAACAAACAAACATTTTATTTCCAAAAACGACGACATCATCGAAGTTTTATCGTAATCGAATGAATGGTATTCAAACGCATATGGGCTAATAGATCAGCTATATAATCGATTATAATATATGACTGCTATAATAAATATTAATTCTTATGACTGCTATTAAATGTTTTATTTAAGTTTTTTTTTCATAAAACTTTTTTTTTTTGTAAAAAAACAAACTATATGTTTTTGTGTTGGCATAATATTTATGACCCATTTCAAGGTTGTATATTAAATACAGGACAACCTGTATATCAACTAGGAAAATTTCTCATGAAATATAGATTTTTAAAATAACGCATAGAAGCGGAATTTAAAGTGCTTTATATTATTTAATTGTATCCATTGACTTCTTGCAAGTCCCATCAGATGACTGTGGATGCAATGAGCCGCCAGCATTCATCGCGAAGGGCTGTAATGATGACGATGATGATTATTAAGTACATGTTAAAGCTAAATGCTGATTTACCATATGCTCAGCGGTGAAGGAATACATCGCGACGAAACCTCCACGTCTGAGAAATTTTATTCTATTTATTCATTAATTTAAAGAAAAAACGTTAACCCCACACTAGGATTTTCTTCTGTATCGTGGAGGCAGTTTACATACATACATTGCACAAGGACAAACATCCAGACTCGGAACAATTGCTTGTAGGTCATACAAATACCTGTAAGTGTTAACGCACTTAGAGAAAGTAGTTTGTTCAGAATCGTTTACTGAATCGATTCCTATCATTTTTAATATAGGTAATTTTTTATCTTAAAAATAATTAAACCTACGTAAATTACAGTCACACTAAATCTGTACAGTCAAAACAAACTGAAATGGACCGTAACTTAAGGCAATAAGACTTTTAAGATTGCAGTTTTATTTGTATTATTACTAATTCTGTCATTCAATAAAAATAAAGAAAAATGAACTTTATTTCAAGCACGTTAAAGTCTTTACGTTCGTGGATTTGAACTGTGACCACAACATTCTTCCGGAATTAGTATAACAAATTTGATAAATAATCAGTGCATATAAATGTTGAACTAAAAATTCAGTGTATGTATTATGATTATAACATAATATACTAATTGGGGTATCTGAGGGTGTGCGTTAATTACGTTACACACACACACACATATATATATATATATATATATATATATATATAAGAAGAGAAGATAAAAATATGTATATGTGAAGTCCGCCAACGCGCAATTATATATACGAATTTCACGTAGCACCATGTAATTATAGTATCATTTAAAATTGTATTTGACCGTGTAGTGACGGTGTGAGAATATCTACTACTCCATACCATCCCGTGGGTGTCGTAAGAGCCGACAGAGGGAAAAACTCATAGCCTAAGGGCAGCAGCATTTTCCTTATAACAAGCAAATCCACTCGCGAAACGTGGTATCTAAGCCGAATATCACCCCTATAAGACAATCTGTGTTCAGCCGTGGACTTTCGATAGGCTGTAACGGTAACGGTAAGGGTTAAAATTAAAATAACAATTGGAATATAGGAAGAGTTTTTGATAATCTGAGAATAAGTCAACGAGTGTAAGAAGTAGTTGTACAAATTATAACTTTAATAATTTAATAATTTTTACTTTAACATTTCTTATAATTTAATCTATTATTATGAATATGTAATCTATTAACTACGGATGATATTTGACATTTGTATGTTCTCAGACCAAACTTTATTTGTATTTAATTAAGACGTTTTTGTAACCTGTGAATCACAAATAAACTATTTGATTTTATTTCATATGAAAAGTATAAATTAATAAAAGAGATAAAATATAAAAAGCGGCCTCCAGCGAAACTTACATTTAGGACTTCCATTTAATATAATCATAGTTATGGTAAATGAATTTAAACTTTAAATTCTACGCAAATAACTTACACCTTTATTTTATAAGTATTACTTATTAATGTCACTTACATTTTCTTCTTGTTTTTTTGGTGACGTAACTGTGAACAAATGTATCGGTTGCTGCAGATACTTCCTGAAATTGAATTTATATTCTTAAATTAGGGTTGGATAGCTTATGACCTTAGTTGGACATAGAAATAGAATACATGGTCACGTAGAAAGAATGAATGAGGAAAGAGTGACAAAGCAAATTTATATGGCAGATGTGAATGGCCAAGTCGGGAAGGGACGCCCTAGGAAAAAGTTTATCGACCAAATTGGCGATATTTTGAAAATGGGCCACGTTAGAAGTACCCTTAACCGACGAGCATGTATGCGTAGATATATGGATGTAAAGGAGCCGAAAGAGGTATGTCAGGATCGTGCCAAATGGAAGTCCGTAGTCTCTGCCTACCCCTCTGGGTGACAGGCGTGAGTGTTTATATATAAATAGAATGGATGAGCGTAAAGGGATAATATTAATCGCTACAAACCTGACATTTTGCATTCATGACACAATGTTGCTTTTCTTTTCAATTCAATTCAATATGTAGATGTATATCATTTCCGTTAATGCCTAGCTCTAAATTTAACTTGATTAAAACAGTTGTGTATGTAATATCTCTAAAAACCAATTATAACCTTTAAATTAAATGTCTCGGACTCATGACATTTGAAATATGTCACTTACACACATAGAATATAAATTATGCTTATGGCCTGTATTTTATGTGTCATTATTGGTCATAATACGATCATGTAATTATGAATACATATTATATTACGACATTACGAGCTCAAAACTTAATTAGACACCCTTATTTATGTAGAGCACCTTTTTCGTCAGTCCCAAAATCCATCAGTGACAAGTAGGTAGATAATTTTAAAACGTAGTAGTGATTTGTATCACCATCATCATCATCGTTATTACAGCCCATCAAACACCGTTGTATAATGTCCTTACATAAGGAATAACATAAATAACAGTCTAGATTCACCTGCACCCGTCGACTTCCTGCATCTCTTACCAAATTGTCACTCTATCTAATGTGTCTATGGGGCCTGCCCTATACTGCGCTTGCCGTTACGATACTACAACTCAAGAACTTTTCTTCTTCATCGGTGGTCGGTACTTCGAAATATATGGTCAGCCCGTTGTCACTTCAGCTCCGTTTCGTTATGACGGTTACTCTGGTTCTACGGTAGATATCCTCATATCTAAGTCCGTCAGAGAAACTCCAAGCATAACCCTCTTCATAGCTCGCTGAGCTATTTGAGATGATGTGTCATCACTACCAACACACACTGGTTGTACCAGGTTGTATATTCTTATGATTTATACACCTACCTACTCTTTATAATTTAATCAATATAATTTAAAATCAAGAACAAAGAGAGAGAGAGTATGATATATGTTTTGTATATATATATATATATATATATATATATATATATATATATATACATTAGTAAGCTGAAGTGGCAATGGGCCGGCCATATAGCTAACCGACATAACCGATAACCGATGGGGAAGAAAGGTTCTCGAGTGGCAGCCTCGTACCGGTAGGTGTAGTATAGGACGACCCCCCACTGGATGGAGTGAGAGGAATTGTGAAGGGCTGTAATAGTGATAATGATCCTTCGTAGTTTTATAGTTACTTTTATAGTCAAAGCCCTAAGGTTAACTGGCAGAAAATGCTTTTAACGTTAATTCCGCCTTTTGATCCTGAACCGATGTAAGGATTAATAAAGTTTAAATAAATAAATGACAAAGAGTGTATAGCATTTCTTAGTAGTTACACAGTATAATAGACTGTGGTAATTATCTTAAATACCTGGATGACCGAACTTTGCTCGGTATTTTTTTTTTTGAAATCGTGTGTTTTGAAAATTATATTTAGATACAAATTACATACTGATGAAATATGAATAGGTACCTAATATTTATGATCTCACCGACATAATAGAAACAACTGAACTGGTTATTTGAATAAAAAATCATGAGTGCAATTAGTACAATTTAAATTTTCGTGTTTTTAAAAAATACTAAAGAAAGGGCTCGAAATAATAGATTTTCTCAAAAAAGAAGGGAACTTTAAAAAAAAGGAAAAAAGTCGGACCGAAGACAGGACTCGAACCAGGGTACTATGATTTCAGGACAGTCCGATATCACATTTGAGGTATTACAATCATTAATACGTTGTCAAAATTTATCTTCTTATTCTAACAATATTGTAGCAGTTTTTCATTGGCTGAAAACATGGATAAAACAACATTTTCTACAAATGAATCCTAGCTAGATCGATTTATTGACACTGAAACCCCCTGGACACTAAATTTTATGAAAATCGTTGGAGCCGATTCCGAGATTCCGATTATATATATATATATATATATACAAGAATTGCTCGTTTAAAGGTATAGGATATTAAAAGTGTTTAAATACATAATCGAACGGCGGCGCGGCATTAGTTTTCTTTTTCAACTAATTACGCGGTCTTCAAAAATATTACGTATTAGTTATTTGATCTATCAAACACATCAACAAGTCAACTACCTTTTCGGTTTCTACGATAGTCATTACTACTGTTATCCAGTAATTGTTCATGAAACTCGTTCGAAAGCGTCAGTATGAAATGTCAAGTGAGATCGCGGGCCGGTGGCTCTGATCGATGGTTGGCTAGCAGAAAATGTCAAACAATACTATCTGTATCGAAAGAGTCAGCCAACCTTGGTTTGAAAAAGTTACCATCGTTGTTTTCATTGCGGGTGTGTTGTGCGCATTCCATCCCTATACGAGTACGAACGAGTTGTTTCAACGATATCGAAACGAGAATTTATAATTATGTTCCGTCCTTTATGCTGCATTTTTACAATCCTTCCATATACATATGTAAGACTTATATTACTTTATATTTCATGCCTTTGTCAGTTATTGTTTGAAATCATTAAATGCTACATCAATTTATTCCCGTTTATTATGGAATCATAAATCTTTTTTTTAAATATTATCGGTAATTAATTAAAAAAGATAACATAATTGTTTTGTATCTTTGTAGCAGAAATTACTCCATGTCGACCACAGCGAAAGCTATCGATCTTATTGTGGTCATTATCACAAAGAGGTAATCACATCCATCATTTTAACAGTGGTAGAGCAACGCGACAGCTTTGCTGTTGCACGTATGGGCCGGCTCAAACCGGGTTATAACACGACCTCACAGAGTACCGGCGTGAAGTGGACACTGGTGAGTGCATGTGGCCGGAGGCCTAATCCCCCCCCCCCCCATCAACATGGCGGCGGAATTAAATGTCAAACTATCCCAGGAGGGTACCAGCACTCCTGAAGAATCCCTCGCTGTCGGGCTGCCCCACGTATTCTGGTGGAGGGGGGGGGGGCGGGCAAATTCCGCTCAAGACAAAAACTGCTCAGGGCAAGCTGAGCAACAAGACCAAGGCGACCCCCTTCTTTCGGAAGGCTATCTGCGAATTTCTGCAATATCAGGGGACTCTCTTTAGGTACCATTTCGAGACGGCGAAGCCGGCTTTACTCTTTCTGACCGCAGGTGTCTTCTCCGGCTGATGCTTCGTATCTCTAGGTAGAAGAGATCTACCCGGGGTACAAACTGGAACACTCATTTGTGCCTCGGGCTGGAGTTTGCGTATACGTCAGAGAGGACATCTGTTCTAGAAGCCTCGGCAGTCTTGAAGTTTCGGACCTGTACATGGCATACCTGGCTTGGTTCACGTTTAACCGATCATGCCGGGAAAACTGTTCATGATATTGCTTCTGTAAGTAACAACTGGTTACTTCGCCTACGCGGATTCTAGATGTAGAGGACCATGCACCGTCCCTGTTAGACCTTCTGCTGACCTCTCATTCGGTCAGATATGAGGTCTCCGTTGACGCCCCTTTTTTCTCTTCGAAACATTGTATTGTCCGGAGTGTGGTGCCACTCACACTGAAATCGCAGTTGCATTCTGCAGGCTGACGTCGTGTTTGTCACCATAAGTCAGCCGATTAGAATCTGATGCGGTCTTTCTTTGCATCCTACCCTTGTGGCGGGTTTGCTTCTCGCAACGTTTTTGCTGACTCTGTCGCTGATTTGGGCATGGAATTTTTTATTCCTTTCTCTGTGGTGCCCATCGGAGGCAGATCTCAGCCATGGTTTAGTCGCTCCTTTAAAATAGTATCATGCTATAAGCAGGAGTACTACCGGGCCTGGGCTGAGGCATCAACGTCCCGGGATCTAAATACCAGTGCCCTAAAAACGAAGTATAATTCCGCCTCCAGGTCCTTCAAAAGTGTCATTGCCAAGACAAAGTCAGAGGACATAGGCCGAATTGGCGAGAATACTAGTTTCTCGCCAATTCGGCCTATGTGCTCGCCTTCCTTCTGCAACCCGTGCATTCTGGTCTCTCGCCAAGGCTGTCCAAGGGAGCTTCTGTCAGCCATCTCTTCCATCTCTGCACAGGGAGGACGATTCACTGCCCCATGCCGCGAAGAAGAAAGCCGATTTTGCTAGGCTCTTTCTTTGCGTCTAACTTTCATTAAGGGGGTGAGCACACCTACACACTCATCCCGCGGTGTGAGTGCCATCCAGATGTGCGGTTCACACAGTGCAAGAACTTTGCAAAACACTCCTCTCCCTGGACATCCACAAGTCGAGTGGTCTTGACGGAATCCCCCCAATTGTGCAGAAGACGTGTGCTCCAGAGTTGGCCCCGGTTCTAGCGTAGTCCCAAAATCATGGAAGACGGCTTTCGTCCACCCGATCCCTAAAATATACGACCGCTCAGACCCGTCCAACTACAGTCGCATCGCTATCAACTCCTTGTTCTCCAAAACAATGGAGTCCATTGTAAACTGTCAGCTTATGAGGTACCTTGGGAGTCGTGAGCTGATTAATGATCGCCAATACGGTTTTCGTCGTGTTCAATCAGCTGGTGATCTTCTGGTCTACCTTACTCATAGATGGGCGGAGACGGTAGAGTCCAAGCTTCCCATTGGCCGTTAGTTTGGACATTGCGAAGGCCTTCGATTGGGTTTGGCAGATAGCGCTTCTTTCGAAGCTCCCTTCCTATGGGCTTTCCGAGAAATTGTGCATTTAGATTACCAGTTTTCTTGCAGATCGGAGTATCAAGGTTGTTGTAGACGGTGCAAGCTCCGATTAAAACCCAATTAATGCTGGCGTTCCACAAGGTTGCGTGCTATCATCAGCGCTGTTTCTTCTGCATATCAAGTATATGTTGCAAGCCCGTAACATTCATTGCTATGCGGATGACAGCACTGGTGATGCTCTGTACACCAACTGTGCTAATATTTCTCAGGAAAACGTCTCCGAGTACCGGGACAAACTTGTGTCTGAAGTCGAGTCATTGCTGAACAAAGTCTCGGATTGGGGACGACTAAATCTAGTCCTGTTTAACCCTAAGAAGACACAAGTTTGCGCGTTAACCGCTAAAAAGAACCCCTTTGTCGTATCTTCTCGGTTTCAAGGCACACCCCTTGCTGCCTAAGCCGGTATCGGAATCCTCGGCGTTGAATAACGAGTGACGTGCAGTTTCGTGGTCACTTGGAAGAGAAGGCCAAATTGGGCTCTAAATAGTTTGGCGTGCTCAGCAGAGCGGGGCAGTATTTCATGCCGGCACATCGCCTGCGACTTTACAAGGGACAGGTTCAGCCTCACATGGAATACTGTTCCCATCTCTGGGCTGGGGCTCTAGACCGCGTCCAGCGTAGAGCGGCTCGAATCGTCGACGACCGATTGCTTTTCGATAGGTTCGATTCACTGGCGCTGAGAAGAAATGTTGCATCTCTTTGCGTATTTTATCGCATTTATCACAGGGAGTGCTCTGAGGAATTGTTCTGTTTAGTCCCAGCCGCCAAATTTCATGAACGCATTACACGGCAAACCTCTCGGTACCATCCACATCATCTGGATGCTTGGCGGTCCACCACTGTACGTTTCACTAGGAGTTTTCTTCCGCGTACGACCTCTCTGTGGAATACTTTACCAGCGGCGATTTTTCCGGCCGATACGACCTAGGGACCTTCAAGAAAAATCTTACTCCTTTATAAAAGGCCGGCAACGCACCTTTGATTCCTCTGGTATTGCAGTTGTTCATGGGCGACGGTTAAGTGACTACTTAACATCAGGTGAACCGTATGCTCGTTTGCCACTTTTCCTATAAATAAAACATCCTGTCATATAATATCCATAATTATAATATATTTTCTCGTGCATCATATTAAGTTTTCCTAATAAAATCGATTACTTATAGACACAGAAATAATTACTATAAAATCAAACAAAACAAGTGTAAACAGATTTACAATAGGACCCTTACAAGATAAAAATAGTACGTGGCCGTACTTCTTGTTCTTTATTAACATAATTAATTTGAGTCAACTATTGAACGAAGCATTTTGTAGGAATGTTCTTGACGGCATACAGAGCTTGGAAGGCGGATTAGCAGCGCAGAGCCGGTATATTTAATGCTGCTTCAAATTAAATGTATTTTTTTAAATAGAATAAGGGTGGCAAACTAGCGCACAGTTCACCTGATGTTAAGTGGTTGCTGTGGCCCATTGACATCTACATTTACTTTCGATTAAGAATTAAAAAGGCAGATGTGTTGTCACCTCTGAGGACTAAGATGAAATGCCCCACTTTTTTATATAGGATAGGGTGACAAACGAGCACATAGTCCACTTGACGGTAAGTGGTTGCTGCGGCCCATAGAAATCTAAATCTATCCTCGATTCCAAATCAAAATGCAGATGCGTTGTCACCCGTGAGGATTAAGATGGAATGCCTCGTTTCCAGTAGTGATGCAACAGAACTCTGTTTCTGTTTCCGCAACTTCGGAAGTTCTGCATGATTTTCATCCGTTTCTGCTTCTGTTTCCGCAAGTTTTATAACGAAAGTTTGAACGGAACTCAGCGACGCAGCCACATGAGTAGATAAAATTCCGTTTATCTACTCATGTGACGCAGCGGACGAGGTATGCCGCATTGTTTGATAGTTGAGCACGTGTAAGAGCGAGGTGGGGCATTTTAGCTAGCCACCAGCGAGCTGGGTACATGCTTTCGGCACTTGTCCTATCGGGTTTGTTTATTTACTTTTTAACTTTATTATACGGCGTGACGTGAGTGTAAGTGCGTAAGATTTTCTGTTTTTTTTTTAGATAGTTAGTAATTTGAGTCGTGTTACACACTTAAGTGCAATCATGAGGCCAAAAACGAGTAATGTTTGGAACTATTATGTTGAGATTGTTCAATTTGCAGCTAAGCAGAAAAGCAACTACCGTTTTAAAGAGCCTTCTTAAAGCAATACACGCCGAAGAGTTTTCAGAGTTTGAGAAGTTAATTGAAACTGTAAAACTTGCATCGCGAACTACAAAACAAATGGTCAGTCAAGGAATTGGATACCCATTTATTTATAAAATGTATTCCTTTGTTATATTGAAAACCCGTTTTTAGTTAAAACATGTTTTCTCTAGTTAAAACTAGTTTTTACTAAATGCCTTTATTACGACTAAAATTTGTAAAATTAATTAGGTAGCAGTTATGTTGAAGTGAAGTTTATATTATTTATTTTTATTTGAAGCCTATTTTAATTATTTTTAAAGACACTAATGAGTATTTGGGATTCAAAGTTCGTTTACATCGTACTTTCGTCTAGGGTTGTGTTGTTGTTTTATTAAGTAGTGTTTCCGTTTCCGCATCCGTTTCTGTTTCCGTTTCTGCCAAAAATATTTTTAACATCTGTTTCTGTTTCTGCTTCCGACATGACACTTCCGTTGCATCACTAGTTTCCAGTAAAAAGGGTCTCCGGTTCTCTACACTTACCATACGAAACTCAACTGCATTAAGCTACTATTTTACGTTGGTATTCTGTGACAGCGTGGTCCTACCCTTGTTGAACCGACCCATTCACGCTACAACTATAACATAGCTGCAGAGTGGCTGTACCACTTAAAAATGTCTAATTAATTAATTACAAATTACATACGTGAATTATTAACTACAATTACACAAAATACTTCTCGTTTCCTACATCTCCACTTCTCCTACCATTAGGATCCTGTCATCACTTCTGTTATGAGAAATAAAACTTACTTAAATTAAACTTATAGAATTACGAAGGAAAGAATGAAATATTTCGGAATATCCTCCCATATGGGTAAAATAAATGATTGACAAATAACTTAATATTTTTAACAGATGAACCAGAACAATGATTATAAATATTTATAAATTCTAACACAACATTGATCTGAAATCGTTAAAAACAATAGAGCAGAGTTATTTGAACTGGAGACTTCATTAGTGTGATATATCAATACTGTAGTGTAACTCGTATGTGTACACATTTAGTCGAAAATATCATAATGTGTCGTTTTTCATCAATTATTGGATTATGTATTGTTATTTCTCAATTGAGTATAGTTATTTCCTTACAGGATTCAGCTATTATTAAAAAGGTAAAATTAGGTTTACTAATATTAAATCTATCAGCCGCCCCTTCAAATTGCTTTTTTTGGTGTATTTTCGCGTTTAATTTTACAACACGCATAGAATAAAATTATGTGATAATGATTTATTATATTTACGCGATCGCTACACATTGAATAAAACAATTTTTATAGATTTTATCGCGTTTAATTTAATAAAAGTCGTGATTAAAACTACTTTTACGGATTTTATCGCGTTTATTTTTACTTTTTATTTACTTTTATTTTTAATTCCCGACGTTTCGGGCGCTTTCCAGCGCCCATGGTCACGGGGGACTGAGATGACTGACGTTCCGATGTCATTGTTAAACCCGGAGTACCTTCAGCTTTTTTAATTATTGTTTATGGTCCGATCTATGCAAAATGAACTGACTATGTCCTGAGGTCTTGCAGTGGTATGCTTGGGTTTAGTTTTAATTTTATTGATTATAGGATCCCAAGCAGGTGGTAGTACCCAGCCTCCTTCTCTATTGAAATTAGGATGTTTTTTAATTTCAATAGCCTCACGTATCATCCTTGGTAGGAATCGGTGTTCTTTCGCGAGGATTTGTGGTCTATCAAATCTGATGTAATGGTTGGGGCCGTCTAGGATATGATCACAAACTGCAGACTTCCCGGAACGTTGATGCTTCACATCAGCTATATGTTCTTTTACGCGGGTCCTAATTGATCTTTTTGTTTGTCCTATATAAGAGAGACCACATTCACAATCAAGCTTGTACACTCCTGCATCTTGTAGAGGAATATGACACTTGACGGATGGTAGGAACTGACTAATCTTCTTCGGCGGCTTGTAGAATGTTCTAATAGAAGCTCGCTTCAAGATATAGCCAATCTTGTCTGTGACAGCTCTGACATATGGTAGTACAGCAGGCACACGCTCGACTGTGGCCGGCTTCACTCGGTCACTGTGACGTAGGCGCGGGACCCGAAGCTTGTTGTCGTGCGGAACTTGCTTGACGTGCTGAAGCTCGGCGGCCAGGTGTTTGCTGTCACAGATCCCTCGTGCTCTCTGTAACAAAGATTTGCCCACGGTAGCTAACTGTGAAGGATGGTGGTGAGATTCTACGTGTTAAATATTGGTTTGTATTTCGTTTAAATATTGTACCTCGTTTGAATGTCGTATTGTATTTCGTTTGAATGTCCGGTTGCAAGCTTATTAATGCTGGTGTTCCACAGGGCTGCGTGCTATCGCCAACGCTGTTTCTTCTGCATATCAATCATATGTTGCAAACCCGTAGCATTCATTGCTATGCAGATGACAGCACTGGTGATGCTCTTTACACCGGCCGAGCCAATATTTCTCGGGAAAACGTCTCTGAGTGCCGGGACAAACTTGTGTCTGAAGTCGAGTCTCTGCTGGACAGAGTCTCGGATTGGGGGCGACTAAATCTAGTCCAGTTTAATCCCCAGAAGACACAAGTTTGCGCGTTAACCGCTAAAAAGAACCCCTTTGTCGTATCCCCTCAGTTTCAAGGCACTCCCCTTGTTGCCTCAGCCAGTATCGGAATCCTCGGCGTCGACATATCGAGTGACGTGCAGTTTCGTGGTTACTTGGAAGGGAAGGCCAAATTGGCCTCTAAAAAGCTTGGCGTGCTCAGCAGAGCGGGACAGTATTTCATGCCGGCACACCGCCTGCAACTTTACAAGGCACAGGTTCGGCCGCTCATGGAATACTGTTCCCATCTCTGGGCTGGGGCTCCCCAGTACCAGCTTCTTCCACTTCACCGCATCCAGCGCAGAGCGGCTCGAATCGTCGACGACCGAGTGCTTTCCGATCGGCTCGATTCACTGGCGCTGCGGAGAGATGTTGCATCTCTTTGCGTATTTTATCGCATCTATCACGGGGAGTGCTCTGAGGAATTGTTCGGATTAATCCCAGCCGCCAAATTTCGTGAACGCACTACACGGCAAACGTCCCGATACCATCCACACCATCTGGATGCTTGGCGGTCCACCACTGTACGTTTTAAAAGGAGTTTTCTTCCGCGTACAACCTCTCTGTGGAAGAATTTACCACCGGTGATTTTTCCGGACCTTCAAGACAAGAGCTTACTCCTTTCTAATGGGCCGGCAACGCACCTGCAATTCCCCTGGTGTTGCGGTTGATCATGGGCGGCGGTAGTCACTTAACATCAGGTGAGCCACATGCTCGTTTGCCCCCCTCTTCTATAAAAAAAAAAGAATGTCGTTTAAATATCGGTACTTATCAGGCATGATGCACTATTAATAACAAAAAAACTCATCCATACCTTCCTGTAGTTTGTTTGTCGTATTCAAGAAATTCATATTTTGATTTAATTTATATTTAATAGGCCCTCAGTGTATCACAATTCTTTGTGAGGACATCTTTGAAACTGTAATTTTAGTCCAATTATAATAATTTAAAATATTAATCTATCATCAAATAACCAATCCATTATTCTACCTCATCCTATTGGTATTGTAAATTGCGACTTACGTAAATTCTCTTAAGATATTGTGGCATTTGATGGATAGTGGCAGTTATAATCTTCTCCTATTTTATATTGAATGAGAGATTCCTAGACCGGCATCAGAAAACAGCGTCAAATGTGCAATACATATGGTACGCGGCGATTAAGCAATTAAGCAAACTCTTCCTATTGCTACGAGAGACCCGCAATTAGCAATGGATTATTATAAGCTATTACGAATGAGGCAAATATCTCAAAAAGCTGCAATAACACCAACAACATCATCGTATATTAACGCTAAAGTGCGTAAATCAGTTATATTGTTGATTAACCAGTTAATCTTGAGATTACCTAGCTGAATCCGTTAAAATGCGAAAAAAATCAGTTTTTACTTTAACTAGTTAATCTTTAGACTTTCTGGGTAATCTGCGGAATAACGACTAAGCATTCGTTTAAGTGAATAAAATTGGTTTATTTGCTTGAATGAAACATTCTAATTCATTGTTAAATTTAAGCCAAAAGTAGTTTTGACCAACGTTCTTAGTCAAAAGTGGATTTGTCTGATTTAAAGTTCAGACTATCGGTCAAAACTGGCAATATCAGTAACATTCTTTTTTAACAATAAAAAGGTTAAGGTGTGGCTGTGATGGCCCTTGGACAACCCCAAAGCCGCATACATTACAATGATATAAAATATAATATTGAAAGAAGTGAACTTTTTTATTACAAATATTCAAAAAATAAGAGTCAAATGAAGTTTTATCTAACGTTCTTGGTCAACAATGGGTAATTAACTAAAACTGAAATTGACTAAAATAATTTACATATTCACTTCAATAAAATCAACAAAAAAAAAGACTAAAAACAGTCCGACGGTAAAAGGCAATAACATAAAATATAGTAATTAAACTTAAATACAAACAATTCTCTGTCGTCCCCGATTTAACGGCGTAGAATCCGTTAATATGCAGATTAAATAGATAAAGAGCAGATACGGGTATTTGTTACGTTAAGTAAAACTTCGCACATTAACGGCTCTCACCCGATAATGCGGCGGTTATCTAGCTAATGCACATATTAACGCATTCCGTATTTTAACGGTATCGTTAATAAAGTTTTTATTGATTTCTTAACCGTATATATTGACCTTTGCTGAATAAATTGTGTTATCAATTTTAGCTGTCTAATAATACTAATCGAGTATCTGATGGCCATAGAAATACGCTGACTGATGTTTTAAAAACGGAGAATATAGAGAACCTTTCCGGGCACTATAAATTGCGATCCAAGAGGAGTAGTGACTTATGTAATGTTTTTAATATCTCTTAACTTTTTATATGAGGACATAATTTCTTAAAACTCATTAGTCAACGTTATATTCTCTTTGCAGCTTTCTACACTCCCGTTGCCACGATCCGCCAAGAAAAAGTTTTTGGCTTGGTTGTACAAGCGTTTGTAAATATCATAATGACGACTTGGCGTCAAGGAATACCAGCTTTACGTCCTTTACTTCCAAAAGAAGTTGTAAGAACGATTAAAAAAATGCTGACTTCATAAGCCTATATATCTTGAAATTCTATTGATATTACAAATACAAAAATATTAATTTGTTTTGAAAATAAACTTAATTCGAATTGACAGTCTTCTTTATTGTGATTTTGTAATTTACATAGAATATTAAGTCTTTATTATTATTAAACTTTTTATTCAGTACGATGTTAAATATGAAATGAAGGAATGTGCATAAAAAATCTTAAAGAATTGAATAGCCTATGTTTTAGATTAAACATAGTACAAATATAAGTATGAAATAAGTTTTTCTTCATCTAATAAAAATAATTTATTTCACAGTAAATATTTGTAAATATTGTTCTGTATATTTATTACATTCCCTTGATGTTAAATAATATTTCTGTTCTGAGTGTATAAAAATTCTTAAAGAGATTAATAGCCTATGTTTGAGATTAAACATAGTACAAATATAAGTATGAAATAAGTTATTCTTCATCTAATAAAAATAATTTATTTCACAATAAATATTTGTAAATATTGTTCTGTATATTTATTACATTCCCTTGATGTTAAATAATATTTCTGTTCTACATTGAGTGCATAAAAATTCTTAAAGAAATTAATAGCCTATGTTTAAGATTAAACATAGTACAAATACAAGCATGAAAGAAGTTATTCTTCATCTAATAAAAATAATCTATTTCTATATACTCGTAAATATATTTGTAAATATTATTCTGTATATTTTATTAGGGAATGTAATTCCCTTGATGTTAAGTTATATTTCTGTTCTGTATTGAAATAGTTTTATTATATATTTATCTCGGAATATTGTTGTTTTGAAACAAAATAATCTACACTAAATATTGTAATCGTTGATAGATTAAGACATTAGCTTGGTTTGGCTTTTTAAAATACTAAGTATCTGTTGTGTAATATTTGTAAGAAATGTGCTTGTACATTGACTGAATACAAATTCGGCTGCCACATCTAGTTCCTTTCTTTCTGTTCGTGGCGGTTTGTGGGCGGGGTAGTATAGAGTATATAAAAGACGACAAGAAACTGATATAGTATTATAGTGATCTCGATACAGTGGTGCCTCCAATATGAAGGTACGGACGCTAGCATGTGGGATTGTTTGTAATTATTTTTAAAGCTTCGTGATGTGTGTAACTGCCGGCGTTATGTTTATGCTAACTTATTTAAATATATATTCTAAATTATTTCAATATATATTCTTAAGTAATTTATTTAACAATATATTTTATTTGAGCACGAACTTGAACATTGTAAACCTAATAATATACTGGAGTAATTTGCGTTCTATCTTTCCATCCAATTAAAATAGGAGTCTGTTAAAGGTAATAGTGAATAGGCTTTTGTTGAGCTGACTCAGCTTCTTCTCATCCTCATCTCCAGCTGCATCACCATTTACCATCAAGTGGAGCAGTAGACAAACATTGGCTTGTAAAATAAGCAATAACTAAAAATGTTAAATCAGTATTATTTTTGTACGCTTATAATAGAAACTAAAATAGTTTAAAAATATATTCTGTGTTAATAAACATGAACCTATATAGGTTCACATAGTAAATAAAAGCTCAATTTTTTTTGTCTTTTTTGGTTGAAATATAACTTCATTAATTATAAATATCTAATATTTTCTACTTTGATAGAAATTCATGACAAGAAATATTAACCTACTTATTATAAAACATATTTATTTCCGTTGATATACAAATATACACATTTACTTTAATTATTTATAACATTTACTATGAATTAATGTACAGGATTAGCTTTTATTTACAATTTATAACATTGTTTAGAATCGGAATTTATAACATTGTTTTAATCATCTCTCGATGATCAATGAAGAGTCATGTTTTCCAGTAAATGGTTTTTATGTTTAAATTTTTATGTATATCTATATATCCGTATATATGTGAATCTTATACGTCAGGCTGTATAAGAAAGATCTGTTACGAATAAATAAAATAGGTTATAATCATGAATTTGTTGTATTGTCAATGGTACATAATTCGTCTGCTAAATTTCAAATTGTTCAGATATTTTATATACGTACAGGACCAGCTAATCAAATTTTTGATATTTTCGCAGACTACGTTTTTTATTTTTGTAGATGATTGATTTGTAGAAGATTTTTTATTATTGCAGCTAAATAAAAGCCTTCAAATGTTTGTGTAGATATTTACATATTACTTGTAAGAAAATTAATTGATTACACATAACTGTGTAGAGTGGTTAAGAAATTCAAAGCTATAATAATAAATAATAATAAACATTGTGCAGGCATTGGTAGCTATATTGTTGTGCGCAGCGACATGCGTGTCTGGCAGCGCAGTCTCGTGGCCCGGGGCGGCAGTGGCGTACTCAACTCCACTGGTGAATACTCTGGTCCAACCAGCTACTACAAAGGGCTTCGCGTACTCTACAACACAATATATTAACGCAGTAAGTTTTAAAAATCTTTACATATATAGTAAATCATCTGCTACTGTTTGCTAAAACCTTCGTCTCAATAAATATATACGTGCCGTTGAAGTTTTTTACATAGATGTTTATAATCGATTAAATTTACCGTTTTACAAAAAGTAAAAAGTATTGAAGTAGTAAAGTAAAAAAAATTGTACAACCGACGTCAATATAAATAAAATGAGAACATCTTCAATGTAGTCGAAGTCAATTAAATATGCATTATTAAAGATAACTCAAAAACTACTGATCAAAGCTGAATAAATATTTATATGGGATTACAGGAGAAGTACCAGTTTTCAAATAAAAAAAGAAACATCAAAATCCATTCACCTAGAAAAATGTTCTGAGGTAATAATAATAACACATAAAAAATTAAGTCGAATTGAGAACATCCTCCTTTATTGAATTCGGTTGAAAATAATTTCCTCGAATGCCTCGTTTCCAGTAAAAAGGGTCCCCGGTTCCCTACACTAACCACACGAAACACAGCAGCATTAAACTTCTACTTGACCCTGGTATTCTGTCAGAGCATGGTTCTACCCCGGTCGAGCCGACCCATTCACAACTGCTACAACCACAATATAACTGCAGTATTGATCTACCACGTTTACCATGTATAAATGGTGTTAGTTCTGTTAGCCGGTTGCCTTTTGGAGTTCATTGGACTCTCAGGTCTTTTTAAGCCGTAAGATAAATAAGAGGCAGTGTGGAATCTCTTAAGCGACTATTAAACCGTAATTAATTTATAATATATATTTATATCATTGTTCATATTATATATATGAATATATAATGTAAACAAATAAATTTTTACCATTTTCTCCTGTTTGTCTAAGATTGCTAAGGGAATAATCAAAAAAAATCACGAACTCTGATAGATAGCGGTATAGGTACGATCTTGTGTATGTCACATATAAAAAATTATCCCTTGAAAGGGAGTAGCCCTCTAATATTATTCGCGAAACGACTTATAGTTAATCTGCCATGCTAATCCTGATGCCAAATTCGTCCTGGGGTCATCTGCACTTTAACATTATTACAATCCGAGAGAGATGATATATATAATAACAATTAATTTTAATTGATAATTTTTTTGTATAACTGTACGATTTCTATTTACTTTAAAAAGTCGTCATTTTCCTTTCCTTGTGAACCCTCAGTGTTGAGATGTGAAACACATTTATTATTAATTTTAAAAATGAGTGGTTGAATACAAAATGCTAGTTATCTTAATAATATAAATTAACTAATTAATTTAATCATTGCAGCCTATCGAAAGTCAAATATATTGCCATATGTCCAATCCCAGATGATTGCATTTTTTGCGTGTTTTCATTTGGTTTTCACTACTTATTAAAAAATTTAATTATCTCAATGAACAGGGACCATATTAAATATATCAAAAATAGTATTTTGAAACATTTATTTTCAATGTATATAAATTTTAATATTACTAAAAATAATAAAAGATTAAGATTTTTATAACGTCGTATTTTTATTTTTCAGTTACCAGCACACTATTCGTATGGAATACGACCACAATATGCGTATCAAATTCCGCAGGTGACAGCTTTTTCACCTTTGCCTGGCCAGCCAGCATTATACCCAGTAGCGAGTGCTTCGTATATTCCAGCAGGCAGTCTCATTTATCCTCAATTACAACCAGCCACTCCCAGTCAACCTGGATCGCCTATACAAGGTGCTCCAAGCACTCCAGCTCAGCCAAGTAATCCGGCTGCCATTTCCTCAGAGCAACAAGCAGGAGACACGGATACAACTGTTATAGAGTCGGCAGAATTCGCATCTCGGCAACAACAAGATCAGCAACAAACATCTGGTTCTGAGAGTTCTGGACAAACACAATCATCGGAGAACGCACCGTCTTATGCAGCAAACCAACAAAAAACTCAATTTACTTCGTTAACTCAAATTCCTCAGTCATTTGGGTTCCCACAGTTCCCACAACAGTCACAGCTTCCACAGCCTCCCCAATTGCCATCAATCCCACAGCTTCCTCCCTGGCAGGGAGGTCCGTCTTTACCTCAGATACCGCAACTTCCATCGATTCCAAAGTTCCCTCCCTTACAGGGCAGTCCATCTTTGCCTCAGATTCCGCAAATTCCATCGATTCCCCAGTTACCTCCCTCACAGGGAGGTCCATCTTTGCCTCAGATCCCGCAACTTCCATCGATTCCACAGTTCCCTCCTTCACAGGGAGGTGCCTCTTCACCACAGTTCCCACAATTCCCATCAATCATCCCAAATTTTCCATCAGCAGATAATTCTAACAAAGGTCTAAATGATGAAGATGCAGTTACAGTGGAGTCCGCCTAATTATATTTTAAAGTTTCAATAAAAGAATTTCAATTCGTAATTTTCAATAAGATAAATTTTTTACACTAATCGCTGTATATATTACTAAAAATATGGAATGCTTACGATAGTACGATCAGGTGCTAGAATTGTCAAATTATTGCAATCAAAAGATTTTTTGGTATTTGTTACTAGCGATGAAACGAAGATGTCCTATGTAACATTATTATAAAAATATGAAAAAATTTATGACAATGAGATTTTATTGTTCGGAAATTTTGAGCTACAAATTTACGAATAAGTATGGAGGATATTTACTCGTAAATTTGAATAAAGAAAGAAATATTATTTATTAAAACAAACATCAAACACTAACACACATCATGTTACAGAAGATAAATGAAGTTTGTAGCACACACGTTTAGTCTTGATGCATTTGGATGAATCGAAAGAACTCAAATAAGATCCTAGGTACATACGGACAGTGAGTATCGAATATAAACACTCTTCAATTAGTATTTTGCACAATTGTTGGCTTTGGCTAGAATTCGAAAACGGGCCCGCACAAAATTCTAGGATTCGTTATTTACTATCATGTACTGCTATCAAGAATGTAAAGAAGCATCTTAATACGAATAGTATATGGCGTATTTTCATAGGATAAATATATAATGACTATCTCAGCTAATAGGTCAAATCAATATACAATTGAAGTTTTCGATTATTTAGTAGAAACTTTAACTTTCTAATATTCCTTTCGTAAAAAGCACACTATAAATGCTTATTGATAGTAAAGGTCCTACGCATATATTGATAGTAAAGGTCTGGATTGATGGACTAATTTCAACAATCACTAGGATATTAGGAGTTTTAATAAAAACTTAAATGTAACGGTATCGAACTAAATAATTTTTACTAAAATAATACGTCTTTTTTTGTAAGAAATGAGGCAGTTGTTCATGGGCGACGGTAGTCACTTACAATCAGGTGAGCCGCATGCTCGTTTGTATATATAAGAGTGGGCAAACGAGTAAAAAATACATATGGCAAACAAAAAAAAAAAAAAAAAATATATATATATATATATATATATATATATATATATATATATATATATATATATATTATAATACACACACACATATATAATATATATATATATATATATATATATGTGTGTGTGTGTGTGTGTGTGTGTAAAGGGACCACACTTAAGGGCTGAAGGGCTGTAATATGTAATAAATTTTTTTCAAAATCCAGGATTCATTCTACTATTTTTTATACTTACTATCTACTAAATCCTTGTTAACTGTAGTTTGTAGAACATGTAGAATAATTTTTTCATCATAGAGGTTGCTCTGACTGGAGGAATGAGGATTGTTTTTTATTATCTATTTTTTAAGTAAATATTAAAGTAGCTCATGTATACAGAATGGAAAACAATAACAGTACATCGAAAACAGTAACTGAGGCATGTTCTTTAATGCACTCAGAAATAAGTCCTAAAAGTTTGGAGCTTTTATTTAATTTATATACGTGGTAGAGCCATGCTGCATCTAGGACTACGCTTTTACAGAATTACGCTTACGATTTTAAATAATTTTTATACGTGGTAGAGCCATGCTGCACTTATAGTTGTAGCACGAATGGGTCGGCTCGACCGGGGAAGGACCACGCTCTCACAGAATACCAGCGTGAAATAGTAGCTTGATGTTGCACTGTTTCGTATGGTGAGTGTACAGTTGCGTAATGGTGAGTGTAGAGAATTGGAGACCCTTCTTACTGGAAACGGGGCATTCCATCTTAGTCCTCACGGGTGCATTTTAATTCGTAATCGAGGATAGATGTAGATGTCTATGAGCCACAGCAACCACTTATAACCTGGACTGTGTGCCCGTTTGTCACCATATCATATAAAAAATATAAACGTATAATTGCGTAATGGTAAGTGTAGAGAATAGGAGAACCTTTCTACTGGAAACGTGGCATTCCATTTTAGTCCTCACGGGTGACAACGCATCTGCATTTTGATTCTTAATTGAGGATGTAGAATGTCTATATAGTACAGGGTCCTCTTACCATCAGGTGGATTGTATTTGTTTGTCAAAAAGCTTATAAGTGCACATCGAACCCGAGCAGATCAGTCTTCACAAGCAGCACCGAGGATTTGCTCGTTTAACGGACAGTAGACTAGCGAGACTCCACAGCACGCAGCATTCGCAAGAGCACGCAGTAACAGCAGTTGCTTCGAAAATTGCCGGATTGACTCCAGCAGTTCACTTCTAAAGTTCGTTTCTTCGCAGTAATTAACAGTACAATTTACACTATGTTCCGCGGAGGTAGATATTATCACAGTAGAGTTTTAAACTCGCGTAATTACTCTAGACCAAAGAGCACAAACTCACTTGGTTTTACTAGATAGCTCACGGTTTTTAATGATATCATGTCAAATATCGATGTTACAAGCCCTTAGAGTAATTACTAGCACATGTATGTTGTTATTACTCTGAGCACAAGCCCGATGACCTTGATTGAGATAGGTATCGCTAAAAGCTGGCATTTTAAATAAAAATTGGAATACTCATTTAATAATACATATATTATGGTATGTATGTATTTACATATATTATATCTAGTAATATATACCATTTATAATAACTTTTTTATAATATAAAGAAAAATACACACTATAGATTTTGATTATAGATAGATTAAATCTTACTATCACACTTAAATAAATAACACAATATGAAAATGAATTTCGACGACGACGAACGACTCGACCTGGCAACATATAACGCACGCACCCTGAGGACTGACGAGAAGATACTGGAGCTGGAAGAAGAGGTAGACAAGTTGCGCTGGCATATTATTGGATTATCCGAGGTCCGAAGAGAGGGGGAGGACACGGCAATCCTCGAGTCCGGCAACTTGTTCTATCACCGGGAGGGCGACCATCTGTCCCAAGGAGGTGTCGGATTTATCGTCCACAAATCTCTCGTCAACAACGTTGTAAAGATTGGGAGTGTGTCGACGAGGGTCGCGTACCTGATACTCAGAATCACCAAACGGTATTCGCTGAAGGTCATTCAGGTTTACGCACCAACCTCGGCACATCCCGATGAGGAGGTGGAGGAAATGTATGAGGATATTTCCAGAGCCATACATTCCTCCAAAACCTACTACACGGTGTTGATGGGAGACTTCAACGCAAAACTGGGCACAAGAGAAAGCGGTGAGCTGAAGGTAGGGAAATTTGGAGTAGGGCAACGGAACCGAAGGGGCCAGCAGCTGGCCGACTTTATGGAGAAAGAGGGACTCTTTATGATGAACTCTTTCTTCCAGAAGCGGCCCCACAGGAAGTGGACCTGGTCGAGCCCCGACGGTTCGACAAAAATTGAGATTGACTTCATTATGACAAACAGACGCCAACTGTTCAGTGATGTCTCAGTGATCGCAAGGGTGAAAACTGGCAGCGATCACCGAATGGTTAGAGGCACACTGAACCTAAACGTTAAGTTGGAGAGGTCTCGTCTAATGAAGTCAACGCTCCGTCCCCCTCGTGCTCTAATCCAGAATCCCGAAACCTTTCAGCTCGAGTTACGTAACCGCTTCCAGTGCCTAGAAGATTGCAATGCAGTGGACGATATGAACGACAAGCTCGTGGAAACTGTCCATGCGGTCGGAGCTAAGTTCTGCAAGACCCGCCGCAGAAGAACACAAAAACTCTCCGATCACACTCTTAATCTCATGGCTGTTAGACGGGAGATGAGGCTGCAATCGTCAACAGATTTGACAGCATACAGGCAACTGAACAGACAGATCTCCAAATGCATACGGCGAGACTTACGCAACTTTAATACTTCTCGTATTAAAGAAGCGATCGAGCGGAACCAGGGCTCCAAAGTCTTTGCCAGAGATCTGTCTGCCAGAAAGAGCCAACTGTCAAGGCTGAAGACTGAGTGTGGCAACATCGTTTCCGGGACACCTGAGATTTTGAGTGAGATTGAGAGGTTCTATGGGCAGCTGTACACATCATCGTTGGAGCCACACGCAAGTGTGAGTAACGATCCAAGAGCAAGTCTTATCCGACACTATTCCGATGATATCCCGGACGTCAGTCTAAGCGAGATTAGAATGGCTCTCCAGCACCTTAAAAACGGCAGGGCCCCAGGCGAGGATGGAATTACAGCGGAGCTTCTGAAAGCGGGTGAAACACCGGTACTTGAAGTCCTTCAGAAGCTCTTCAATTCCGTCCTCCATGGTGGCACTACTCCAGAGGCGTGGAGCAGAAGTGCGGTGGTCTTGTTCTTTAAGAAAGGCGACAACGCTCTCTTAAAGAACTACAGACCGATTTCCCTTCTGAGCCGCGTCTACGTGCTGTTTTCGAGAGTCATTACGAATCGTCTCGCACGCAGACTTGACGACTTCCAGCCTCCCGAACAAGCCGGTTTCCGAAAAGGCTTCAGTACCATAGACCACATACATACCCTGCGGCAGATTGTACAGAAGACTGAAGAGTACAATCTGCCACTTTGCCTGGCGTATGTGGACTATGAGAAAGCCTTTGATTCCGTCGAAATTTGGGCGGTGCTACAGTCCCTTCAGCGGTGCCAAGTTGACTGTCGGTATATCGAAGTGCTGAAGTGTTTGTACAGTAGGGCTACGATGGCTATCCGAGTACAGAACCAGAGCTCGAAACCTATCCAACTGCAGAGAGGTGTAAGACAGGGTGACGTTATATCCCCGAAACTCTTCACCGCTGCATTGGAAGACGTTTTCAAGCTACTGGACTGGAAAGGATACGGTATTGACATCAATGGCGAGTACATCACTCACCTTCGATTTGCCGACGATATAGTCCTTATGGCAGAATCGCTGGAGGACTTAAGCACTATGCTCAATGACCTCAATAGTGCCTCCCAACGGATAGGTCTTAAGATGAACATGGACAAAACAAAGATCATGTTCAATGTCCATGTCACACCTATGCCGGTAGTTGTTGGGAGCACTATGCTCGAAGTTGTTGACGAATACGTTTACCTGGGACAAATAGTCCGACTAGGTAAGTCCAACTTCGACCGAGAGGTCAATCGACGGATTCAACTCGGCTGGGCAGCGTTCGGGAAATTACGACACATCTTCTCGTCAGGTATACCTCAATCTCTAAAAACTAGATTGTACAACCAGTGCGTGTTGCCAGTGATGACTTACGGATCTGAGACGTGGTCCTTCACTGCTGGCCGTATGAGGACGCTTAAGGTCGCTCAGCGAGCTATGGAGAGGGCTATGCTCGGAGTTTCTCTGCGTGATAGACTCAGAAATGAGGATATCCGCAGTAAAACCAGAGTGACCGACATAGCCCAACGGATTAGTAAGCTGAAGTGGCAATGGGCCGGCCATATAGCTCGAAGAACCGATAACCGATGGGGAAGAAAGGTTCTCGAGTGGCAGCCTCGTACCGGTAGGCGTAGTGTAGGGCGACCCCCCACTAGATGGAGTGACGACCTGGTAAGACATGCAGGAAGTCGATGGATGCAGGTGGCTCAGGACCGTGCTTTGTGGCATTACTTGGGGGAGGCCTATGTTCAGCAGTGGACTTGTGAAGGGCTGTAATGATGAATGATGATGACATCATCATACATAGACCTATTTCAAGTAATGTCACAAACTCACAAAGCACGTTATGGACGTCACACACGGTCAGTTCAATTGATCATTCCAACTGATGAGTTCAAACTAAAACTGTCGATATTTTTTTAAATAGTGGATTTTCGATATATCGATCATTATAAATATATTAACATCGGAGTTTTACATATAAGTTTATTTATGGACATATCGAAAATCCTATATTTTAAAAAATATCAACAGTTTTAGTTTGAACTGATCAGATGGAATGATCAGTTTAACTGAACGTATGTGGCCACCATTACAGAGCCACCTGCAACCATTGACTTCCTGAAAGTCTTAAAAGATCGTCAATCTATCTAGAAGGAGGCCGTCCTAAACACCGCCATTCTAGAACAATTATTTTGTCTTGATAACGATTCATCGAGCTATATTGTCCATTTTCCACTTCAGCTTTTTGATCGTTAAATATTTAATAGGTGACACTACCTATGACATTGTCGTTCTGTATACCTACTGGCCATCTCAAATCAAAATAATTTTTGTTTGGGTAAGAGTTCTAATTTCGAAGTAATTTTATTTAAAAAACATGGAATTCTTTTTTCAAAATTATTCATTTGTTTATTAGTTCGCTTTAGGTTTTTATAGCATTTGAATCTTTTTCATTATAGAGACGTTAGAAATTCGAGTAATTATAGAATATACCGTCGTGCCAGCGTCGCGGTACAAGCGCAACGCAACATCAACGACTTTTGCGGAGCGAATACTACAAACGAACGCATCACTTGTTTTTTTATAGGATAAGGGTGACAAGCGAGCACACAGTTCACCCGATGGTAAGTGGTTGCAGTGGCCCATAGACATCTTCATCTAAACTCGATTACGAATCAAAATGCAGATAAGTTGTAACCCGTGAGGACTTAGATAGAATGTCTCGTTTCCAGGAAAAAGGGTCTCTGGTTCTTTACACTAACCCTACGAAACACAGCAGCGTTAAGCTGCTATTTTACGCTCGTATTCTGTGAAAGCGTGGTCCTTCCTCCTTTGAAGAATTTGTTGCCTACCGTCCAGCTGAGTTTGTCAAGAAGAGCATCAATACCTGCCACCGCATTGCAAAATATACATCGATTGCATGGGTGATTACTTTGATAAAGAGAAATAAAAAAATATAGAAAAAAAAATTACGTTAACTTATTTCACAAGAAAACGGCAATTTCAAAGGTAAGACCTAATTAATATATTATTACAATATGTATTTGAACTACTAGTTCGAATTCATATTTTAATTAAAAAACACTGATGGCTTTATTTAGTTAACATAAAATATAACAACTATATGAAGCAAAATGCTTAAAACACATAAGTACCTATAAGTAAGACCATTTTATTTTTGCCTTCCAGAACAATATCTGGATGGTGCTAGAAATTTCTACGAATAACATCACTGTTTTAGATTAGTAATATAATACGTAACATATATAAGTAATAAACATATACTAGCTGGCAAAGCAGACGTTGTTCTCCCTCTCCGACGAACCTTTGTCCTATAAAAATCCTTAAATTCGTAATAAAAGTATTGAGGGTATTCACTTGTCGGGACAAAAACTACCCTATCTTTTAAGTTGGACCAAACTGCACACAGTGTGCAAAATTTCATTGAAATGAGTTCAGTAGTTTAGAAGTTCATCGCGGACAACGTGACACATAATTTTTATATATAAAGATAACTAGCTTACCAGGCAGACGTTGTTCTGCCCTTTTCGACGACCCTTTGTCATGTCCTATTAAAAATCCTTGAATTAGCAAAAAAAAAATTGTGGGTCACTCGCAAAAAAAATATCCTATCTCTCAAGTTGAATAAAAGTGCACACGGTGTGCAAATTTGATTAAAATCGGTTTAATAGTTTAGGAGTCCATCGCGGACAAACAACGTGACACGTAATTTATATATATTAAGATAACAAGCGAATCACTCTACTATCTCTAATCAATCTGGATTACAGACTTAAAGTCTGAGACCCGATTTCTCACATTATTTTTACCGACCTCAGAAAGGAGGAGGTATTCAATTCGACTGTATGTTAGAATTTTTCACTGGGTGAACCGATTTTGATGATTATTTTTTTGATAATTGATACAATCAGGCGTTACTTTGCGGAAATCCATTGTAATAAAGATATTGATTAATTTGAAACCTTCCGCTAACTAAATACAATGATGTGTCTTACCTGGATTGAAGAGCAGGTGTTGGAAGTAGTGGTGCCGGGAGTAGTGGTGTTAGAAGTAGTGGTGCCGAGAGTAGTGGTGTAGGGAGTAGTGTTGCTGGGACTAGTGGTGACGGAATTAGTGCACGCAATTGAGGGAGGGCTCAAAGGTGCTCTTCAATCCAGGTAAGACACATCATTGTATTTAGTTAGCGGAAGGTTGCAAATTAATCAATATCTTTATGATTCTTTTTTTATCTGAAAGCTGGTGCTTTTTGTGTAGTTCCATAGAAATTTTATCAAGATATGGCCAGTAGTTTTCGAGTTATCTTTAATAGTGCGTATTTAATTGACTTCGAATACATTGATAATGTTCTCTTTTTAATTATATTGAGGTCGGTCGTACAAAATTTTTATTTTACCACTAGTTTCATTCTGTACGTCGGGGTGGTCCGGTGCGTGTCTTCTCGGAGGTAAAATTACCATTATTTATGATTCTCAGACAGGAATCTAAAGACATAAAAACTGCCATTTTTAAATTAGTTTAAATGCTTGAAATATTAAATATAAATGTTAAATGTTACGGGATAAGGAAGTTATAAAACTCAGACGCAAATAAAATCTATTAAAATATTATTGGTTTCGTAGTTTCCTTTTCCTTTAGGTTTTTTTTACAATAAGGGTGACAAACTAGCACACAGTCCACCTGAAGGTAAGTAGATTCTGTAGCCCATATACATCTACATCTAACGTCAATAGAGAATCAATATGGAAAGCCTAGTTTCCTGAAAAGGGGTCTCCGGTTCTCTACACTCACCATACAAAACACAGCAAGATTAAGGTGCTATTTTACGCTGGTGTTCTGTGAGAGCGTGGTTCTTCCCTGGTCGAGTCGACCCATTCCTACTACAATTATAATATACCTGCAGCATGGCTTTACCACGTATAGAGTGTTATAAGAATTGGCCAGAACTGATATATTATGTTATTAAAATATATTCGCAATAGTAATAATAAGATTTAAAGGTAAAAAACCCCATGACGTCACTCCTCGTTTTCAGTCTGGGTGTCTTACATCTGTTTCATAGATGAAATACTTGTATGAAAAACTTAAGAGTGTGGACCTTTATTCCGGCCAAACTGATCTGTTCATACAGCCAAAATATAGCAGCAGCGTGGGTCTACCACGGATATATTCCAATAGTATAACATTAAAATATTTATTTCTCTTGTCATTCTATGGGAAAGAAGCGTTTATGTTAAATATCTTTTTGTTGATTATTATAAATAGTGGTAATAATATTATGGTGACTATAATAGAATATGCGCGTTGTCGTCTAGATCGAATTTCAGTCACGGAGACCAGCCTCAACGGAGACTAGCCATCGGCGCAGGACAGGATTATAGTGCCCAAGTGTATACACAAGCACAGGTGAACAGGGACGGTAAATCTACACGACCGAAGAGAGATCAGGCGCAGGACCAACGGCCTTATGTGTATTCCAGGGCACGGGGTGGTACACCGCCAACTTTCTGACTCCGGGTAGCACATATTAGCGTTACAAATCAATTTGTACACCTTAAGGACTAACAAGTACCCGAAATACTGTTGTGGCTGATTTGATATGAAGTTACCCAAATTGCAGGAAATGCGGAGGTTTTAAAGTTAAATTGATCTGTTTCACACAGACATATATATATATACTTTGTCTGACTCTGGTACAACTTTAACAGAAATTGTAATCTTTAAATGGAAATGGTACATTATTTGAAAAAATTGGAATATTGGTAGTATAAAAGTATTAGATGATATCTGATAGTATTCAATTATATTTGTTTTACATAATAGGGTCATTAGATTAATCTATTATTTATAACCTATAGAGTCGCTCAGACCAAAAATTAAAGAAATTAATATACTGACTTTGTTGTGTAATATATAAATCAACGTACGTACCTATATAAAATAAAAATAGTTTTACAAAAATAAATGATATTCATGCTGTAAATACTAGAAACAGACACAGGCTAGTAGTACCAGTTACTCGACTCCACTGTTTTTAGAACAAAATCCCAAAAAATGTACAAAATTTGACCTGAATAAAGTTCAAAAACCCTATTAAACTAAATTTGTTAAAAAGGGTGATTATAATATTAAGGAATTTATAGAATATAATACACCCTAGGATAGGTGATCACTACTAGGCTATTCTAACACGTTTTGTGTTGTTTTGATTTACATACATGATTGTAAGCTGTTATTTTCTTTTAAAAGTCCCGCTGGGTTTTTGGCTAGTTCTTCCCAGGACAGGGTTTTTTCCGAAACAGTGGTAAATTAAAAAAGTGACTTTATTTTAATAACTAATTTTTTGGTGAGAGCACTAACCTCTCACAGAACCAATTTTCATTGTGTATATTATTCGTAAAATTTAGAAAAAAATGTGCAATACGTTAGTCTTCTTCCGCCACAACGCAAAAAAAGAGATTTTTTGGCATCTGCATCCGTTTCCAATCGACCCTTTTCTATTGTAGCAGCTTACTTGCATAGGCAACTGATTCTTGGCCATTAAGTATAAAGTTGCAGATACGTGTCAGATTTCACCCTCGATCACAGCGGCGACTGTTCGGTGTTCGTTTCATCCGCCAGTGTTCCATATAACTGGCAGTGTCTGTCTATAGTCGTCTGCGAGCATAATGATAATATCGCCTGACAGAGCCTAGTGGCTACGGATGTTCCGCAAGCTGCAATTTAAGCTTGAGCACTTTTGTGATAATGCGCACTCATCTTATACGATCCATTTTCATTGCAGCAAGAGAGCAAGCACCGCGGCCACTACTTTTCGTTGCACGCTGGCGTTTTTTGCTTGCTAGATTAAATAGCAATTTGAATACTAAACACATTTTTTTTAAACAAAGAATATTAAAAAACCTATAAAGATTACTAATATTCCCCTTTAACCACTCGTGGTAAGCTTAAATTTCTTGATGATTTCTTATATTTACGCGAACACTACACATTGAAATAATACTAGTTTTTTACGGAATTTATCGCGTATATTTTAACTTTTTAAATACCCGACGTTTCGAACGCTTTACAGCACTCATGGTCACGGGCAGGACTGAGATGTTCAACGTCCATATGTCATAGTTAACCGCGGTTACCATAGATTAAAATTTAACTTTTGTTCCGATCTATGCAGTATGAACTTATGGTATCTTGAAGTCTTGCAGTTGTATGCTTGGGTTGGGATTTAATTTTATTTATTATAGGATCCCAAGCAGATGGTAACACCCAGCCGTCTTCTCTATTGAAATTAGGATGTTTTTTTTAATTTCAATAGCCTCGCGTATCATCCTTGGAAGGAATCGGTGTTCTTTAGCGAGGATGTGCGGTCTATCAAATCTGATGTAGTGACGGGGGCGATCCTGTACGTGTTCACAGAAGGAGAGAACAGGGAAGTCTGCAGTCTGTGAACACGTACAGGATCGCCCCCGTCACTACATCGGATTTGATAGACCGCAGATCCTCGCTAAAGAACACCGATTCCTTCCAAGGATGATTCGCGAGGCTATTGAAATCAAAAAACATCCTAATTTCAATAGAGAAGATGGCTGGGTGCTACCATCTGCTTGGGATCCTATAATAAATAAAATTAAATCCCAACCCAAGCATACAACTGCAAGACTTCAAGATACCATAAGTTCATACTGCATAGATCGGAACAAAAGTTAAATTTTAATCTATGGTAACCGCGGTTAACTATGACATATGGACGTTGAACATCTCAGTCCTGCCCGTGACCATGAGTGCTGTAAAGCGTTCGAAACGTCGGGTATTTAAAAAGTTAAAATATACGCGATAAATTCCCGTAAACACTAGTATTATTTAAATTTCTTGTGTTACGAGTGGTTCACGCCAGTAGTCGAATGGTGGATTCGAACCCACGACCTTTTTGAGTTCACGGTCCGCGCCCTGCCACTGTCGATATTATATATTAACCTTTAAGTAACGTTGCAGCGACGCCCGAGAAATCTATAGCAAAGGCTATATCGCGGAACTTGCAGTTTGGCCAGCAGTAAATTCAGCACAAATATTTCGCCGTATCCCCTGGTGTGTTAAGAGGGAAGAGCCCCCGATCTCCACTATATATGATTTTTTTCACGTGGATATTCGAATCTTCGGCGTTCTAGCTTAGTACCTGTAAATTTGTCGCCCCAAACCGTCTCTCCATAGTTATTTAAACAGACATGACTCTTCGACTTTTCTACAGATTCATTTTACTATTTATAGATTGTTGAAGAAATAATGAATCGTTCAAGCAAGACAAAAATTAAAAACTTCCATTAAAATAGGAATCGCATAGCTTAATGGTTGGGAAAAATCTTTGCGTCCTGCAACTATTGTAACTACTGTCACATTTGCAAGGATAAAATCCTGGCTTAATAAATTAAACATTAACTTTTTGCCTAGGGTATAACTTTCGTTAATTTCATACGCAAGTATATTCCAAGTCTATGATGGCAATAATGAATTTATCTGGAGCAATATAGTTTAAATACAGCGGGATTTGAATTTTCTTAAAAATATTTATCTATAGTTAAAAAAATTTTTTTTTAACTATAGATAAATATTTTATAAGGTTTCCATATACTTATAAGCACAAACAGATATCTCATAAGTTAACCGTATACTGGATGGGAACTTATTTTGCAAAAGTTGGCCTAATTTAACATATTTATGGTATGTATATATTTTTATTCTTTGCATCTAACAAAATTTAATCTATACTAATATTATAAAGCTGCAGTGTTTGTTTGTTTGTTTGAACGCGCTAATCTCTGGAACTACTGGTCCGATTTGAATGATTCTTTCAGAGTTAGGTAGTCCATTTATCGAGGAAGGCTATAGGCTATGTTTTTTTTTCAAATTAGGGATCCGTAATAATATTGCTATTTTGTAACACAAGGTGTAAAATCGAAAACCTATTTTTGCGTGCGCTGCAAAAACTATTGACAATAAAACAAAATGATGTACTACGGGTTTGTAGATCCCATTAAGATCTACAAAAAAGTCCGCGAGAATATATATCTAGCTATCATGGTTTAATCACAATAACCGATTATGTGTTCAAAATAATTATTAAATCGTCTGAAGAAAAAAAAACCACGTTAAATATGTATCGCAATATTAATCTTTATCGAAAGTAAGCATTATGTTATCAAGAGTATTTATGTAGAATTAAATACTTTTTGTTACATCTCAATCGGATATTTCGTTTAAAAGTTATCACGTGTGTAAGATGTTAAGAGTTGGTACCTATTAATGAGTTATGGGCCATAGTTTTTTATCAACATAAAATCCTGTAATAATCTTTTTCGAAATATATTTGTCGATGATTGTAAGTATAAGATCTTTGAAGAGTATAATAAATACATTTCTAAAATAACTCTGCTAAGGAAATCCACGCGCGCTTGATGCCAGCAAGACGAGACGCTGGCGGCGCGGCGGCGGGCGAGACGAGGAGGCCGCGCTAGCTGGCCGCCTGTCGCTGCCCCCCCCCCGCCCCCACGTGTTTTGGTTTACAAGGTACCATGCCGCGCGGCTCAGACACGTAGTCGGCTCCCTACGGAACGGTTGAATGCAGCGTTGCGTTTTTTTAAGTCATTTACGATAATTCCTTTGACATATAATTCATACGACTTTCAATAATTACTCACCTTACGTTTCTTTTACCTGATTACTACGTTTCAGTTTATTTTAATTAAGTTTTAATTTTATACAGTTTTCTTTTACCTCGTTACTATAATGCCTAGAAAAAGAATTCAGTTTTCTAGGCAGACTGCTACTGCAAAGCGATTGCGACTTCTACGCAGCAATGAAACACCCGAAGAAAATCTGCGCAGGTTGGCTACTCAACGAGCGATCAGTGAACAAAACCGTGTTAGCGAATCGAGTGTTGAACGTTCGCAGCGGTTAGTCTCACAAAATATCCCTACTTCGGCGAATCGACAACGGGAATCAAGTGCTGAACGTTCTCAACGTTTATCCGCACAAAATTCCCGAACTTCGGCAAATTGCGAGCGGGAATCAAGCACTGAACGTTCTCAACGTTTAGCTACACAGAATTCCCGCACTTCAGCAAACCGGGAACGGGAATCAAGTGCTGAATGTTCCCATCGATTAGCACAACAAAATGCACGAACAGCAAGGAACAGAACTCGCAGGCAATATAATTTATTGAATTCTGCATTTGCTTATGTTTATACCCTTGACTATGCTGAGCTAAATGGTACTAATATTTGCAGAATGAATAAAATATGTAATTCATGTCAAGCAAACAAATGGCCGGCTGAAGCTCCTGGACTGTGTTGTAGTGGTGGCAAAGTAAATATTCCTAAAATTCCAGCACTAACATCAATTCTTAAAGATCTAATATCAGGCTCACATCCATCTTCTAAGCATTTCTTAAATCAATCTAGACAATATAATACTCTGTTTCAGATGACTTCATTTGGTGCCAAAGAAATTCGTGAAGGAAACTTTATGCCCACTTTTAAAGTCCAGGGGCAAGTTTACCATCTGATCGGTAATTTACTTCCACCTGAAGGTGCACAACCCGAATTTTTGCAAATATATTTTATTTCCCATACAGATCAGGTATCTTTACGCTCAAATTTAAACCCAACGTTAAAAACCGATCTTATCGACGCTCTCCAAACATATCTTCACGATCACAATACTTATATTCAAAGTTTTAAATATTATCTCGAAAACAGACCAACGAATGATTTTAAACTTATCATTCATGCTGATGTCAAACCTCCTAATGAACATCGAGGTCGATATAACGTGCCCATGGTAGATGAAGTAGCTATTCTTTTAATAGATGAAGACAAAGGTCCCCGAGATATAGTGTTAAATACCAGAGACGGGCGCCTTCAGCGAGTTTCTGAAATACATAGATCTTATGACCCACTTCAATATCCTTTACTGTTTCCCTTTGGAAATGACGGATATTGTATAAATATTCCACAGCAAAATAGTGCTGCTAGATCTAAAACTATATTATGTATGCAGTTTTATGCATTTAGACTCATGGTGAGAATAAATGACTTTAACAGCATACATTATTTCAAAGGATTATTTCATCAATACTGTGTTGATATGGCGGCAAAAATGATTTCTGAGAGGCTTGACTTCATAAAAAGAAATCAAAAAAAAAAAAAAAACTAAGAGCAGAAGAATACATTCATTTAAAAGATGCCGTGGTTAATGATGGCAATGTAGACGCTTCTAATGTTGGGCAGCACGTTATATTGCCATCGTCCTTTACAGGATCTCCTAGATACATGAATGAAAAAAGTCAAGATGCCATGATCTATGTCAGGAAATTTGGAAGATCAGATCTCTTTATAACATTCAAATGTAACTTCGAATGGCCAGAAATAAAAATTGAGTTACTCCCCGATCAACATTCTTACGACAGACATGATTTGATTTCTAGAGTATTTCATTTAAAACTAAAAAAAAATGATAGAACTATTAACGAAGAAAAATATATTTGGACCATCGAAAGCCTTCATTTATAGTGTAGAATGGCAAAAAAAGATGTTTACCTCACGCTCACATTTTGTAGTGGCTGGCTAACAAAGTGCAACCGGATTCCATAGATGCAATAATATCGGCTGAAATACCTGACAAACAACAAGACCCCATGCTTTATAACATTGTCATAAAAATATGATACATGGTCCTTGCGGATATCAACATCCTGCGTCACCATGTATGAAAGAAAACATTTGCTCTAAAAAATACCCCAGGCAGTTTATTTCTGGAACACAAACCGTGGTGACGGTTACCCAACCTACAAGCGCCGTTCACCAGATAATGGTGAAAACACCGCAATAATTCGTGTCAAAGGTACAGAAATGAGAGTGGATAATAGGTGGGATGTTCCCTATAACCCTGTGCTATCAAGAAGTTTCAATGCACACATTAACGTAGAGTTTTGCTAATCGGTCAAAGCCATTAAGTACATCTGTAAGTATATTCATAAAGGTTCTGATCAAGCCACATTTTCGCTACAAAATAATAACGATAAAGTGGAAAAATATTTAAATGGTCGCTATATAAGTTCCTCGGAAGCACTCTGGAGAATTTTCCAATTTCCGATTCATGAACGTTTTCCGGTAATAGTTCATTTAGCAGTTCATTTAGAAAATGGACAAAGAGTTTGTTTTTATTATAATGAAAATCTTCAAGATAGCGTCAACAATTGTTCATCAACGACACTTACAGCGTTCTTTGATCTTTGCAAAAGAGACGATTTTGCCAAAACCCTTTTATATCACGAAGTACCCCAGTATTACGTATGGGAAAGAAATTCATTTTCTAGATGAAGACGTGGACAAGATGTTGAAGGATATCCCGGTGTAAAAAAAGACTCAAATTTAGGCCGTGTCGACAAAATTCATCCGACACAAACTGAATGTTACTATTTAAGAATATTACTGCATCATGTTCGGGGTCCAATGTCATTTGAATATCTAAGGACAGTAAATGGTGTTATTTTCAATACTTATCAAGGAGCTTGCAAGGAATTAGATTTACTGGAGGGAGATGAACATTGGTAAAATACTCTGTTAGATGCTGTCATGTCCGAGCCGGCTCCAAAATTAAGAGAATTATTTACCATAATCCTCATATTTTGCCAACCATCTGACCCCTTGCAGCTATGGAACAAATTTCGGGAAGATTTGTGTTAAGTTATATTATACAGAATGCGTAATGAGACCCAGGATATGACATTAGCAGATAGTGATGACATATAAAATGATGAACTTATCATAATTGAAGATAAGATTCATGAGATTTGCGATAAATCATTAACTGATTTTGGGCTTCCTGCAACAAAAAGGAATAACACACACCATAATTTGGATCCTTTAGAAATAGCGTTGCGGAAGCCATACGAGGTAAATGAATTAAATGAGTATATTTCTGTAAATGAACCCAAGTTAGTTAATGACCAGGTAATGGCATACAATAGTGTTATGCACAGTGTTCGTTTCAATGAGGAAAAAAATTTTTTTTTTGGATGCTCCAGGCGGAACCGGCAAAACTTTCATTACTAATTTGATATTAGCAAAAGTAAGGTCTCAGGGAAAACTAGCTTTGGCAGTGGCGTCATCAGGAATCGCTGCAACTTTATTAGCTGGTGGACGCACAGCTCATTCCACTTTTAAACTGCCTCTAACCGTTTCGTTACGGAAAGATAGCGTGTGCTCAATTCGTAAAAATGGCCCTTTTAGTTTTGCAAGACGTCACTTTAATAATCTGGGATGAATGTACCATGATTCATAGAGCTCATGTAGAGGCTCTAGATAGGACTCTTAGAGATATTAAAAGCTGTGATAAAATCATGGGTCTTTTGCTGGGGATTTTCGCACTTCACCAGTAGTAGTAAGAGGAACTAGAACAGACATTGTAAAATCTTGCCTCAAAAGTTCTCCATTATGGAAATTTGTTCATACCTTAAAACTATCTACGAACATGAGAGCACATTTGGGGGGAGGTAATACAGATTTTCCTTTGAAATTACTTTTGATTGGAGACGGAAAAGTACCTCATTTTGAAAATAAAATACCTATTGATCAAGATTTAGGAGAAAAAGTGACTAGCATTGAGAGTTTAATATCAAAAGTTTACCCCGTATGATATCGTCGAAATAGAAAATAAAGATTATCAATGGATGTGTCAACGAGCAATATTGCCGGCGAGAAACAGTAGTGTTGACGAAATTAACGATTTAATTTTAACTAAACTTCCAGGGGATATAGTCACCTACACTTCTAATGATAATGTAATGGATCAAGAAGATGCAGTCCATTATTCACAGGAATTTCTTAATTCTTTAAACCCGAGTGGCCTCCCCCTTCATTCTCTCAAGTTAAAAATTGGTGCCCCAATTATTTTACTTAGAAATCTTAAGCTACCAAATTTATGTAACGGGACTCGACTTCAGGTTAAATTTCTTCGCAATAACGTGATCATTGCAACAGTTTTGACTGGTCCAGGGGTTGGTCAAACAGTATTTTACTCGGATCCCAATGATTCCAAATGATTTGCCTTTTCATTTTAAAAGAGTCCAATTCCCAATTAAATTATCTTTTGCCGTAACGATAAATAAATCACAGGGGCAAAAATTTGATTATGTAGGATTAGATTTACGCAAGACTGTTTTTCGCACGGCCAACTATATGTCGCGTTGTCAAGATCAGGTTGCGGAAACAATCAATATATTCTTCTGCCACAAGAAAATAAAACGAAAAATATAATTTACTCAGAAGTACTTTAAAATAATATTTTAACCCGATTTAAAGTGGACGGACACTCCCGCCTGTAGTCGTAATTCTTATGTGTCTGGCTGAATGTCGAACAGATGGACAGCTATTGCCTGCGATTTATACAATTTAACTTAATCTATATTTTTCTTAATATTATAAAGCTGAAAAGTTTGGTTGTTTCTTATGAACGCGGTAATCTCGGGAAATACTGATCTGATATGAAAACTGTTTAAACATTCAATAGTCCATTTATTGAGGGATGCTATAATATAGGCAATATTTTATACTCGGTTACCACAGCTAGTCAAAATATAATATTAATAATTGCTTTGATTAAAACTATTTTTACGAATTTTGTCGCGTTTATTTTACTATTATTTTTAATTCCCGACGTTTCGGGCACTTTCCAGCACCCATGGTCACGGGGGACTGAGGTGACTGACGTCCCGATGTCATTGTTAAACCCGGAGTACCTTCAGCTTTTTTAATTATTGTTTATGGTCCGATCTATGCAAAATGAACTGACTATGTCCTGAGGTCTTGCAGTGGTATGCTTGGGTTTAGTTTTAATTTTATTGATTATAGGATCCCAAGCCGGTGGTAGTACCCAGCCTCGTTCTCTATTGAAATTAGGATTTTTTTTAATTTTAATAGCCTCACGTATCATCCTTGGTAGGAACGGGCGAGGAGAATCTGATGTAATGGTTGGGGCCGTCTAGGATATGATCGCAAACTGCAGACTTCCCGGAACGTTGATGCTTCACGTCAGCTATATGTTCTTTTACGCGGGTTCTAATTGATCTTTTTGTTTGTCCTATATAAGCGAGACCACATTCACAATCAAGCTTGTATACTCCTTCATCTTGTAGAGGAATATGACACTTGACTGATGGTAGGAACTGACTAATCTTCTTCGGCGGCTTGTAGAATGTTCTAATAGAAGCTCGCTTCAAGATGTCTTTGACACCTCTGACATATGGTAGTACAGCAGGCACACGCTCGACTGTAGTCGGCTTCACTCGGTCACTGTGACGTAGGCGCGGGACCCGAAGCTTGTTGTCGTGCAGAACTTGCTTGACGTACTGAAGCTCGGCGGCCAGGTGTTTGCTGTCACAGATCCCTCGTGCTCTTTTTTTTTATTTATTTAGTTAAATTTTTTATAATAAAAAAATTTATAAGGGGGGAAATTAAAAAAAAAAAAATTTTTTTCTTTAATTAAAAAAAAAATAAAAAAATATATATTAAAAAAAAAAATATAAAAAAAAAAAAAAAAACCTGAGAACCACGTAAAAGACAAAACTAACAAAGATTTGCCCACGGTAGCTAACTGTGAAGGATGGTGGTGAGATTCACCGTTTAAATATCGGTTTGTATGGGTCCTTTTCCTATACACAGTGTGACCAATGGTGTTGTTAGGAGATGAAAATGGAAAGGTAAGGAATTATTTGCCTCTAACTCCATAGTAAATTGAATTTTAGAGTTTATGGAATTAAGATGTTCTAAAAATGCAGTTACTTTGTCTGATGGTAAAATTGTGAAAGTATCGTCTACGTACCACTTGTAGATCCTTGGTGTAACAGGTGCAGTAAGGAGGGCTTTCTCCACAAAGACTTCCATGAATATATCGGCGACAGTGGGAGATACAGGTGAGCCCATCGCAACACCATCTACTTGCTTGTGTAAAACTCTTCCTTCCACAATAGATAGCCAGATGTAAGGCAATGTCTGAGTAATACTGCATATTCTGCTGGCATATTATTTTCCTCTAGTTTCCTAGTTATAATTGAGATGCAGTCTTCAACAGGTAGGCATGTAGATAGATGCTGAACATCAAACTGACCATGGTTTCATTGTCAGTAAGACGTAGGTCTTTTATCTCACTGACAAAATGGTATGAATCCTTAGTGTGTGCTCTTGTGTGTCCTCTGAGTGGTGATAATATTTTAGCTAAGTATTAAGCCAATCTGTAAGTTGGCGAATCAATCTGACTCACTATTGGACGTAATGGAGCGTTCGGTTCGTGTATTTTTGATAACCCATACAACTTCGGTGGTTTGGCACATGAAGGTATTATCGAATTAACGTCCAGATTCAATTTCTCGGAGTATTTCTTAATTAGATCGCTAGTTGTTTTAAGCGTATTAGTTGTAGGGTCTGTTTTGACCTTTCGGTATGTAGTTTCATCCGACAAAAGTTGTTGTATTTTAAAATTGTAATCTGACGTATCCATTGTAACCGTAGCATTGCCTTTATCTGCGCGGAGAATCGTAAACTCTGGTCTGTTGTGTAAGTTTTTCAACGCGTTAAATTCATTTTTGGGAAGATTTAATTTCGGCGCTGAACTTCAACGTAACATAGACGAAATGTTTTGACGTCCCCAACCATACACTAGACGGCCCCAACCATTACATCAGATTTGATAGACCACAAATCCTTGCGAAAGAACACCGATTCCTACCAAGGATGATACGTGAGGCTATTGAAATTAAAAAAAAACCTACAAAAAAAGTCCTTGGGATCCTATAATCAATAAAATTTTAAGTAAACCCAAGCATACCACTGCAATACCTCAGGACATAGTCAGTTCATTTGGCATAGATCGGACCATAAACAATAATTAAAAAAGCTGAAGGTACTCCGGGTTTAACAATGACATCGGGACGTCAGTCACCTCAGTCCCCCGTGACCATGGTTGCTGGAAAGCGCCCGAAACGTCGGGAATTAAATATAATAGTAAAATAAACGCGATAAAATCCGTAAAAATAGTTTTAATCAATGTGTAGTGTTCGCGTAAATATAAGAAATCATTATACTAATAATTGCTATTGTAAACTCACAGGCGCTTTTATTATTTTCTATTATCAAGTGCTCGTAAACTGACTTTGCTAATTTCTCCTATATTTAGGTTCATTTGTATACTAGTAAATGATTCTAAGCTAGCTTTTCGCCTAGCCGTGTTACTCATTGTATCGATCTGACAGTCTTATCAATTTTGAATTAACTTTTTCATATGTTTTTGTATAGATATATATTACTAGCAATCACAACTCAACAACAGCGCCACCTAGCGCCTCCAAAGGTTAATATAAACCATCTCGGGACCTATTCAAACACACCCAAAAATTGTCATCAAAATTGGTTGGATGGTTTCAAAGTGTATAAAGGACAAATGTATTATAGAATCTTTTTTTTTTACGTGGTAAAACCATGTTCTTATTGGTAGAGCCATGCTGCAGTTATTTTATGGTTGTAGCACGAATGTGTCGGCTGAACCTAGGAACGGCTACGCTCACAGAATACCAGCGTAAAATGTTGCTCTGTTTCGTATGTCGAGTGTAGAGAATCGGAGATCCTTTTTACTGGGAACGAGGCATTCCATCTTAATCCTCAGGGGTGGCAAAGCATCTGCGCTTTGATTCTTAATCTAGGATAGATGTAGATGCTTGTGGGCTATAGCATCAGGTGGACTGTGTGCCCGTTTATCACCCTTATTAAAAAAAGTTTAATGCTGCTGTGTTTCGTGCGGTGAGTGTAGTGAACCGGACATCCTTTTTACTGGCAACGACGTATTCTATATTAGTCTTCAGAGGTAACACGCAGCTCTATATCTCTATTAAGCTAATTTGAAGTGCCGCAATTGAGTGTACAATTGAGTTTTGCTCAAAACGTCTAAGAATACTTCAAAGTTTAAAACTATAAGAAGAGTTAAATTCCTTAATAGGTGGGAAGTTCGAAAACATACCACAAGTAAGGGGATTTACAGCTTGTATTAAAAAATAAAAAATATAATACTTAAAAATCTATCACTTATTGAATTTAGTTACTATCATAAGCATCGTAAGCTTTAAATTACCTACTTATTTTTTGATAAATAATAAAGGACAATGTCCAAAATCGCCCTGTGAACTAAAAAAAATCGGACATACACGATATTTAATTATCTATTTTATTATATTAGTTACAAATATTTTTGTACCACGGACTAGCTGCATCCCAAAATGAACATTAAAATGTATTCTATTTGACTAATAACATTAATGCAAACGTCATGTGGTGTGTAAATAATGACTAGGGATGCCAATCGACTGTAATCGATTTTTTGAATCTTTCACCAGTTCATCTATTGCATATTTTAAGATCTGAATCACATTTTGAATTTATTTTGAATAAAGTGCAAATAGAAACTTTCCTTTTTGTTATTCCCTAAAAGTGTAATTTAAAAAAAAAAACAAAAACTAAAAACTATACCTCGAAAAAAGACCACCCACCCTAAAAAACAACAAACAAAATTTTAAAAAAAAAAAAAAAAAAAACTAACACCCCAAAAAAAAAATAAATGAATGAGGTCATAGGTACTCGATTTTAAATACGTAGTTAGAATAATGCTGAAGTGAACAAAACCTAATTATTTCATCGTCATCATTATTCAGGGTTTTCTAATGTTGGTTTTAAAGTGTGTGGTTTACTTCTAACTAAACGATCAAGTACGAGTTTACGATAACTAATATTTAAAAAAAAAAAAACTTCTTAGAATTCCAACCACCACATCGGCCACTGATTCAGAAACGTTGTTGGGATCATTCAGCGAGAAGCAAATCCGCCCCCATGAGTAAAAAGAGCAAGGCTGGCTTAGCCGTTTCGAGATGGTTTTAGACAACGTTAAGATTTAGATTTAGGTTTAGTAAAGGACACGCTCAGGTGAACATAGTTTGGGCATGGATACCCAGTGAGGGATTCTCCAGGATTATCGATGTTGGTATCCAATGGTATGGTTGGTAACAAAGGGTTAGAATTTTATTTAACACACCTTTCATGTTTTTTCCACTGAACTATTTTATAAATTAAAACATATAGTACGTGAGAGTGATACCTATGGTCATCCGGTTAATATGGCCACTTTCTTATAACTCAAAAACTACAGCCTTGTATGCATAGATGACTCCGTGATACGATAGTTCTTCATCAGTCAACCAAATATTAGAGCTGCTTTATCGACACCACTTATACAGTTGACATAGTAAATATTTTAGTCGATTTTAGTATTATGTAGTGTAGTTAGTTTTTTTTAAGTTGATTTTTCGAAGTGTTCATAATTATTGCCAAGGCTTGTTTGCTATTTTTTTTAAATACATAAGTTATAGTATACGACTTTGTGTTTTTGTTTCTGTCCTGCTCCTAGTTTTGGTTTTATAAGGCGGCCAAGCTTGAGGTGACCATATTACCTTTACGTTTCTTAGTTTATTTTCTAAATAAGAAGTTATATATATATATATATATATATATATATATATATATGTTTGTATGTATATATACTCGTATAAAGAAAATAAGTAGTTATATATGCCGGCTATATATTATTAAATTATAACTACTTATTTGGCAAATAAACCAATATATGAAGGGGAGTGCTCAAAGGAATTATTCTTATTAACTCCAGCTGTTTCATTCCACCACCTCTCACTGCAACAGAACTCGAAATTCCATCCTCATCATCTCGATGGCTGGTGGTCCACTTTTGTGTGATTTACGCGAAATTTTCTGCCTCGTACGACTATACTGTTTAATAAACTTCACAGTGCGCCCTTTTATAACCTTATGCCTGTGGACAGTGGACACGTGCCTAGTTTGCCGTTAGGATAATCCGCCACTGCAAACATTTCAAAGAAAACATTTGTATGTTATGTAAGTAATTACGACACTCGTATTTTACCTGTAGCTGATTTTCTGGCTTCCCTCAAATAGAATATCCAATTTCTTGCATAATTGAGTTAACTCTATATTTTTAGCATAATTCAATTATTCAATAACGGTACTAAAACGATGCCCCAAAACATTACTTGTAATTTTGATATCTTTGATCATCATCATTTTCGATATCAATATTATCTCTAGGTTTTATGGAGGCGATGGAGAAAGCAGTTGGTGGATATCTCCTCACAGTTCATGAAACATGCAAAAACATAGTAATAAGTTTTGTGACGATGATCGAGCACGCATTGAAACTTGTTAATTCGTCAGAACTAGATTCCAGATTGCAATATTTTTCAGAGTATACTGATGGCCTACAAGAATACACATACACGTATGCAGGGTGTATTGTCAGCGCTACACTGACCTTTATTATACAAGTACACCGGACTTGCCATACACCGTGATTTACTTTTCGCCATTTTGGCGCTGATAACGGAAGTGCGCGTCCACGGAACTAATAATATAGACAGGACAGTGTGACAAAATATATCGATAAAAATTCTCATTATATTAATGTACAATTTCAATATAATGTCATACAATAAATAATAAAATCACGATTCCCGCCAGTGCTACATTAACAGAATTAAATTTTTTTTATTAATGTAGCATGTTTATTTATTAATTTTATTTATTTTCTTTTTTCATTTTATTTTAACTGCAATGCAGGCCTGGGCAGGGGCCCCTAAGCTATACCTTGGTAAATATTCCGTGTTGCACTGTGATTAGGGGCTGAACACTTGTCTTAAATTTGATAATTATTTAGTAGCCGAGTTCAATCTCTTGTACTGACACCGCTGAATTTGTTTAATTAAATTTTAGGTGAGGATTATATTCATGACTGGTGATCAAGAAATGGATATTTGGAGGTCAGAAAAGTACAACATTTTTTTCAATAGAGTAAGGGTGGCGAACAAGCACACAGTCCACCTGATGTTAAGTGAATGATGTGGCCCGTAAATGAATGTTAAGAATCAAAATGCAGATGCGTTTCCAACCCTGAGGACTGAGATGGAATGCCTTGCTTCCAGTAAAAAGGGTCTCCGGTTCTCTACACTCACCATGCAAGACACAGCAGCATTAACCTCTCAAACGCCAAGCGTCCAAATTTGACTGCTTCGATATTCCGTCAAAATTCAAGAGGTCAAATTCGACCGCACCCACCCACAGTACTTTAACACATAAATACTTATGTTTAGAGACTACTTTTCTATGAAGAAGTTGGGCATTATAGAATCAGTTAGTCTATGAATATTAATTTATATTCTACGTTTGTTACGTACGCCATTTTCATTTGGATGTTGTTTTGTTGATTTTTGGATTTTTCTAGTATTTTATTAGTGTTTTACGATAGTGTTTTATTACAAAATGGTTATAAAAGTTTTTGTGCGAATATAAATCGTGCGTAAATAATATCGAGTAATATATAGAAATAATTGCGATTTTCACGCTGCCGACATCCGTTCGGTATGTTTTTTTGTTATCAAAATATAATGAAATCTTTTTGTCATGAAGTAAAACTTAACTTTTGTTTAGACCACAGGATAGAAAAAGTTGTATAGATTTTATAATGTCAAACTTCTTCATAGAAAAGTAGTCTCTAAATATAAGTTTTAAGTGCTGTGGGTGGGTGCGGTCGCATGCAACCGCTCGGGATTTGCCAGGCGCATGTGACCGCATGGGAATTTTATGGGGATTGAAGGGTTAAGCTACTATTTTACGCTGGTATTCTGTGAGAGCGTGGTCCTTCCTCGGTCGAGTCGACCCATTCGTGCTATAACTATACTACTAATATAACTGCAGCATGGCTCTACTACGTATTTTTTATAATAACGTTTTATTTTAGGTTACAAAACATTGTTTCAATAAAAAGTATAGCGCAGTTGCTGGGTGACATCACAACGCAATTCTCACCAGAGCTACACAACCGAATTGCTGTTTAGTTCGTTTTCTATCAAGCTTTAGCGTCAGATCTTTTTCCTTTGTTTATAACTTAACTTAACTTACTTTATGATACTGATGCTCTTCACTTTATATTATAGTAGCTTGCCAGGCCGACTTTGTTTTACCCTTTCCGACGAGCCTTTGTTATTTAAAAAATCTTTAAATTCGCAAATAAATATTATTGAGGGTCACTTATCGGCATAAAATCTATCATGTCTCTCAAGTTGGAGCAAGTAACACATTTACAAAACTTTATTACCAAATCTTTTGAGTGGTTTCGGAGTTCATCGCAGATAAACAATGTGACAAGTATATAAAGATTAACTTTCATTACCTGTGTGTTATTTTGTAATTAAGTCGGATATGTTTCTATAGAACAGGATAGAATACTTTTTATTTAATGTAGATTAATCTCAACACGATAAATATAAATATAAATTAAATAGGCTCGGATTTCAAGCTAATTTTGGACCTACTTTAACTCTGAAACTATTACTTAGTACATATATTACTATACACACTTATACTCGTACTTTTAAATACCTAATAAAGACCCTGTCAGTATTTATAATCTTAAAATTCTTAAATAAACCTATCAAACTTCTTGAGTTATTAAGAGAGGGATTATTTATGAAATCTAAAATTTACGATAATTTTAAACTTGCTGATTAACAAAAATTTTACGTTTTATAGGCTTTTGTTGTAAAAGCGTATACATTGAGCCGTAAATGAATTTCTAATTCTGTGGAGCCGTTTAACTGGCATAAGAAGCTTTTGTTTGTTTCTCGTATCGTATAGTAGGATCATCGTTCTTATCAAAGCTATTCATGACTTTACGCACATACATTAGGTACATTTTCATAAATACATTGCGACGCTAAAGTTAATATAATATTCATTTCTTTAATTTTTCTCTTTGAGGGACTCTTTACAATTTATTTTATAATTTCACATTAGTGTTGTTTCACACCTGTGCTACGGAAAGAACGTAAAGCCGTTGATCCTGTACCTGATCTCTCTGCGGTCATATCGGAATGTCGTTCTATCTGACTATGATTGACTTGAGGAGCTCACGTGAGCTTGCACTCGGGCCACTATAATCATATACTGCTCAAATGGCAAGTCTCAATTGAGACTGGCCACTGTGACTGAAATTCGATCTGGAGGACATTAATGTTATTATTAGTTACATCAAATGCAAAGTTAGCTTCGTTTGATGTTATTACTGGTCAACAGGCAAGCATTTATTTTAAAGCATTTTTCACACCTTTTTACTTAGTATTAGCTTAGTATTCGCAGAGCTAATTACATCTTCGCACTGGTAATGCTAAACCTTGTCAAAGGATTCCACGTTCTGGTTGAATTATTCTCCGTCCAGCACCATCTGGCCTGAGCGAGTGAGGTAGGTAGTTAGCATATAACCTCTTAAATATTATACAACATATTATAAATAAATAAAATACGATTTTTCATATACACATAATATATATTTAAAAACACAAATAAATCTTTGGAGGATATCATAGATCTCAAATTTATTTTACAATTTCATCGTTACAACTAGAACAATTAGAGTTCGTTAAAAATACCGTGGTTAAACAAAATTTGCAATGTCTTTTTTACCATAACCCTGGCCCCCGCTGCGACCACCACTTGTCAATGTTAGCTGATGTTGAGTTCTTTCCATTGAGACCGAGTGTGAAGGAGAACTCCTTTGGAAACCAATTAGTGTCAAATTGCACGCTGATATTGAAGCCCCCGACGCCGTCGATAACTGGTGTGGATTTGTGATTCGGTACTAACAAACGGGCGCATGTTATGGTGCATTCTATTCCAGCTGAAATCTGTAAAGAAATGATAAAAAACCATTAACTATCAATAATGAATCGATAACTATTACCACAGTTTAAAGAGTTAACAGAGATAAAAAAAGACTTTAACGCAAAACTATGTACAACAGAGAATGGTGAATAAATATAGGGAAATTACTAGTAAGGTAACGGAATCCAAAATGTTATTGTCTGGCTGACGTCAAGGAGAAAGATGGGATCTTTTTGACATACCATTTATTTCTGCAGCGGCCCTATACAAAGTGAGATTGATTTCATTATGATAACCCGACGGCAACTGTTAAGAGGTGTCCCAGTGATCACGAGGGTGAGAACATGTAGCAATCACCGAATGACGGTATATAGTGTGTGATGTGTGTGTGGAGTGAAGTGTGGGATTTAAAAAATAGAACAAAGTCTGTAATTAGACTTTTAAGCAGACTTGAAATATATATTTATTTATAGAATAAGGGTGCCAAACGAGCACACAGTCCACCTGATGGTAAGTGTGCTGTGGCTCATAGACATCTACATTTATTCTCAATTAAAAATCAAAATGCAGATGCGTAGTTACCACTGAGGATAAGATTACAAGATGAAATGCCTCGTTTCCAATTAAAAGGGTATCCGGTTCTCTACACTCACCATACGAAACATAACAGCATTAAACTGCTCTTCTGTGGAAGCATGTTCCTATCCCTGTCAAGCCGACCCATTCGTGCCACAACCATAATATAGCTGTAGCATGACTCTATCAAATATATGAGATAATGATGATTATAGATACATATATACTGTAGTATAATAAACACCTTAATATATATCGTGAGTTTAGCTTCTGGGCCGGCTGATGCTGCAAATTGCTCTGAATAAAAAAATGCTGTTCTTCTTTGACGTTTTGAGCTTTTGTAACAATAATTGCCGGACACAAATGTCTGTCCCTTCCATCCATATTTTTGTGTTTTTTGCGATTTAAAATAACCGTAGCGAATACCGATACCTATAGAAAATGAAAACAAAAATATTTTAGATCTGTAATATTTTAAATGTATAAATATAATGATTTCTTAAATTTACGCGAACACTACACATTAAATAAAACTATTATTTACGGATTTTATCGCGTTTAATTACTTTAATTTATTTTTATTATTATCCCGACGTTTCGGGTGCTTTACAGCACCCACGGTCACGTCCATCATAGGTCATCATACATCACGTGGAATTCGCTAATACCATCATGTGCCAAACCACCGAGGTTGTATGGGTTACCGAAGATACACAAACCAAACGCTCCACTACGTCCCATAGTGAGCCAGATCGATTCACCAACTTATAAGCTGGCACAATACTTAGCAAAAATACTATCACCACTGAGAGGACATACCAGAGCACACACAAAGGATTCGTACCATTTTGTGAGTGAGATAAAAGACCTACATCTCGCTAACAATGAAACTATGGTCAGTTTTGATGTTCAGTCACTATTTACATCGAGCACGAGGGATCTGTGACAGAAAACATCTGGCCGCGGAGCTTCAGCACGTCAAGCAAGTATTGCAAGACAACAAGCTTCGGGTCCCGCGCCTACGTCACAGTGAACGAGTGAAGCCGGCCACAGTCGAGCGCGCGCCTGCTCTACTACCATATGTGGGTCAGACCTACATCTTGAAGCGAGCGTCCATTAAGACATACTACAAGCCGCTGAAGAAGATTAGTCAATTTTTACCATCCATCAAATGTAATATTCCTCTACAAGATGCAGGTGTGTACAAGCTAGATTGTGAATGTGGTCTCTCTTACATAGGTCAAACAAAGAGATCTATAAAAACCCGCGTGAAGGAACATATAGCTGATGTGAAGCACCGACGCTCCGGGAAGTCTGCAGTCTGCGAACATGTTCAAGATCGTCCCCACCATTACATTAGATTTGATAAACCACAAATTCTCGCAAAAGAACACCGATTCCTACCAAGGATGATACGCGAGGCTATTGAAATTAAAAAACATCCAAATTTCAATAGAGAAGATGGTTGGGTGCTACCATCTGCTAGGGATCCTATAATTAACAAAATTAAACCCAAACCCAAGCATACCACTGCAAGACTTCATGATACTACGAGTATAAGCTTGTTTTGCGTAAATCGGACCAAAAATTAATATTAAAAAAACTGAAGGTAGCCGGACTAAATATGACATTGGGACGTCAAACATCTCAGTCCCCTCCTCCCGTGACCACGGGTGCTGTAAAGCACCCGAAACGTCGGGATAATAATAAAAATAAATTAAAGTAATTAAACGCGATAAAATCCGTAAATAATAGTTTTATTCAATGTATAAATATAATTGGAGCGAGTTTATTCTTTAGTTTTATGACAAACACTTCATCCATTTTAAAAATTAGCCCGGTCAGTCAGACCAGATCCGAAGAGAGTTTATTCATTAGTTTTATAACAAACACTGCATCCATTTTGAAAATTAGCCCGGACAGTCAGACCCGGTCCGAAGAGAGGTTATTCTTTAGTTTTATGACAAACACTTCATCCATTTTGAAAATTAGCCCGGTCAGTCAGACCGGGTCCGAAGAGAGGTTATTCATTAGTTTTATGACAAGAGGTTCAGCCGTTTTGAAGACTATAATCCGGACTTAGACCGTGGTGTGACGGGTTAGTTTTACCATACTGATGGCTCGTCGTTGCGATAGTAATACTGCTCAGTACGAGAGGAACCACTGTTTCAGATATTTGGTTCATGCACTCGGCCGATCGGCCGGTGGTGCGAAGCTACCATCCGCGGGATTATGCCTGAACGCCTCTAAAGCCGAAGCCAGCCTAGTCGAATCCAGCAAGAATATGCTCACTGTGGAGCTCCGAGAGTCTGGAGACTCTAAACAATGTGACTTTACTAGTCACTCTGCACTCGTGCGGTGCGACGTCGAAGCCCATTTGGATCTCGGCGATCGGTGTTATCGGTCGTAACACGTGCACCACGGCGCCGAGGGTCCGAATTAACCTCAATTCGATAGTCTGTAGACGACTTACGTTCCTGGTGGTTCCAGCTCAAAGCGTGGTTATTCATGTCCTAATGACATGCAAACAACATCAGCTCACTAATACACTTATTTAAATATTACAAACGATACACTTAAATTTTATTTTTATGAATAGATTTACGATACGGTACGAGACATAATATGACTATCAATTTATCATACAACGCCCGACAGCGATTGTTTAAATATCGTGTAAATATTAAAGATTTTTACTGGTGGTAATGTAGCTAATTTATCGATTTCCGCTGTGAATTGTCTACTATAAAATCCTTCCCAAACCCCCCCCCAACAAAATTCTTTTTTTACCAAAACCACCCAAAAAAAAAAATAATTTTTTTATAAAACTAAATATAAAAAAAAAAAAAAAAAAAAATTAAAAAAATACCTTTTTAATACAAAACCAAAAAAAAATATTACGATACCTTTTTATTTAATTTACTTAAGATACCTTAAAATATCGTGAATTATTGTTCATTTGTAATATTATTGATAGTACCAAGCAGTAGAAAATCGCGCGTTGTCTATTTTTCTACATTATTTTTATTGTATCATATTGATTTCATGAATAAGAAAGATGCGAAATAAAATAATGTTTAATATTATTAATTGTTCTTCTATTGAGTTTATTATTAGTTAACGACATTCATCTAATAATAAATTATAAACAACGTTTATTACGCTATTTAGTAGTAAACCATCAAAGTTCAGAACTGTCAACGGTATCGATAAACATCAAAAATGTCAATTCTTTGATTAGTCCTAGATGTTGAAAATATATCCTCAATTAAGAATAAAGGTGGCGGAGAAGAAAAATTATAATTAAGTTTCTCAAACGCACTTTTTTCAGTTTTCAAAATTCTTATAATTAGACTATATTTTAAGAACTTTACTGGACTTTACAAAATGTTACAATTTTTGTAAGAGTCGTGGTAGCTCAGATGGTTAGTACTCGCTGTAAATATCACAGTACATGAGCAACTCGGGTTTCATCCCCGCCGGCACCAATGAAATTGCTATTTGTAAATTTAAGTGATGATTTACCACGTGCTTGGCAGTCAAGGAAAACATTTTGAGGCAACCTGCATGCAAATAAAAAAAAACATTTCAAACAAATGTGAAGTTCGCCAACACGCATTAGGGCTGCGGCGGACAATCCCTTGTCCTAAAACCCTCTCAGAAATGAGAGGCTGTAACTTTAACTTTAAGTATAGTTTGCACGTACCTGATCCACCTTCAACGAGCATGAAATTTTCAGGATAAGGTTGTGGTATCACACTTGCGGTCACAACATTTATTATCCATGTGACATAAGGATAAACGTCAATATAGAGAGGTGGTTCATCGTTCAAACTATTTCGCCTCGAATGGTGAGAGCAAGGTTTACTGTCCGCTGACACGCCGATGAGTTCAAACATACCGTCTGAGTCATGACTGACGATGGGTGCACCAGGACGGATTCCACAACCAGTAGTACAGAGCGCGTGACTGATACTATCGTTTTCAATTTTCTGTTTAAGTAAACCAAGCAATGAAACAATTACAAACAAAAGAAAACTAAAAATTAACTTTTAGTAAAAATTAAAAATCAACTTAAAAGAATAAAATTATTTCACAATAGCTATCCACACCGGCTTCGCACGGGTGATTTCTGCATTTCAAAAACAGCGCCATCTACCGGTTCCAAATGTGAACCTAAGCCATCTAGGGACCCATTTAAACATACACAAAAAATTCATCAAGAGCCGTTTTTGAGTTGTAGCGGTACTAAAGGCCAGCAATTGATTTTTATATATTACTAGCGCCCCTTCAAAAAAGCCTACCTCAATGTACCTACCAGTTTAAACATACACAAAAAATATCAAGACTTTTTATAATTATAGCATTCGCCCGGCTTCGCACGGGTGATTTCTATATCTCGACAACAACGCCACCTACTAGGTCCAATTAAAATTTTTAACCATCCAAGGACCCGTTCAAATACAAACAAAAAATTTCATCTAAAACCCTCGACCAGTTTTTAAGTTTTAGGCTCGCCTCACACTACATACCAAAGTCCGTTATTAAATACGGAGTTCCGAATTCCGTTATGATCGGAATTACGGAAGTCCATATAATATGGACGGGTCAGCCACACACATACGGAACCCCTTTTTGCCCGCAAAATTTCCAACGGAAAACTACTGTAGGTGTGTAACGGGACCTTGATTTTATATGGACTAGTTGTGTTCGGAATCCTAAATCGGAATTCCGAAACGGAATCCCGAAACAAAATTCCGTATATGTATGAGGCTGGCCTAATACTATGTAGAGATTCTTAAGTCGATAACAAGACGTAGTCTAGATATATAGAATTAAAGGCTCGACCATAGATGTGAAATTATTTTGTTATTTTATTTACTGGAAGTCGGTATTTATTTTTTATTAAAAGTATTTTTTCTCCTTTGGGGTATAATTGATTAAGTGAATCAGATTAAAGAATATTACAAATTTCATTGTAAGTAATCATTATAAGTACCTTTCTTTTTTGAAGTCGGTTAATAATAATAAGAGTAGTTATATTGAGAGGATACACCACATGAATTTTGGTGTCGTAGAAAGCGAATATAGGATAGTCTCGCAGTGTTGTACTATTCTCAGACCAGAAACGGGAAGGAACGTCAGGTAAATGGTAGACGAGTAAGGCATTGCAATCGTCAATCCATCTATCAAGTGAAAATTATGGCCCATGTTTATCAGTGGGCTATTAAGGGCTGATATAGAAGAGAAAAGGAGAATAACAATAGTGTTGAAGTCAAATATTGGATATAATGATGTCAAGCTACCCATATCGTCACGTGGGTATCGTAAGAGGTGACAAGGTAAAACAAACCAGGAGATAGGCAGCAGCGTTTTGCTTATAACGACTAAAAATAAAAAACTGCGGTTGCCAACCCGCTTGCCAAGCGTGCCAACTTTGGTAAGTATCCACCCTAATGAGGTAACCTATCGGGGAGGCCTATGTTCAGCAGTGGACTATATAACGCTGTAAGCGCAACGGATGTCAAGTTATTGAATATAAAAACAATTAAAAAAAAGTTATTATTATTTTCGATACTCGTCCTAAATAATCATGTAATTCATATACTTAAGAATTTTAAGAACAAATAAATTAACTAGAGAGGTAAAGACTCAACATATGTCTGAAATTCCGTCTTTTGGTACCCTACTGTTGTATTTCATTTCCAAACAGAAATTCATATGTTTAAGGGGAAATATAACCTCAAATGGCTTAGCAAGATCCTCCGTTATGCCGAAAATATTGCAGCATTAATTTTGAAATAAATATATGGTAAAGTTGAGGATTAATGTTAAGGACTATGTTAGACGAAAACACGATTCCGTAAAATTTTCTCGATAGAAAAAAATCCAAAGTTACCTCCAAAATAAACAATAAACCGCTGTTATTCATAAAATACTTTAAATAAGATCATGAAACTTTGCATACTAACTGAACTAACTATAAAGCAGTGCTTATGTTATTTACTTTTTTTAAAACACCATTATTTTCACTGTAAAAAGATATTACCTAAACTATCGGCTTCTTGAAGCTTGATTACTGCCGCCCGGTCAGTTTCGCTTCGGCCTTTGAAGGGAAAGGTTGTGTCGCTTACGATCAGAATACACATTACGCAACAGGACGACGTAAAATTAAAATGGGAAATAACCGTAATAAAAATAAGAAGCGAATAGGTTGGCGTTAAGAAACAGGAATAAATATGATAAACCTAATGAAATAAGTATTTAACGACCTATCTACTTACAGTATTAGTGATTACAAACATGTCGGTACATAGCATACGACGCGCGGGGAAGTGGGGGCGAAATTAGAATTTGAGCTGGCTTACTATAATTTCCTCTTAAAGGGTAATTTTTTTAGTCCGTAGTGGTTATTACGCTTCTATGCACTTATTAGTATGAGGTTGATTAAAGATATTCAAGGACTACAGTTGTTACATACTACCAGGTGTTAACAACAGTTCGGTCGTTTTTCATCAGAAAAAATAAAACATACCTTTTTAATGCGATGTCTTCTACAATCTCTATATGAGTACAATTTCAATGTTTTTTTGGCCATTTTTTCTGAATCAATATCCAAAGGAACAGCTGCAAATGGAAGCGAAAGGATTTACATTCTTATACGTGGTAGAGCCATGCTGCAGTTATATTAGTAGTATAGTTGTAGCACGAATGGGTCGACTCGACTGGGGAAGGACCACGCTCTCACAGAATACCAGCGTCAAATAGTAACTTAATGCTGCTGTGTTTCGTATCGTGAGTGTAGAGAACCGGATACCCTTTTTACTGGAAACGAGGCATTCTATCTTAGTCCTCACGGGTGACAACGCACCTGCATTTTCATTCGTAATCAAAGATAGATGTACATTTCTATAGGCCATAGCAACCACCTACCATCAGGTGAACTGTGTGCTCTTTTGTCACCCCATCCTATTAAAAAAAACACAATAATCAAGGTTTGAAAATTTTATATGAGACACAAATTACACGAATAAATTGAACATACTTTTCTAATATTTAAGGGAATGATATAAAGACATGTATGAAATCTTACGTCTGTCAGCCTAAAGTAAAGGTTAGGCAGAGACTATGGATCTCTATTTTCTTTCCTATTTAATATAATAAGTATGACAAGCGAGCACAAAGTCCACCTAATGGTAGGTGAATGTGTTGTGACCCTTTAGGTTTAAGGTAGAATGCCTCTTTATTGGTAAAAATGATGTCCGATTCTCTACACTCACCAAACGAAACACATCAGAAATGTTGTGCTGTTTTACGCTGGTATTCTGTGAGAGATTGGTCCCACCACGGTCGAGGCGACTCATTCGTGCTGCATCCACAACATAATGGTTATACCACGTTATTAACATTTGGCACTTTATTAAGCTATTGCATAGCTTCTATCGCGGGCCTTGAGCGCGAGGACCGAATCCAGAAATTCCGTAACGAAAAAAAACCTCACGCTCCCCACTCCGACTGCTAACTCAATGATAAAAATTCCTGAATAACCTACATGTATTGTAAGATATTAAAAATATTTTAAACAATATTAACTTCTCATTTATTCAATAACAGAAAAAAAATGTTTTCTTATCGGTCACCACGCTCAAAAAGTGTAACTTGATTTAGTCTGAATGAAGTCTTTGATAGACTTAACTGCATAAATAAAATAAATAAATAATTATAATTGCGTAAGTTGATAAAAAATGCTATGCAATAGCTTTACCGCGGCAGTCACCGAGTGCCACACGTATTTTTTATTTATTATTTTGGCTATTACACGACTCTGGCTTCCTTCACATCCTCATATATAAACGCATTCATGGTCGTCTGTTAGAGGAACTATAAATTTAACCCTTCTTCAACATATCACCAGTTGGGTCGTAAATCTAGAAGCACACCTTTTCTTCATTAACTCCTTCTACGTATTCAAATCACCCGAGCATTCCATTCGTAATCCTAGACACAACATCTTTTTGCTTACTACATTTTTCTTTTATCACAGAGCTACCTCTTTTACAACATTAATTCTACTACATTATCACACTGCGCCCAGGGTTGACTGAAAGAGAATGCCTAAAGACATACCTACCGTCCGTCCTTTTTTAACCTTTTTGCTATAGTGTAAATAATTAAGTGCAACAATAAAATCAACATCCAACTTTTGCTACCATAAGTTAAGATAGAATAGAATAGATTAGAATAGAATAGGATAGAATAAAATAAAATAATTTTTATTCAATATAGATTATATGTAATACTTATTGAAAGAAGTTTTTTTTTAACTTTAACGCTGGTTCGGGAAAAAAATCTCTGTCCTGGGAAGAACCACCAAGAAACCCAGCTGGACATCTTTTTAAAAGTCGTTTTTCCCTTTCAGAATTCGCATTTTCGACTTAATTGCATTAAAAATATTATAAGGTATATTCTATCCCATATAATATGTACACGTCTACTGACCGCTAAGATAATCAACCATAAAGACGGATCTATCTCTTCGTTTCCTTTTCCGTTCATTCAAAGACGGTAGGCAAATTGGAGGCATGTAAGCTGAAATTTAATACCTTTTTTTTAAACAACCTTCAATTATTACTTAAGTAATTTTTATAATGTTGTCGTTTTACCAGATTTTATAGGACGTATAAGTTTAACAATGGCTATGCTGTTTGCTGTTCCAAATCTGAAAAAAAAACTAGTATTAGGTACTTTTTCATATTAATGACAAAATGATCAATAATCATAAGCTAGACCTGGTAAATTCTGGGTGTGGAATAACTTCTAGGTGAGGTATCTCGAAGTAAGCACGGGGGCAATTGAGACCCATTTTGATTTGGTCACGAGTTAGACCACATTCATCCTCGTCGCGATGGTAATCACCAAATATGACGTTCCCGCTGGATTTTAGAGAAGAAAACATATTAATAGATGAATGAACATGTGAAATAAAAAATATAACAGGAAAGATCTCATATTTTAAATTCCTTTTTTCTCGTTCTTTTTCTTTTTTTTTAAACCTTTAAAAGTCCATTGATAGACAGTCTCCACAGTTGTAAGGTGATTTGTTATATACACTACGCCTGGCAGGTAGATTTGATCTTAACTTCAGAAGTCTCACAGATTTAACGCTGTGGTTGATTTTTTATTATTCTCATTCCTTAGCTATTGCGTCACGGAGCCATCAAATTTTATTATTATTCTGTTTATTCTGTTATTTTATTTTTATTCTATTATTTATTAATTATGTCGAGTATGACAATGTAAATCGATTACAACTTAAGGGGTAATAGTAAAAATTAAGGGCCTATACTACCTCATTGGCCTAGCAAGACCATCCATTATACCGAAAATAATGTAGCATTAAGTTAGAAATAAATATATGGTAAAGTTAAGGATTAATGTTAAGTGCTATAGTCGAAAACACGATTTCGTAAAATTTTTTCGATGGAAAAAAAATCCAAACTGAACAATATTCCGCTGGTATTTATAAAATACTTTAAATTAGATCATAAAACTTTGCATACTAACTGAACTAACTATAAAGCAGGGTTTATGTTTTTTTTTTAATTACCATTATTTTCACTGTAAAAGGAAATTACCTAAACTGTCGGCGTTTTGAAGCTTGCTCCCTGTCCCTGTCCCTGCCGCCTGATCAGTCTCGCTTCAGCTTTTGAACGGGAAAGCTGCGTCACTTACGAGGACATACACACATTAGGACGACGTAAAATATAAATGGGAAATAACCGTAATAAAAATAAGAAGCGACTGGGTTTGCGTAAAGAAACAGGCATAAATATGATAAACCTAAAGAAATAAGTATCTAACGACCAATCTACTTACAGTATTCGTGATTACAAACATGTCGGTACATAGCATACGAATGCGCGGGGAAGTGGGGCGAAAATAATATTTGAGCTGAGGTAGTATAGGCTCTTAAAAAAATTTAGTTACAATTTCTATTCCAATTACATCCTATTAAAAGTCAACTGTTGGACATACGCCCCCCCCCCCATAGGTTGCATCTGGTGGTGATATTTACTGTAGTTGACTGTCTGTGACTGTTGTGGAATATCTTAAGCCGCCACTACTAAGAACTTTTTTTATTATTCCCATATTATTATTATGTAAATAATAAAAAAAACTCACAGTTTATAGTTTTTTGGCAATCGCATCAGATCAGCGGCGGTGCCGAGTACAAATTGTTTATGAATGAGCACCACACGTGGAGATTTCGATTGATGCGGTAGCGCCGTGGTAACTGCGTCATAAAACATTAAGGTATACTAAGGTGTAACATTATAATATAACAGTTTTAACATGTGTAATTATAAAAAGTAAAACTAATGCCATCGATCTCTTCTAAAGTGGTTATGGACTACTGAGACTCAGAGGCTGAGCGCTCGCTGTAAATTCCTGATTTACGACGTGGTGAAGAAAAAATCGTGAGGAAACCTTAATTTCTGAGATTTAAAATATTTTGAGGACATAATATGAAGTCCGCCAACATGTATTGGATCAGCGTGGCGGGCTGATTGCTCCATAGCCCTGTAAAATGTAACATGCATAAACATGATACTCTAACATCGTTAAAAATTGAATACTATAAATGTCTGAACCGACTTCAAAAAGGAGAAGGTTCTCAATTCGAGTGATGTTCTTTTTTGTATGTTTATGATTTTAATAATTATTTTTTTTATTAAATAGGCTTTACCTCAAGGTTAGTCCCAATAAATTTTGAAGAAAATATTCCGCCCCAGGGGTGGAAAATACGGGAAAAGTTTCATATTACTATTGTTTGATTTTTTTCAATACAAAATGAATCCGAATTCCTAAAGGTTCCGAATAAATAACTTCTTTTATAGCAATTTTAAGTCGATTGTTACTTTTTGTAAAATAGTTATAATTATTTAACACTATTTTATGAGCTAAATTAGTATGAAATTATTATTTTCCTAAGTATGCGTGTATGTATATATGTATTTTTGTGTATGTCATCAATTCATAGATAGATGAATAGATGATTAACAGCTTACGATGTCAAAATTCTGCACAAATATTGGCTTCGACTATGTTTATACTGATAAATTTAATACAAAATGTAAATGTATATTATCTTGATTACCGAAACGAGCAATTTGTAAATATATATATATATATATATATAAACTAAACCCCTAACAACATTTTAAAAAAATATTTTTTTTTTTTTTTTTTTTTTTTTTTTTTTAACAACAATTCTCCCCCCCTACCCCTCACAGAAAATCTATTACTAGTCTTGTGCCCCCAAGCCCAGTACGGGAGGGGCACCCCCCAACTTCCCGCCCTATATATATATATATATATATATATATATAAATGTGTGTGTGTGTGTGTGTGTGTCCCTGGTCTCGAGCTCTGTTTTTAAATTTTTTTTAAAATACAAAAATTTTAATTAAACTAATTGCACTCACGATTTTATTCAAATAACCAGTTCAGTTTTTTCTATTATGTCAATAAGATAAAAAAAATTATTAATGTTTCTTCAGTATGTAATTTGTATCTTAATATAATTTCCAAAAAATACCGAGAAAGCTCGATCATCCAGGTACTGGAATATTTGTACAAAGTTTAGAAAGTCACAAAAAATACGAGAATATATTATAGTGTCCGATAATAATAAGTTTATGTATTGTAAGTTAAAATTTTACCATCTACTATGTATAATCGCGATTGATAGGAATGTTTATGAATATAATATAGATAATCGATAATCTTTAAATAAAATTAAGAAAATATTTTATTTATACATACCATGCACATAATAAATGAAGCCTAACCACTTAAATGTATGACCGTGCAAAATGCCATCTGGGGGTTTTAGCTCAAAGTCATCGTGGCAAGTGGCTAAATCACGCATCATGCTTACTGCACCTCTTATGCAAACTGTAACATTGAAATTAGATAATATACGGATTTTAATTTATTACGTATAGAAAAATATAAATGTAGGTAATTACAAACATGTTAGGAATATGGATTTACAAACGTCCATTTCGCGTCGTGTTACTGCTATACTACTCGTATTTGCTTGTTGACAAATAAGATTTGCCGGCGGATGATTAGTAAAAGCCCAAGAGCGGAATGCAAACTAAATTCTTAGGTCTTTTAAAGAACAAATTGTAGCTGCAATGCTGCGTTTTTTTAAATGATAATGAGGTGATAGCCACCATGGTGGTTCTTTTTTTTATAGAAAAGGGGGCAAACGAGCATACGGCTCACCTGATGTTAAGTGACTACCGCCGCCCACGATCAACCGCAACACCAGGGGAATTGCAGGTGCGTTGCCGGCCCTTTAGAAACGAGTAAGCTCCATTCTTGAAGGTCCCTAGGTTGTATCGGTCCGAAAAAATCGCCGGTGGTAAAATATTCCACATAGTGGTCGTTCGCGAAAGAAAACTCCTTGTGAAACGTACAGTGGTGGACCGCCAAGCATCCAGATGGTGTGGATAGTATCGGGACGTTTGCCGCGTAGTGCGTTCACGAAATTTGGCGGCTGGGATTAATCCGTACAATTCCTCAGAGCACTCCCCGTGGTATATGCGAAAGAAAATGCAAAGAGATGCAACGTCTCTTCGTAGCGCCAGTGAATCGAGCCAAACGGAAAGCACTCTGTCATCGACGATTCGAGCCGCTCTGCGCAGGATGCGGTCAAGTGGAAGGAGCTGGCACTGGGGAGCCCCTGCCCAGAGTTGGGAACAGTATGTCACTCGATACGTCAACGCCGAGCATTCCGATACTGGTATGAGGCAACTAGGGGAGTGCCTTGAAACTGAGGAGATACGACAAAGGGGTGGTTCTTTTTAGCGGTTAACGTGCAAACTTGTGTCTTCTGAAGATTAAACAGGAATAGATTTAGTCGCCCCCAATCCGAGACTTTGTTCAGCAAAGACACGATTTCAAACACAAGTTTGTCCCGGTACTCGGAGACGTTTACCCGAGTAATATTGGCACGGCCGGTGTACAGAGCATCACCAGTGCTGTCATCTGCATAGCAATGAATGTTACGGGTTTGCAACATATCATTGATATGCAGAAGAAACAGTGTTGGCGATAGCACGCAGCCTTGTGGATCACCAGCATTAATAGACTTGTAATCGGAGCTTGCACCGTATACAACGACCTTGATGCTCTTATCTGCAAGAAAGCTGGTGATCCAATTACACAGTTTCTCAATAAAAAGGTAGCTTCGAAAGAAGCGCTTTGTGCCAAACCCGATCGGAGGCCTTCGCAATGTCCAAACTAACGGCTAATGCCTCTCCCTTGGACTCTATTACCTCCGCCCATCTATGAGTTAGGTAGAACAAAAGATTACCAGCTGATCGACCACGACAAAAATCGTATTGGCGATCACTAATCAGCTGGTGATCCTCAAGGTACCTCATGAGCTGGCAGTTTACAATGGACTCCATTGTTTTGGAGAACAAGGAGGTGATGGCGATAGGCCTGTAATTGGACGGGTCTGAGCGGTCGCCTTTTTTAGGGATTGGGTGGACGAAAGCCGTCTTCCATGACTGGGAATACGCTTAGGGAGTAGGAGTACCGGAAAAGACGCGTTAAAACCGGTGCCAACTCTGGAGCACACGTCCTCAGCACGATTGGGGGGGATTCCGTCAGGCCCACTCGACTTGTGGATATCCAGGGAGAGGAGTGCTTTGCGAACCGAGCGCTGTGTGAACTGCACTTCCGGCATGGAGCACTCACACCGCGGGATGGTCGGTGGCGTACTCCCCCCGTCATCGAGAGTCGAGTTGGACGCAAAGAAAGAGCCTAGCACATCGGCTTTTTCCTTTGGGGTATGGACCAGTGAGTCGTCCTCCCTGTGCAGAGATGGAAGAGATGGCTGACAGAAATTCCCCTGGACAGTATTGGCGAGAGACCAGAATGCACGGGTTCCAGAAGGAAGGCGAACCAGTTTCTCGCCAATCCATCCTATGTGCTCTGACTTTGCCCTGGCAATGCCTCTTTTGAAGGACCTGGAGGCGGACTTATACTTCTTTTTTAGAGCGCTGGTGCTTACATCCCGGGACGTTGATGCGTCAGCCCAGGCTTGGTAGCACTCCTGTCTATAGCATGATTCTATTTTACAAGAGCTACCAAACCATGGCTGAGATTTGCCTCCAATAGAGGAAGGAATAAAAAGTTCCATACCCTAAAATACATCAGTGACAGAATCCGTAACAACGTTGGGATCGTCCGGAAGCAAACCTGACCCCAAGGGTAGGATGCAAAGAAAGACCGCATCCTATCCCAATCGGCTGACCTTAAAAAACGAGTAGTAGGCATGTCATTCGCATCAATTAATATTCATCAATACAATTAAACGACCATGCATGCATAACAACACGTAAAGCATGTCATGCCGTATTACAGTCTAAAGCCAACCTTATTCAACGGTGTACCGCTGGTACACCAATTTCTGCACGGTCGACTAACTCTGAGGGATGCAGAAAGAAGTAGTCGCTTTTTGACGGACGGACGGCTGTTACGGAGAGAAACGACCTAGCTGTGAAAAACTATATTAGTGACAATAGACGAATTGTATAAGAAGAGATTTAGCTAATTTTGCAGATTAGACTTTATCGGTCAAAATTTCACACGAGCACCTTCGCGGAAAGAGAATTTTGCAAGTTACGTGCCGAGTGCCACAGACTCGCCGATGCTCAGAAGCGGGCCCGCATACTAAATTTGAAGTAGACTGGTCTCATGGTGCTCTGATATTACAGCTGCAGAATTTTCGATTTATCAGTACGATCCAGCACAAGAAATATTTTGATTTCTTGGTTTAAGCTTTGACGGGGTTTTTATCGGTGTTTGTACCGATTCCAAATTTTTAAAAACCTGCTGCTCGTATTTTGATTTTTTATGTTTGTAAGAAATTTAAAAATCTAAATAGCATTAATGCAAACACTCAGCTAACATGATTTAGTAATAAAAACTTAAGCCATGGAATTTTTTAGTTTCGCTTATCTTTCTCTAAAAGTTATTAGAGATGGGCCGAATATGGATTTCACCGAATGCGAATATTCGGCCGAATGTTCGGTAAAACTTTTATCGAACCGAATATTTGGCCGAACATTATTCGGCAGGATCGCTTCGGTACCTAACAAATTTATATCTAAACTTGTTTCTGTAAATAGCGTGGGATTAGCACCGGACCCTGCCCCTCGCTCTCCCGCCACACCTGACATGTTATTGCATCATCTAGTACTGAGAAAATTGCTGGCACATGTTTATGTTTTGACTATTTTTGTGAGAAAAAAGGATTACGTTGTCTTATTCTTAGTGAAAATTGATAATATGACAAAAATTAGTGGTAGGAGATCTACTATTTGGACTTATTTTAGAGAAACTGACGACCAATGTGAAGTGAAATGTACTAATGTAATGTTTCTTTATTTGATTAAAAATAATTATCAAGCTTTCTATTTGCTATAATTGGAAATAAATTTACAGTGCCTCAAAAACAAAACGCTGTACAAGTAAATTTAACCCGTAAATAAAATATACTTTCAAAAGTAATATTATGAAAGACATGGCATTACTCAATTAGTACATTTCAATATAGTGGATACTTTGAGTATGACTTTAACGAATGTTCGGTAATTTAGCCGAATATTCGGCCGAATACGAATATTCGGTAAAGGTGCCGAATATGCCGAATACCGAATATAAAACGAATATTCGGCCCATCCCTAAAAATTATACATTGATGACAGCGTATCCGCATTTTGATTATATAACGAGGATAAATGTAGATTCCTTCTATGGTCCACAGTATCCACTCACCATCAGGTGAACCGTGTGATCGTTTCCTACCCTTACTCTAAAACAAATATACGAGCATCGCTACACTAAGATGAATTGGCTTTTTGTCCGTAATTTGACTTGGGTTTTTGACTGTAGCCAAACAAACACCTATGACCAAACAGCAACATAGGTATATTTTAATCAGTATTCTATGACAATAGATAGCGGGAATAAATTTTTCTTTTTTAATAAATTAAGGATGTTTTAAACACTGTTTAAAATGCAAATTAACCGGTTTGAAGTTTTAATAACTTCGTACTTTTAAATTGTTTGTTTGTTATGAGAAATTTTTATTATGTAAACTTGGCAAACATTAAACTTGATATATATACTCGTACGTCGAATACAAACAACATTATTTGTTAGTACGTTGGTAGTCAAATTAGTTAGGTTATCATGGGACCTTGTTTTTGGTTTCTTTTGTGCTTAATATTATATTTTGGTAGGTAAATATTTTACTGTGGATTTAGTATTACAAGTATCTACAATGAAAACTATTCTACCGTTTGATTATACGTATATATCTATGCGTATTATCGTGTTAGCTCAGCTCACGTCGTCATAAACACATCAAATCACAAACATCACGTTATCATAAAGTGAAATAACTATAAATGGTTTAATATTAGTTTATAGTAAGCTATCAAATAAATAACTTACAAAAGTAAAAAATATTTATTTTATCTTTTAGTTGCATGTGGATTTTCTTGGGATGTTCTTTCAGACATGGGGTCCAGACGTGCTGGAAGTAAATATGGTAAGTTTTGGGGAACTCGATTTTTAATGCATTATATTAATTCATAATTAAAATTTACGTTATTAACATATTCTTGAAAACGGTTTTCAGTTTTTAAAAATGAATATGTATTCGGAGACTGTAAACGAACGGACAAGACCTTATATTTTAATGTTCGTAAAGCAGTAAAAGACATACAAGAATATTCAGTTATTCGGGTAAGATCATTATCACCACATAATATGTATATTAAATGTAATTTTGTAAACCACACTATTTCAGTGAAGTCATACAATTCGATTAAAACCTTTGGTTTAACGAGATAGATATTGTCGTATATTTACTATTCGTGTGACATTTTTGCTAGTTTCACTTAATCTGATAAGTGATAATATAAAAAGGATCTCTAATCTTGTTCAAAATTTTGTTGAAACACTTTTATAATTATAACATCATAATATATTCTGTCAAATTTCGTGCTTCAGTAAGCTTTGTTTAGTTTGGATTTATCGTTCGTTTAAACGTGGTAGAGTCACGCTGCAGGTTCAGCCTTTTTGCTGGTAACAAAGCATTTCATCTTAGCCCTTAAGGGTGAAAGACAACTTCTTATATGTACTTTACGTAACCTTAGAATCAGAGAATCTGATTGAAGGCCACAGCTGTTTTGTGTAGGGTATGAAAAATGTAAATTTTCTTTTTTTTTTTTTTTAATAATGGCATGTGATTTGTCACTTGTATTGAAAATCTCGGGGATAAGGATATAAAATAACAGAAGCAGTCAACAAATTGAAATGAAACAATAAAAAACATCACTATACTATATAAATGCACTAGTAATACAGAATTAACAAATTGATAGATTGCCCAAATATACATAAATATATTTGATATTTCAGGAATGGTTATACATTAAAAAGCTACCAACATGCATCATTTTGAATACAACAACGTACGAAAGTAACACGTACCGTGTCACAAAGTACAATTTTTTAATTTGTGTTGTACGACTATCTTTCTGCTACACTCAACGCAGATTCAACTATTATTATTACGAGTGGTACATACCTCCAGATGTGATTGGCGGTGTGGATTGGGACCTTTCTTTTTACGGGCCTACTGGCGAAGACTGGGTTACAACAGCTTAAATAATACTCTGAGATTATCAAGATTTACAACTATACAAAGATACAACTCCGAAATATTTAATGTACATTCAAATGTTTTATAAAAAAATATATATATATATATATATATATATATATAGTATATAATTAGGAATAAAGAACAAATTGAAGAAGCACGAGAGTAGAAAGAACGCAGTAGAAATGCGGTCGTTAAGGTGTATGTTAGGGCTGAATCTGAATGACAGGGTAAGAAATTGTGCAATAAGAGGAGAGTGTTATTTGCAAGATGATGTTGTAACCAGGATTAAGAAAGGAATGCTTCGGTGGTTTGGTCATGTGGAAAGAATGAATGAGGAAAGAGTGACAAAGAAAATGTATGTTGCAGAAGTGAATGGCAGAGTCGGAAAGGGACGTCCTAGGCGAAAATTTATCGACCAAATTGGCGATTTATTGAAAACGGGCCAAATTAGGAGTACCCTTAACCGACGAGCATGTATGCGTAGGTGTATGGATGTGAAGGAGGCGAGAGAGGTGTGTCAGGATCGTGCCAAATGAAAGTCTGTAGTCTCTGCCTACCCCTCTGGGTGACAGGCGTGAATGTTTATGTATATGTTATATATATATATATATATATATATATATGTGTGTGTGTGTGTGTGTGTATGTGTATATGTAATATGTTTATTTACTTATACAATTTGTGAGTGTTATATAGTTCATAGCACGAATAAGTCATCGAAGGAAAGATAAAACCATAAAACTAAAGACTTTTCTGAATATTGGATTAGACTTTATGTGTATATGATTAAGTTGATTCGAGAATGGTCTAGATTCCAAATTAACCCGGTGGGTTGAGCTGCATCCGAGATGTGGAAATCACCCGTTCGAAGCCATCCGCCATGGCTTCGCTAGTCTTTTTATGTAATCGGCATTAAATGTGTTAAATAATGTAGCACGAAATTGCTGTTACATGCTTTTTATTAACGAAACGACATATGGACGTGATTCACGAAAAATGTTATATAACTATGCCTGATGTCTTCACGTAGGCTCGTAGTGACGTCGACAGAATCACAGCGCTGCAGCATGGTATTGCTGACAGAGTTTAATGCCGAGTCCGTGGCCTTTTCTTCGGTACAATCCAATGAATTATTATACCTGGGGGCACGGCAGCGCCCCAGCCAAGTCGAGAAAAAAAGCGGCACGCCGTACCATACTTATCTCGAAGCTGTTCAGGCCATTTTCGACCCCCTATAATTATTTTTCTCGTATATTATGCATGCGTATTCTTTTGTAGCGATGATTAAAAATTTATTTTTTCTTTCAATAATAATTTTCAGTGTTTCGATGTCCCGAGGCTAACATTGTTCTGTTATTATTATTCGCCGATGAGCCGAATAGGAAAACATTCAAAAATTAAAAAAAATCGAGGAACTTTATTCTATATTTTTAAAAACTAATACAATTGACGGTTGTGTAACTGGGCAAATATTTCGTACTTATTTGAAAAATAATTAAATTGTAATTCTGACCAATTCCAAGTTTAAAAAAAATAATGAGTTAACTTTATTTTTATACCATAACAATATAAGCATATCCAGTTTATTCAGTTTTATCAGGCTTCAGTCCACCTTGAGGCAAAGGAGGTGGAGGTACATTAGCAATCTCAGGGTCTTTAGGAGAATAGTTTAGGACGTTAAGATCGCTAGGTTCAGGAGGTGGTGTCGAAGTTGGTTGATTAACAACTGTTGGGGCGTGAGCGACCTCCTCTTTACCAGGTACTCGAGATTCATATTGTCCTACAACGTTCGTTAAAGGATGATACAATGATGGCACCCCGACATAAGGATTAAAGCTGAATGGGTTAAAAGGATCGTAAAACCTGAGTGTTGGGTAAGTGTAAGTGAAATGCCCAACGTTAGGGATGCTATTGTAGGTGCTGGTGAGGGGTATTACTTGAGGTGGAAGCCCAAACTCGTTTAGAGGTATAGGTGATTCTGTTTTTGGTGGTGGAGGAGATATTTCTGAAGATTTGATTTCAGTCTGGGGTTGAACAGTGCTCGGTGCAGGAGTTTGTTCCGGTTGTTCTGTAGCTTGGACCGCTGGTGCTTCAGATGATGGTGCAGACGGTGGTTCGGGCGTTGCTTGCGGCACTTTGGGTAGGAAAGCTGGTGCGGGAATGTATCCCTGAAAATTAAAAAAAGAAGAATAATTATCGATATAGTTTATGCGAAAGAAGTGAAGTTATAGCTTATATATACATCTCCACTCCAGGGCACGTGCTTATTTCATTTTGATAGGGTTTTAGGGCAATGTGTAGGGAAGTGTCCACCGCGTGGCCGCAAAGCGTGTTGACGGATTTAACATGTCTTTGAAATACTTCTTTCTAATTTCTCAGACACGCAGATTTGCTTACTGTGTTTTCTTTCACCACCGAGTATTTGAGCACAACTGCATTGGTGCTGATGGGGATCAAACCGGGATACGTACGTAAGTGTTAAAAAATATATAATTATATAATCTTTATTGAAACATCATTATGATTAATATATCGATGTTTCAATAAAAATGGGATCGGAAACCCGAAAGTCAGTATATCTTCAGTTAGGTGTTCAGTTCTAGCTCAAAATTACCAGTAGGTAACGCATTGTTTCGTACAAATTATATTTTGTCTTATTTTGTTATCATGAGACGTCAATTTAGTATACTGTGAAGCGGTTCCTTTTAGTTGACTATACTGGTTACTGTTTTAAACGAAACACAGTCCAGTATACTGTCATCCCCATTTGTCGACATTGTTTTCAAATGAAATATTTATCAGGTACACGTTTTCTGTTCAACAAGAAAAAATATTATTTGAATTTTGTTGCTTTTAAAACTTAAGGTTCGAGTTTTTTTTATATAAAATTTATTTATATTAATTAATAATATTAACAATAATTAGTGGAAGCTGTTAAATCTCTTGGCACTGTTATGTTTTTTGACCACGTGATGAAAGTACTGAGAGCACCTTGCCTCGCAAACGCAAGTGCCAATTTCCCTAGGGTACTGCGGCAGTATACTGGCAGTCCATAACGGAACGAATTTTTCACCAGTGAGCCCACTGAGTAGTGCTCGGTGGTGTATATCGGTACACGGTCTTAAAGTGTACAAAAAATAACGTTCTGTATACCCATATAGAATAAGGAGGCACAATCAAAGCATTGTAAGGTAAATGTATGATATTCTTAGGATTTCTGAGATCGCATCAGATTCTATATTTAAAAAAGTAAGTATAGTGTAGGAAATTAAATGTAAATGTAAGAAATAATTAATATCATAGAACTTTTTATCTTAATTAATGAATATTGTGACATTATTTCATCAATCTTACAATGCACCTAGTAAGCAATAGTCATTAAAAGAACATTAATACCTAATTTAAGCAGGATCCATTGTACTCAAAGTAAATAAATAGCATTGTTTTTTTAACTCTATGTTTCATTCTACCATACACACCACAAAATCTTACTTAATTTTTAAACACATATATCGACTATTTTTCCAGTTCTAAGTAACTTCTCAATTTAAACGTTTGTATTGAGAAGCAATCTTTAATGTCCCGTAGTTTTTGTACCCTTTTACTTAAAGTTCTATAAGTGGGTCTACATAACTAGTTAATTCGTTATTAAAAAGAGACTCTACATATAAATACCCAAAATGGCGCATCAATTCAAACGAACTAAATTCTCCTTAGGGCTGGAAAATAATTCTAACGTTGCCTTTCCGGGTATTAGACAGCTTTATTTTCCGTCGTTTCTTTTGCAGTTCTACGGCGGTGCGATTTAATCTTAGAATACATAGACATACATACATACGTATGCATAGAGAGAACATATAATTCTACATAAATTGTGTCAATGTATTTGTCTCGCTTTATCTAATCTGATTTCGAAAGAAGTTAAAAAGAAACAAATATTTTGAAACATGTTGCGTGTAATTCATGCGTGGAAATATAAATGTCAAGTGGTCATCTTTGGTCTCTTTTACTATGCCAAATATGAGAATAAGTACACTCGTATCTACTGATTTACTAACAAAATAACGTCCCTAAAAAAGTAAAGTTGCATCCTATATACGTCCCACAGCTGGGCACAGGCCTCACCTCATTTCTGAGAGGGTTTTAGGGCAAGGAAGTGTCCGACACGCTGCCCCAATGCGTGTTGGCGAACTTCACATGTCTTCGAAATATTTTGTTTTTTTTATTCCTCAGACATGCAGGTAGGTTTCCTCACGATGTTTTCCTTTACCGCCGAGCACGTGGTAAATCAGCACTTAAAATTGCAATTAACAATTTCATTGGTGCCGGCGGGGATCGAACCCGGGTTACTCGCGTTCTGTTATATTTATTGCGAGCTTGAACCATCTGAGCTACCACGGCGCACTCAGATGACATCCCTATTGTAGTAATATTATGTGTGACGTTATTTCACAACACACGACGTGTTTAATTTATAGTGATTTCATTCGTAATATTAGCAACAATCGACATCGATATACTCTTTTTGGTTAGTTATTTATTTTCATTACATTATTATACGTCTAAAAATAAAAACAAAATAGGACTAGACTTATTATTATTTAAAATTATTTTCTAAATCAAGTGATGATGATTATTATATTACATTGCAATAATTCGTTTCGCAAACTTTAAAAACATAAGGGAGTTGGATCCCAATTGTAATCCCAATTTAACGATCCGCCCCGGCTTCGAATGACCCCGCGATTGCACAATATCAACAACATCGCCACATACCGGCAATTAATTTTTATTTAACCATCTACTATATTCAGCAAAACTTTATCCGTTTAGATGAAAATATTTCTAAACCATGAAGTTAAGACAGGATCTTGATACTGCCGTGTAGCGGTGCCGTAAGAGAAATCACTACCTCTTACCAAATATATATTATTACTGCCTCGTTGGTCTAGTGGTTGTAGTAGTGTGACTGCTGATCATGAGGTCCTGGGTTCGAATCCCGGATCAGGCCAAAAAAATCAATTATTGAGTGTTTCTGTCAAGAAATTCTCAGTAGCTGCCCGGAGTTAGGTAGTTGCCGGTGTCTCACCCCCGTGCCTCGGAAAGCACGTAAAGCCGTTGGTCCTGCGCCTGATCTCTCTCCGGTCACGTCGGTTTACCGTCCCATCAGATTACTAGAGTGAGGGAACAGAGAGTGCATCTGTGCTTGCGCATACACTTGGGCACTATAATCCTTTCCTGCGCCGATCGATGGCTAGCCTCCGTTGAGGCAGGCCGCCGTGGCCGAAATTCGGTCTGGAGAACATTATTATTATTATATATTATTACTTAGAAGCTCTAAGACCCCATACCTTCCCTTGAGTATCTTAAAAGATGACAGAGGGAAATGAAACGGGAGATAGACGACAGTATCTTCCTGACTACAACATAAAATAATAAAAAATTGCGGATGCAAAAACACTTGCTAAGAGAGGGATAATAATGGCTAATAGTCCCCCTACGTTCAGTAGTGGACTTTTGATAGACTGTAATTATTGAATAAATGATGGATAATATTTTGAGGGAGCAGTGAGGCAAACGGGTAATACGTTCGTAATGTATTTATTGGCAGTTGTGATCTGGCAACAAAAAAGAAGGCAAACCGCGGTCGTGATGCTGTTATTGTACTATCATAGTTGTACGAGTACTCTCTGTGTACGTTCCACGAAGCAAAACCAGTGTCGATTAAACAAACACAATTTCCTTATATTTACTAAGTCATAGATTAAATAATTTAATCGACAACGTTGTTTTAATTTTGCTTTAGAGTATTTACATATATACGTATGCATAGAGAGAACCTACGATTCTATATAAATTGAGTCAATATACTTGTCTTGCTTTTTCTAATTTGATTTTCAAATAAGTCACAAAGTGACAAATAATTCAAAGATGTTTTTTTTATTATATGCGAGCAGCTGTGCAGATCTAGGGAAAGATACCAGTATCACTGCGACCTATAAGATCTATTGTGATCGCTGCTATGGCTATAGTTCACGGCTAAGCCCTATGTCTTCAATGAATAGAAGGAGTTGCTTAGCTGTGAGCAATTTCACTTCTTCTGTGCGGAGTACATATTAAGGGTCCGCAATCAGTTAGGATGTGTAGAGGCGTTTCTTCCGTTATGGAACAGAACCGACACATCCTTGAGTTGCTTAGTCCCAGGATGGACATGTGTTTTTTAAGACAACAGTGTCCAGTTAGGGCTATTGTCAGAATTCTCAATTTTAGTTTTACTTAATCCCAGGGCTTCTGAAGCGAATTTACGAGCAAAATCCCGGATTAGGGTTTTAGAATGTTTTAAGCCTGGTGTGTCAGACCAGATCTTAAGTGATTTATTGTGATAAAGAGTTTCAAGGGTCAATCGGGCTAGGCTTCTTGAGATTCCACAAAATGGCTCAGGTCCAAATTGTGTGCACTTTGAGCCCTCCCGTGCAAGTTTATCGGCAAATTCGTTGCCTACAATACCCTCGTGACCCGGAACCCATCTTAAAACGACCCTGTTGTTACATGCCATGACGTTTAAGCGGTTCACGCAGTCTCCCCCTAGCTTCGAGTTCACTAAGCTTCACCTCAGCGCTAGCAGTGCTGCTGACTGCTGACTATCAGAGTTTATGTAAATTATATGGTTGACGTAGTTTTTTTGCAGATTGATTTCCGCACACCGAAGTATGGCGAAAATTTCTGCCTGGAAGATAGAGGTGTATCTACCCAAATTCATACTAAGTTTGAATTTGGGGCGCTCCCCATCAATTCCAAAGTCTACGTCGAGGCCCATTTTAGACCCATCGGTATACATATGACATATGAGGCTACCGACCACACAGATAACCTGGCCATTCAGCCAGTCTTCTCAGGAGGATAATTCAACTATATATATTTTTATCAAAAGTGTGTAGTGGAAGCATGATATCTGAGATCGTGCATAAGACCGGTGATTCCTTAATTGAGTCGAGCATGGATCTCAATCTGCAGGAGAGCAAGCTCAGACCGCCCTGGGCGTTAATCCTATATACAAACTAGCCCCCGCCTCCTTGTCTAGATAGAGATCAAGGGGCCACTAAGATTCAGGCGAAGCACCTCCATAAGCAGCATCTTTCCTTGTTACACCAGACAATATGGCGTAGGTAAGAATTGGCCTCACTATGCTGCTGTACAGCCATAGGACCATCCTTGGACGCAAGCCCCAGTTGTTCCCGACCAAACGACTGCACGTACCTAAACCAATTTTTGCCTTATGGCATACGTTGCTAAGGTGAGAGTTCCACGTTACTTTTTGGTCGACTGTTACGTCCAAGTACTTAACTTCCGTGGAAAATGGTACTTCATTACCATTAAGTTTTGGTTGGACTAATTTGTCCAACCGTCTCTTTTTGGTAAAGGGTATTATAACAGTTTTATCAGCATTAACTGATAAACTGTTATCCCTACACCAGTTATTTATGGTGTTTAGGGCGCTTTGTATTATTGACGATAAATTACTTTGGCAAAAGTCCCTCCACAATGATCACAAGGTCATCAGCACAACCCAATGTGTCAATGCGTAGGTCTGCCATTTTGTACAATAGTTGGTCAACCGCAAGAGTCCAAAGAAGGGGTGACAAAACACCTCCTTGTGGGCTTGTTTTATACTAGGATGCAAATCCCATTCTTCCCGTAAGGAACATGGTTCAGAATTCGTAAACTTCTACCGGTATGTATGTTTTTATTATCATAGAATTAAATTACATTATAACTGTAAGTAAACTGTATTTCACATTATTTTGAAAATAACAAGTCGGGTTTTTTTGTAAAAATAAGGCTGTATTTGTTATATATAATCATTAAATACATTGAAATATAAAATTTATTTTAAACAATAGTGATGCTGTTTCAAGCCAAATCGGCAAAGTCGACAACCCCATATCGACTTTCTTCTTTATATTTACGTTGTTTTAGTATGCCTAAAATGATAAAGAATTGGAAAAAAACTGGATGAGAGTAATTCCACGGGCAGAAAACGATTCGACAAAGAATAGCCATATTTGGTCTAAACACTTCTCCAAACATTGTTTTGTTAACGAAGGGAAATGGCGAAGGCTGAAATTAAATGCAATTCCTACTTTAAACGTCGTAAGAATACAGCCATTATGTTTAATTTTATTTTTAATTACGTATCATTTAACATAATTATGTCAAAACAGCATGCAGTCAATGGGATACCAACATGCGAATAGCATTATTAATAATAATATCATTACATCCGTTTTGAAACTCGAAATATGTCTGATGTTTTAGGAACCAGAGGAGATTATTGATACTTCCCCCCCCCCCACAGGAAGTGAAAAATTGATTGAATGTGAGAATATGTATATGCACTTTTAAAAATAACTGGCTGAAAACTAATAAATAATAATATTTTACATAAAACGAAAAAATAAGTTTGCAATTATTACTCCATAGGTATTTTCCAAACTTCATACCGATATTAACAATCTAGAACCAGAACCAATGAACATTAGTGAAAATTTAACTCTATCCATAAGTTTAATTTGCGTTTTAGATAATTTACGTATACATAAGTGGGAACAAAAATTAGCTAAAGCTCTGAAGCTTTCGAGAAAACGTCTACTGAAAGTCAAATCTCTCCAGCAAAGATCATGGAGGCTTAAAAAGAAAAACCTAACCTTAAATTATAGATTGCAAGAGATCCTAAACAACGAAAATTTAGGAAACGAGAAAATACTTATGTTGGATGCAGTAACATCGTCATATCTTACCTCTATTTTCTAAGAACGTATAATATAGTAAGTATATTATAGTATATACACGTGAATACTATAATTCAAATGCCTTATAAACTTTGTCAGAATTCTTTTTGTTTTGTTGTTTATGCGTAATATAATAAGGAGAACAAATACTACTAGCGTAATGAAAACACTTTTGATGCAGTTTATGTCCGAAAAAGGTTTGGAAGTACGTAGAAAAAACCTTTGACTTTTTAAGCTTTTTGTACTATTGTATATTTACATGTTTTGTCACAGCCAGCTTCTTATTAAAGGTACCAATTAGTATTTTATTTATTTGTTTCATCTTTTTTACACACCTTATGGTGAGTTGGTGAGGGATATAAAATGCCGACTTATTGTCTTATGGCATTCTTTACCTGTTATGTTAACCCTGGACGATTTGAGAAACTGTGGCAGGTATAAGGATTTTATTAAATTAAATGAGTAATATAGATATAAGATACAATAAACCACTTAAAATTTATTTCAATACAGTTAAATTGGTTTTATTTTCTTTGTAAAGGGCAAATAAATATTTTGTTTGAATTTTCACTTTGTGTTATTTTGCTCACACCTAACTAATGTAAAGCTGATGAAAAAGCGCTACTAAATTTGACAAACAGAATTTTGTTTTAACTTTATAGCACGATCGATCTGAATTACAAAATTCAACTAAATTGAAACAAAATTGATTATAAATCAAACGTTTTTAAGTTCCATTGCTGAACACTTCGTCCGTAGCAGGTCTTCCCTAAGTCGGTATCCTAAATTAATATTTATTGAAAGCATTATTAAAATGTTGAATTTTATTGAACCATAGATAAAACGAGTATATCGATAAGGCTGTTCTTTTTTATAGTTACCGTCAGTAGATTTGTCTATAGTATATAAAAAAGCTAAAAAAACGTCTACAATCTTGTAAAGGAGAGATGGTAACATTCATAGAATACTATTTATGTATGTATTATAGTATTCTATGGTAACATTCATATAACTATCTTTTTTATCCTTCAGGAAATGTCATATGCATAAAGAGTTCGGTTATATGAGGTTTTATTCTGTTTTTAAGACTCTCTCTATGCTAGTAATTACTCTGAGGATTTAATACGATTTTCGACTAACAATATTTTCAAAGGAGATGTTTGATTTTGGGCTACCACTATGTACACTACATAGATAAATAGGAAAAAAATTGAGTAATTTCATAAAAATACTTACAAATTAATTTGAAGAAGGGTACAGGCGTACAAAATGATCATTTGAAAAGTTTTTTTATAGGATAACCCTATTTCGAGGGCAGCCATGACAGTTGTGTTTTATGACGTTTGACGACTTTGACAGTTTTAAGAAGTGACGTCTTTGAGTATTGCTTTGCTTTGGGTTTGAATTGGATGTGTTTCGGAGTTTTTAGTGATTGTTTTTGTTTTACGACCCAGTTTACTATTACGGACATTGATTTGATTGCTTCTCTGTTGACCCCGGCTTTGTTATATGGTTTCTGATTCGCCTGTGATTTGGATTCCGTCGTGTTATTTTACAATAACAAGTTCAGTTTCAGGTATGTCCGCTACCCGTGCATTTACTTGTTTTGTTCAAATGCTATTTCTATGTGATGATTTCTTCCTTTGTTCCATATTCTAATAGATTTTAACTCATACTTATTTCAGTTTATTGACAATGGCATGCCTCCAGTGCACTTCTGTAATAGATGAAAATGAACAATATTATGCTACCGATGATATGGGTCCTGAAATAATTTCGGTCATCGAGCGGTATCTTGGCCATCTGGTAAAAAACATTTTATTTATCTATTTACTGTAACATATTTTTAAACACTGTATAACCTCTTTTTTTGTTTTGTTTTGTTTTAGGTTGATGGAAATGAAGTGATGTGCTCACAATGCTTTGGCATCATAATGCAAGAGGTATCTAATGGTCTGGCACATGGAGATCACGAACTCCAACATTGCCATGATAGCAATGTTTGTGTTAGGTGTAGGACATCTTTGTTTAAGAGGCGTGCACACTCTATTCCCGAGGGTGCCGAAAGGCAATATATTGCTGAAACAATTGCTCCAAGAGAGGTAAGCACCTCTTTTGTTTTCTTTTTATTCATACAGGCAGTCAAATGCAGATGTTCCTTAATTATGGTCTAAGACAATATTATTGCAGGAAGAAACAGAACAGTCACAATTTAATTTTTGGAAATGTGTGTAGATATGTAACTTATAACATCACCTTGGTTGAGTCTGTGAAGGTGATGTTAAAATAACTAAATCTTGATTTATTAAAATGATTTAGAAATGTTGTGATTTAAATTATTTAGAAATGTTTTGATTTAAATTAATAAATATTAATTTCATATTTTTTGTTTTAGATACCCGAGGGTGGTTTAATATGTTTTGCTTGTTGGGTACATACTCGGCGTACAATACAACAACAAGGAATCATAGCAGCTCCTGCTGTTATGAATATGAATGCATGTGTATGGTGCCGACGGTCTCTTGCCCAAACACGCAGCCACTCCATACCTGAAGGACCTGAACGGACCATAATAACACAAACGATATATCCAAGAGAGGTAACATTAACAACTTACTTAATTACCTACTGTTGGAATTAAATAATTGGGTTAATAGTCAATACATATTGTTTTCTTTTGTTTAATTCAGATTCCACCAGGAGGACTGGTTTGCTATGCTTGTTGGGTAGCAGCACGTAGAAATGTGGAGCATGCTACAAGGGTTGAGGATAACCGGCAAGGCCCATCTAATCTTCACCAAGACTCTATGTGTGCATGGTGTAGAATGTCGCTACACCGAAGGCGAACACATGTGGCTAGTGGTCCTGTGAGAGATGAAGTTGCAGCAAGAATTTACCCCAATGAGGTAAAATTATTTTAATTTACTAAACCACCATACACAAGTAATGTAACTTTGCATTTAACTGTAAGTAACCCTTTCTGTTGCTCCTGTAAGTAAATTGTTTCTTGTATTGTTTCAGTTACCAGAACATGCGCTACTTTGTTCCAACTGCTGGACACGTGCACACGAAAATATAGAAATGGAGCAAGAAGTTGTGCAATTTGATATCCAGCCACCAAGTGCATCAATAACACTTGATGGTTTTACACACACAACACAGACAAGTACTCATTGTTTTGTGCCGGCCTGTAACAATGTAGAACGAAATAGAGTGCCGGAATACTTAAGAAGAATTATATTAAAATCGGAAAAAATATTTGTGACAGAAAATGCAAGAGTATGTAATGAACATAAATGTTTATACAACTGGGAGTTTCTGGACCAGCATCAGTTCTCAAATACATTTACAAAAAATGAAATAGAGTCAATGCTGAAGCTGAGTATCCAGGACAATGAAATAAATCAACTAGATTTTAATAATATGAGTAGTATTGATGAGGGACTCTTTAAGTTCTGGACTGGAATTACAAAAGACAATTTTATAAATATTTTAAATGTAATAAGCCCAGCATTGACTTGCAAAAACCAAAAAATTGCTTTGGGAATCTATTTGGTGAAAGCTCGTACAGGGGACTCCCATGAAAGGATTGCCTCTCTGTTTCATCTGACCAAGTCCTCAATAACACGATTGCTTAGAGTAGCTAAAGAGGCATTGCTAAGGTTATTTGTGCCTCTCCACTTAGGAATCAATCATACAAGAAATGATTTAATAAATAGGAATTTATTAATACCCGAGGGTTTGTTTGGAAACAGAGAGGCAAGAGTACCAATAATAATATTTGATGGTACCTATATATACCTTCAAAAATCATCCAACTATATGTTCCAAAAAAAAACTTATAGCTTGCACAAATATAGAAACCTTGTTAAACCTTTTCTCATTGTTGCCACTGATGGTTATATTATTGATATTTTGGGGCCCTATCCAGCAACCAAATCAGATGCTGACATCATGAAAGCTTTGTTCCAAAATGAAAATGAGGGTCTAAGGGCTTTTTTTCAGCCCAATGATGTTTTCATTTTGGATCGAGGCTTTCGTGATTCCATTCCAATGCTAGAGGGGTTGGGCTTCAAAGTATTTAAACCGGAGTCATTAGAACAAGGAGAGACTCAGTTATCAACCATCAGTGCAAACAAGACAAGATGTGTGACACTATGCAGATGGGTGGTAGAAGTAGTTAATGGCCGATTTAAAAGAGACTTTAAGCTATTGAGACACGAATATTTTAATTTGGCTGCCACCCATTTGATGGACGATGTTCGTATTTGTGCAGCTATAATTAATGCATTCCATCCAGTGATTGAAAATAGACCAGATGCTGATGCTATACTTACTCGAGCAATACAGAGAAAAAATATGCCCAACCGGTTAGCAGAACTTATAATTGCTAACCGGATCAACCGCTTTAGAGCCCAATTCACAAGAATTGATGGTCAACTTCCAGAGTTAAGTATTTTCCCTGAAATGACTATGTCTGACTTGATACTTTTTGGGCTGGGTACCTATCAAATAAAACAGGCTAGAAGCTATTTCGGGGAACATATTAGGCAGCATGGATCATTTCAGGTAGAAGTATCTGACCAACTGGAAGTAGTAGCAGAAGCAACCCCATCCCAACTTGATCCTCTTTTAATCAGAGGCCGTATAAAATCTCGACATAGCTCAGGACGAACATATTATACATATATTTTGCTGTCAAAGGAAGGATCAAGTTGGGATGATAAAATAATTAGCTATTATTGTAGTTGTATCTCCGGACAACGAACAGTGGGTTGCTGTGCTCACATTATGACCATTGTGTGGTATTTGGGTTGGGCTCGGTACCAAGAGAGCATAGAAGCACCGGCGTCATTCCTGGATGGAATATTAATAATGGATGATGTAGAAAATTAATAAAATTAAAAGTCTCAACAAGTTGTTTTATTTGTATACCTCATGACTTATTTCTCATGCTATTAATGTCTCTAATACTAGGAATCATATAACATAGAACTTGTTTGAAAAATTGTTAGTGTTTAATTGGGCACTGGGCCCGCATGTTGGATTACAGTCCACTCTCACAGAAAGTAGTTATATGTCTCAGCGGTAGAAACATTATAGGCTGATTATGCTGCTGCTACCTAATTGGATAAGAATAGTTGATTTCTTCCCATCTGTTACTGTGTAATAGGTATAGTTATCTACTTTAACTATAACTTGCAGTCATCAGGTACTGTACAGCTAACTGCTCTCCTATGAATTATTGAAGTACAGAGTATATTTATAGGCACTAAAGTAAAAAACTAAACGAAGCAGCAGGAAAGTGTTGTAAATAAAATAACGTTCAAGCCTTTGTTTCGTTTCTTGCTCCTCTTGACACCGATATAACCAATCTGTAACTACTCGAATAGGTGATATAAAATGTGGTGCCGCAATCGAGAAGAATATCCTGTAGTCTTATTTTATCGAAATCCCAGATTTTTGAAATTCGTGTTGTTTTTTTTTATTGCAGATATTACGAATTACTATACACGTCAATCAAATGTCACTGTCAATATGACATTTTTCGCGTACTGCTGTTCCGATCCACCTGGATCCACCATGTTTAATTTTATGTTGTGTTGCTCTCCTTGACCAAGTTAATTTGAATGTACAATGAAACGCAGTGAAATTAAAGAAAACTAACAATAAAAAACGGTTACTATATTATACAGCAATATTCACATATAGTGTACATAGTGCTGGCCCAGGCTCCATACATTTATGGAACATCTCCTTTTCAGTGAATAAAATACAGTAAATAATAAACAGATTAAAGTTATTTTGTTACCTGGCTATGTCTATCAACAAGCCATTCCGTAAATATGATTAGTCATAATTAGGCTATGTCACCGGAAAAACAGTATTTAAATTAAAAACAAATCAATGCCCGCGGCGGGAGCGCTACAATAACTTGCCGCCCACAAAAGAAAAAATTGACAGACTAGTTGTTTCACTTTTATATTCAGTTATGAACCTCTAGAGGTTCATAACTGAATATAAAAGTGAAACAATTTAACGATTTCATTAATAAAATTGTAGTTTCAAATTTTTTTACGTTGTATTTTATTCTATGAATAAATCTTGCGATTGAAATAAAGAAGAGGTACTTACATTGCCTATAGGTAATTCACCTCCGTAGAAGAAAGGCGATTGTAGCGGGAAGGTAAACGCTGCATCATGTATCACTGGTTGGTATACTGGGAAAGCTTTACTGGGCTCTAAATTTTGATTAGAGGTGATGAGAGCATTATATACTTTTGGTGTCCGTCCTGGTGTTGGAACCGGCGTTACCGCTGCCGTTATGCACAAGAGCTGAAATCAATGAAAGTATCGGTTTAAATAATTTTCTATTTATATATGTTCATTTTATAAGCGAGTCCAGTAAGACCTGAGAAACATCTTTTTACTGGAAACGAGGCATTCCATCTAAGTTCTTAGAGGTGCTAACGCATCTGTATTTTGATTCATAAATGTGGATGTTTATGTGTCATTGAAAGTGTGTGTTTGCAGGCTCTTTTTGTAAAAGTCTGTTAGTCTAACAGTGGATAAAAAGTGAAGATATTATCTGAATAATTAATTATAGTTGAATATATAAAAAAAAACTTAAAAACTCAAACACTTACATCAGATTTTTTTTATAGAACAAGGGTGACAAACGAGCACACAGTCCACCTGATGGTAAGTGGATGCTGTGGCCCATAGACATCTACATTTATTATCGATTATGAATCAAAACGCAAATGCGTTGTCACCCCTGAGTACTAAGATGTAATGCCTCGTTTCCAGAAAGAAAAGGGTCTCCGGGCGCTCACCATACAAAACACAGCAAGCAGTATTTAGCTGTTATTTTACGTTGGTATTCTGTGAGAGCGTGGTCCTTCCCCGGTCAAGCCGACCCATTCGTAATACAACCATAATATAGCTGCAGCGTGACTCTACCACGTTACAATAAATAAGACGTAAAAACTGCTTATTTGTTTGCCTTTTTAAATATATGTATAAATATGGGTAATAGATAATTTTCTATTATAAAATTATTTATTACTCAACCCACAATTTTATGTATAGGCCAAATTTTAGAAATAATAAAATAAACATTTTTTTTAATTGTCATCCCTAAAAGCAATTTCTTCCTAAATATGTACAACCTTTGGATGGCCAAGATTGTGAAAGGACAGAAATCTATGTTGATCGGTAAACGCATTCAGTTTACAAATATAATAATTGTAATTTTTATAAATATAAATTTAAAAAAAAAACATAAATAAACAAATAAGAAAATAACCACATATAATAAAATAATGTTAATTAAATAAGTAATAAATGAATCAAGAAATTGAGAAAGATTGGAATTCTTTATGTTTCTTTAAATTATGGTAAGGAATCAGAGCGTCGTGATAAAGGTAGAGCATTTCACATTCGCACAGCAAACTGTGTTCAAAAACAACAAATAACTTCGGATCCAAAAATTACTTTTATGTGCAGCCATTTCTAAATGTTCCGATCATCTCAAAGCACGAGAATGAGAATCACAAAGGAAAACATTTACAACGTTTGGGAATTGAGGGATAAAATAACATACGTTGAGGAATAGATAAAATATGAGCATACCGGCTAGGGTTTGGGTAATTTTAGTTGTCTCGAGTCACGGGACTTTCAGGTCGAGACTCGAGACGAGAAAAGATTGTCGAAAATGTTATGTTATCATCATTTTTATTTTCAAATAATCGAAGGAGCCTAGCGCCATTAGTTAAATTACAAAAGGAGTTTCAGTTGTTTGAAGCAACCGGAAAACGTACAGAAAATTTGGAACTACTGTATAAAGCCTTAAACACAATCAAACCGACATCTGTTGAAAATGAGTTCTCCATGTCCAGCCATAATTACAAAAATCAGAAACAAATTGTCGAACAAAGCTGTTGACGCTCTGATTTTTTTAAATGCATATTTTATTAAACAAGCAAAGAAGTCTAATTAATGTGTTAGTTGATTATTTGAAAGTCTGATTTATAAGTCTGTTTTATTATTTTTATTTAGATTATATTTAATTACGAAACAAATCTGAATTAACAATGTTGTTATAATGACCAATGATTAGATTCTTGAATTACTGGATAATAGTAAAGTTATTAAAAATTAGTATGATTTTTAACTAGGTTCATTTTAAAACTATAAGATTTAACTGCTTAAAAGTGAATCTGTCTAATTAAAAGAAACGAACAATGCAATTATTAAGACTGAAATAACGTTACAGTTATTGAGATAAATTATATTTTTCTTAATAACATTAATAAATGCAACAAATTGCCAAAACATTGCCTTTTTCAATAAGTTTCACCAGAAATTTACTGAATTAAAATTCGTAAAAGAAAAACTCGCTACTCTTAATTTTTTTTTTTCTTAAAAGTCGAAGTCCTGGGAATTCCCGGGACTTTGATAGTAGACTGTCTCGTGTCCCGGGACATAAAAATTGTCGGCAATTCCCAAACCCTAATATCGGCGAAGGCTAACTAACAGCCACTTTATTTTAGTACTAAAATTTTAAACATACAAATATGATTAACATTTCATCCATTCCATTACAGCATATTACAGTCTGCTTTTTTAATTACGTCACTGTTGAACACAAGCCTCTTCCATAGATTGCTTCATAGAGGCTATTTTGCCACGCTTGGCAACCGCAATTTTTTTTTAATTCCGAGTTGTTATAAGTAAGTTGATGCTGCTCATTTTCAGTTTTAATTTCCCATTCTCGCCTCTTATGACCACGAGACTATATTATGGGGCGGTAGATATTCTTATGACGGTGTAATATTTGGTAAAATATTTGCTTTAACTGAATATAAAGTCGAGTCAGGAGAAGAAGAGAAAGTTAACAAATTCCTCCCAACTTCCACTAAAATTTTTTAGAAAGTTCCGCAGTCCTCTCAAGGATCTTTGCAGGATCACAACGTTTGCAATTTACCTCCTGTAATGGGGACCCCAAGACAATTTTTGGTAATGTAATTTTTTTAGCCTACTAAGTTAATAGGATTAACATAAATTACATTTAAGAACTTAAGAATAGAAACACGAAATTTTTAAGTTAACATACAAAATAGCTCGATCGATCTTGCTTATTTAAAAAATATCATGAATTACAAGAAAATAAATTAAGTCATCGAGCGTGTCTAGGGAATTTCGGGGGTAATAAATCGATCTAGCCAGGAATTATTTTTAGAAAACGTCTTTTTGTCCGTGTTTTCAGACAATGAAAAACTGCTACAATATAAGAAGGTAAATTTTTACATTGTGTTAATGATCGTAATAACTCAAGTGGATAGCGAGCGGTCGTGAAATCGTAATGCCTAGGTTCGCGTCCTGTCTTCGGTCCGATTTTTTTTCCTTTTTTTTTCAAGTTCCCTTCTTTTGTGAGAAAATCTTTTATTTCTGGCCCTTTTTTAGAATTTTTTGAAAATACGAAAATTTTAATTAAACTAATGAAAGCATTCCACCTAGTGCTCACCCCCGAGCATTAGATGGAATGCTTTGTTTCCAGTAAAAAGGGTTCCCAGTTCTCTATATTCACCATACGAAAAACACTGCAGCCTTAGGATGCTACTCCACGCTTATATTGTGTGAGAGCGTGTTACTTCTCTGGGTCGAGCCGACCCATTCATGCTACAACCATAATATATCTGCAACGTGGCTATATCACGTATAAATATTTGTTCGTTATTATTGTTAAATTCTAAATATTTTTTGTTACTGATATATAGGTTAAGTAGGTAAAAAATTAAATAAATATCTAATTATACGTAACGTATATGCAACTTCACGGTTCAGTCTCCTATTTTTAATAGTCTATAACTAGTACGAATCCAAGTTGATAATTTTCTAGACTCCTACAGTAACCAGTTTTATGTACTGCATCAAGTGTTTGTGTAACGAGACCAATTACGATTTACCTTGAGTATATAAGTACAAGAAGGTATCTTGAGTGAAACATTCGCTTCAAAAACGGTGGATGAAATTTTATTAACATATTACGTATGTACAGCAAACAACATTATTCTTTTTTAAAACAAAGAATAGGGTTGAAGAATCTTTTCAAGATTTTTTAAATTAATCTATAGTATTCCAAAGTTGGGTTATCGATCTTCAAACAAAAAAGAATAAAAATAAAACGAGATTAAAGCGCGTGTAAAAAATAAAGAAATTATTTTTTTTTTAAATTGTGACACCTGACAGTAAGTAATACAGATATATAGCCCCTCTAAGAACTAAAATGGTTCCATCAGGACTGGAAAGGTCTTGCAGCTGTTACCTATATCTGGTGTCAGGTGTCACGATTTAGAAAAAATATAATTTCCTAATTAACAATCGCTTTAATCTCGCTTGTTTAACTTAATTTCATGTCAATTCATTCTTTTTTGTTCGAAATTCGATTACCCAAGTTTGGAATACTATTGATTAATTTTAAAAAATCATGAAAAGTTTTTTCAACACTATTATTTCTTTTAACAAATTATAATCTTCGTTTGTTATACCTACGTTAATATGTTAATAAAATTTCACCCACTTGGGGGATTGGGGAGGGGGGGGGGGATTTATAAAAATATTTGGAAAATCCAAAAGTGCACGTTTCATGAGTTTCATTTAATTTTGGTGAATAAAATAAACTGTAGTCATGTCTTTTACAATATTTTATTTATGTGTTTTAAATTTAGCACTCTATTATTTTAACAGGTAGTGTCACCCACAGGAAGAAAAAATAATAATGTTTACTAAAATAAATCGATAACACAAAGTATAAAATCAATATATAGGCTGTATGTTACATTTACACGTGGTAGAGCCATGCTACAGTTATATTAGTAGCATAGTTGTAGCACGAATGGGTCGACTCGACCGAGGAAGGACCACGCTCTCACAGAATACCAGCGCAAAATAGTAGCTTAATGCTGCTGTGTTTTGTATGGTGAGTGTAAAGAACCGGAGACCCTTTTTACTGGAAACGAGGCATTCCATCTTAGTCCTTACGGGTGACAACGCATCTGCATTTTGATTTGTAATCGAGGATAGATGTCTATGGGCCACAGCAACCACTTACCATCAAGTGGACTGTGTGCTCGTTTGTGTCACCCTATCCTATAAATAATTAAAAATTGTCCTTTGTCCATCAAGTACTAAAAGATATGAAAGCGCCTTTAAATTTTTAATAGCAGTAACGCAAAACTTATAAAATTTGATAATCATTTTATTAACTAACTACGCACACTAGGCTATTTATACGAAATAGGGAACCAGTTAAAGTAATTCTGAAACTAATAAAAAAAGTGTTGATACGTCAATTTTTTTGGGAGTTATCGTGACCCCATACAAAATCAACATCCGGACGTCCACGAAAATATTTTTTCAAACAGTTTTTTTAAAATAATTTTAATTGCAACAGCAATTAAAATTATGTTTTAGAAAATATATTATGTAAAAGATGGGTTAGAGTGTTTTCTTGACATACGGCTAGTCATATTATCGTATAAATAAAATGTGATTATGATAGAGGCGTATTAAGAACACGAAATTGCTTAACCTTGACGTGTCGAGAGTAAAGCACTACCTAATAAGTAATAACACTTCGCGTTATGAAGTTTGCAATAAAAAGCGTTTAAAATGGGTTGATTTCTCGTGAATTATGTCATAATAAACAAATAATTATGACTTTTCTTAGTCCTTTCTACCTTTGCGTACCTATTTTTTGTCGTGGCGATAGACACAGCAATAACATTAAATAAATATAGGTACTACATATATTCACCTACCTATTAGGTAAAATAATTACAAGCCCAGGTAAATCCGTCAAGGCTGCCATTCTCATATTCTCAATTTCAATATAGAAAAGCTCAGAGATGCAGCAATTAATATCTTATATATAATTATTAATTTATTTTCGTACTTAGTCACAAAGTTGTAAAAATGCAGTTTTCGCAAATTTTGGGGCAGGGAATATTAGGAGTAATCGAGGCATGAGTCCCGAAAACTTCTCGGCCTCAATTTTAGCGATTCTCTTGAAATTGACGACGAAAATGCATGTTGCCATGGGACAATATTGTTTAAACCGGAATTGCTCAAATAATTAGAAGAAATTTTTGTGATCAAACGGTACAATTGTTTCATATTCTATGATGAAATATAAATAAAGAAGGTCCTATAATTCTTTACGATACAATTAACATTTTCTGAGTTACGAATTTTTTAAGGTTTGATAAATGAAAAGTCCCAAATTCGGATACGGATGGAATAGTTTTCGCTACCTACTCATGCGCCGATTCCCCCTGGACTATATGAATTCAATTTCTTTAATATTTATTTTATTTTGTGATTTAAATTAGAGGTTGTGTTGTGAATGTTTAACAACGTACATTTTTACCTGACTTCAAAAAAGGAAGTTCGTAATTTAACTTTATGGTTTTTTGTAAAATGTGTAATAGCTGTTTTTAAGACATAAATTTTATTCTATACATATAATAAGCCGTGATAGCTCAGTGGCTAAACGCTCGCTGTAACTTTCACAGTAAACGAGTAACCCGGGTTTAATCCCCGGCGGCTTCAATTAAAGTCGCAAGTTTAAGGCTGCTTTACCACGTGCTCGACAAAGGAAAATATCGTGAGGAATACCTGCATGCCTGAGTTATAAGGAATAAAATATTTCGAAGACATGTGAAGTTCGCCAACACGCATTGAGGCAGCGCGGCGGACACTTCATTGTCCTACAATCCGCTCAGAAATGAGAGGAGGCTTGTGCCCAGTAGTGGGATGTATTTTTATATCGAACTTTCATGTTAAATATGATTTAATTGGATTCTCCATTTTCTGCACAAATCGCCTAGTGCGTTTGCTGCAGCTTGGAGTCGAATACACATTCTGAAGGGATAATAAGATGGAATGTCTTACAGTCTATAATTTTACTAGCTCTGTATACCCTATGTACTACAACACAGCAGCGCAAGCACTGCATTTATCGCAGTGAATAGGTAAGAGTGTACTACCTCCCAGAAGGACTCCTCATCAGACCACCTACTGTTAAAGTACGTAACGGGTTGGTTAAGTCAAATTTCATAAGAAGATTTCGTAAATGTTATTTAATGAACAATGTCGTGACAATGAGAAAAGATTGTAATGTGTTTTTGATGCTATCTTTTTCATTATTATTTAAACAGCTAACAGTTTGTGTTACCGACCTTTGTCAGTGAAAATACACATTCAACACACTAACAAGTTGTTATTTTATGAATAAGTGGATCTTTTGGGCAATTTGTTGACTTCCGTTCTTGCTGAAATAGCAGCTAACGGTCAAACGTAAGTACCTACCTATTAAAGAACAATCAGCTTTACAAAAAAGAGGTTATTATCAACAAAATCTAGAAAGTTTCAGTTTGGGTTTTTATTTGCTTACTATTTATAAGTTGTTGTAATGGTCCATATTTGAAAGTCTAAATTGTAAGATATCTCCTTTCTAATATACCTAGAATCCGATTCTAATATTTTTATAAGGATCCTTGTTTAAGTGTGTCATACGTCCGTATGTTATTTGTCTAATATGTTATTTGTCTAATATGTTATTTGTCTTATATGTTATTTGTCTTATATGTTATTTGTCTTGCATACCCCGAGAAAAAATTAAGATGACATTTTATTCATATTTATTATTATGATAATTTATGATAGACGTGTAAATAATATAAATGTATACTTACCTTACTAAATTATCACTTAAAATGGATTCATTTTTAAATTACATTTCTATTTAGCTATCAAATCAAATGTATGGAAAGTTGCTAGTGAGGATAGACCGAATCATATTCACACATATTATTTATAATTTTCAGTTAGAAATCAATTTTCAGTTTTCGAAATCATTCTTAGTAAGAACAACAATTTAAGTGAAAATAAATTGTACAAAAGATATAATTTGCACACATTTTTGTCTTGTTATATTATCTTTTGTAATACTAACAATTATTACAAAAGATAATATAATAATACCTAATAATAATGTCCTCCAGACCGAATTTCGGTCACGGGGCCAACCTCAACGGAGGCTAGCCATCGGCGCAGGACAGGATTATAGTGCCCAAGTGTATGCCCAAGCACAGGTGCACTCTCTATTCCCTCACCATCATAATTTGATGGGACGGTAAACCGAAACACGACCGGAGAGAGATCGGATGCAGGACCAACGGCTTTACGTGCTTTCCGAGGCACGGGGGTGAGACACCGCTAACTTCCTGACTCCGGGCGGCTACTGAGAATTTCTTGACAGAAAAACTCAATAATTATTTTTTTGGCCCGACCCGGAATTCTAACCCATTACCTCATGATCAGCAGTCGCACTACTACAACCACTAGACCAATGAGGCAGTCGATAATATAACACATACACATATAGCAAAATATAACAAGCTAAAATATAAAAGCGGCAAAGATAATATAACACATACACATATAGCAAAATATAACAATTCTCGTAATATAATAATGCATATAACAAGACAGCACAAACTTATTTAAATGGCTCGGTAGCACAGAAGCTAAGCGTTCGGCTGTGTCTGGCATAGAACAAGTGCTTGCCTGCTTGCATGACCTATAAATAATTATTCCAGGTCTGGATTATGTCCTTATGGAAAGTTAAAGCTACAATCGTAGAAGGAGAGATTATTAATATACCTATTGACACATAAGGCGAAGTAAAACGCCTACACAATATAGGAGAATATTCTAGTTATATATCTGAAAAAAGGATCTTTACAAAGGAGCTATATACTTGATGTAAAAAATGTTCCTTAGTGATTATGAAATGTACATTTTTTTGCAATATTTATTTACTTAAATATGTAATGATCTGCGTTAGACGCCCCTGAGATTTATCTAAAATAATACAAATTCTCACACTTTTACGCGATAAACGCATGGCCAAATGAACAGGCCGGGTCATTGCCGAGCTCTGTTGTAACAGTTTGCCTTATCGTAATATATATACTAGTACGTACATACTTAGAAACTTAGAAGACAAGAAAAACATTTTCTTGTCTTTTTCTTTTCTTATCAACAAAGGATCCAATTTATCGAACAGCTTTTAAAGCAACGATTTGGTTACTTATAAATATTGTAAGCATGTACTTATTTATATACCTACTATTATGGCGATTGAGACTGTTACGGCTATTCTGTAACCTAACTATGAAAGCAGAGCTACATCCACTAGATTGAAGATTATATTTTATAGATAGAATAACCGATGTAATGTCCAACCCATGTACTATCACTTTTATATAAATATAGTTTATTATTACTATTAAAACACGATTTGGTTGTTAGTACATGCGTTATGTATTAAATTATACTATATTTTATAAGCTGTAATCTAATTTTGACAAAACTGTTGTTTTTGAGACGGCTAATTCATAAATACTCATAAAATGTATTATAAGTTATAATACTACTACGTCTATAAACATAAAAATACTCTTAAAATAACTAACTAGCTAACTAGCTTTTTCCCACGACTTCGTCCGCGTAGATGAAAATGGTTCCTTCGGGTTCTAGAATCACTAGGCTACTCTGTGCGCTTACTCTGGAGAATGCCACATACAACTGACCGTGGGTGAAGCAGCTTTCTCTCAAGTCCACTTCCGATAACTTAAGTTAAGTTTGACTTTGAGCTTTGTTTATGTTTATGCGGAACAGACTTTGATAGGAAACTGCAATCTCTTGAATTCGAAAGCGTAATTTCATGGTCTTAGGGGAATCCTAGGAATAAATACAGGCTCTCCTCGAGAACAATATGTGTAGTTGCCTCGATTACATTGCGATGCAATGTTTTCATTTGCAATCTGGTGCCATTGCATAATTTTGGTGGGTCTCACAGAAATCGTTGTCTATTATTACGATTTTTGTGGTGGGTCTATATTGCGCGGCAACTTAGTACGCGCGTAAGAGCCTACTTAAGACATTGATAGGAAACTACACTCTATTGAATTCGAAGGGGTAATTTGGTGGTGTTAGGGATATCCTAGGAATAAATACAGGCTCTCTTCGAGTACAATATATATAGTTTTTTTTTTTATAGAAGAGGGGGCAAACGAGCATGCGGCTCACCTGATGTTAAGTGACTACCGCCGCCCATGATCAACCGCAACACCAGGGGAATTGCAGGTGCGTTGCCGGCCCTTTAGAAAGGAGTAAGCTCATTTCTTGAAGGTCCCCAGGTCGTATCGGTCCGGAAAAATCACCGGTGGTAAATTATTCCACAAAGAGGTTGTACGCGGAAGAAAACTCCTTTTGAAACGTACAGTGGTGGACCGCCAAGCATCCAGATGGTGTGGATGGTATCGGGACGTTTGCCGTGTAGTGCGTTCACGAAATTTGGCGGCTGGGATTAATCCGAACAATTCCTCAGAGCACTCCCCGAGATAGATGCGATAAAATACGCAAAGAGATGCAACATCTCTTCGCAGCGCCAGTGAATCGAGCCGATCGGAAAGCACTCGGTCGTCGATGATTCGAGCCGCTCTGCGCTGGATGCGGTCAAGTGGAAGGAGCTGGTACTGGGGAGCCCCAGCCCAGAGATGGGAACAGTATTCCATGAGCGGCCGAACCTGCGCCTTGTAAAGTTGCAGGCGGTGTGCCGGCATGAAATACTGTCCCGCTCTGTTGAGCACGCCAAGCTTTTTAGAGGCCAATTTGGCCTTCCCTTCCAAGTGACCACGAAACTGCACGTCACTCGATATGTCGACGCCGAGGATTCCGATACTGGCTGAGGCAACAAGGGGAGTGCCTTGAAACTGAGGGGATACGACAAAGGGGTTCTTTTTAGCGGTTAACGCGCAAACTTATGTCTTCTGGGGGTTAAACTGGACTAGATTTAGTCGCCCACAATCCGAGACTCTGTCCAGCAGAGACTCGACTTCAGACACAAGTTTGTCCCGGCACTCAGAGACGTTTTCCCGAGAAATATTGGCTCGGCCGGTGTAAAGAGCATCACCAGTGCTGTCATCTGCATAGCAATGAATGCTACGGGTTTGCAACATATCATTGATATGCAGAAGAAACAGCGTTGGCGATAGCACGCAGCCCTGTGGAACACCAGCATTAATAAGCCGTTGCCTCGATTACATTGCGATGCAATGTTTTCATTTGCAATCTGGTGCCATTGCATAATTTTGGTGGATTTATATTGCGCAGCAACATAATTAGCGCGCAAACTCTCATTTTTAACCTCTCTCTCACCTAGAGTTGGGTGACCGGGAAGATTTAGTGTATTCAGGAACTCGACTGGATAATGAATGGCATCATCGGTGTTTATCACTAAGTCGACGGATTTATATTGATATTCGACCCCCTCCAATGATCTCAAAAGTATTTGATTTATGACTGAGGCTTGTTCGTTTTTTTGTATTAGAATGACATGCTCGTATGACCATTCTGCAGGTTTATCGTGAATATTATTAATTTTTGGGTAAATTTTAGCTATAAGCTCTTTTACAGCGGAAACAATTGTACCTAACTTTGTAGGGAGAATTATATTATAATCCAGTTCCGGAAAATTACGATTTCCTACTTTAAGCAACAGGTCTTAATAGATGAATTATGTATGAATGAGATAGACTTGGAGAATGTATGGCGAAATGTTAAGAAAGGTTTAGTGGATGCAGCTACCGTAATGTGTGGTGTTAGTAAGAGAACGAATGAAAGGAAAAATATTTCGTTATGGTGGGATGATGAGGTGCGTAAGGTAGTTGAAGCAAAGAAGAGAGCATGGCTAGACTTAGTAGCAACAAAGGTTGGTAATTTTGGCGATAGGAATGATGAGATTGAAAGAAAAAAGGCAGTCTTTAGGCATCTAATTAGAAAGTAAAAGTAGTAGTTGAAAGGAAAAAGCAAGAAAGAACGGATAAAAATGATAGAAGAATATCGAATAACTTCCAGCCAAATATTAAAATGTTCTGGAAACTCGTAAGAACATCAGGGGACATTCAAAACAGCCTATAATGAATGCTATAAGTGACGAGAATGGCTATATTCTGAATGATGAAATTTTGAGTTAAAAGAGATGGAAGGAATATTTTGAAAGCGTGTTTATGAGTGAAGAGACGACGTATGAACTAAATGAAATAAAAACTCCGAAAGAAGAAGAAAATTTAGCGAGATAAGTATAGATGAAATAATGAAAGCAATGAAAAGCTTGAAAGCAGGTAAGGCAGCCGGATATGATAGAGTTTCACTCGAAATGCTTGAGCAAGCTTGCTGCACACCTCGTTTAATTTATGCTGGGAACTGAAGCGGGTTCCGGTAGACTGGTGCAAAGCCGTGATAAAAGAGTCGCAGCAAAGAAAAGGGTCGCAGCAGGACTATAAAAACTACCGTGGTATCAGCCTTCTTAACATTGTGGGAAAACTGTATGCTGTAACTGTAACTGTACTAATTGAAAGGGTCATGAAAGAAACTGATGGAAAATTTGGGATGTGCAAGCGGGATTCAGAAAGGGAAAAGGTGTACAAATCAAGTCTTTTACATGCGCATGATCGCGGAGGTGTTTTTGCTCAAAAATCAAAAGGTTTTTTGTGCGTTCATGGACTTGGAAAAGGCCTATGACAGAGTGGACAGGGATGTGCTATGGCAAACACTGAACTCATTTGGGTTGAGCGCTGGGTTGATACAGGCATTAAAGTCTTTTTATAGGGACTCTCGTGCTTGTGTTAGGATCAACGGGGTCTACTCGCACTGGTTTGGCATCCATAAAGATCATTAAAAGAAACGGATATGAAAGTGAACGCAAGTAAGACGGGAGCTATGGTTTTTGAAAGAGAAGAAAGTAAAACGATATGTGAAATAAGAATAGAAGGGGAGTTGATCGAGTTGTACGAGTATGTGTATATTTGGGATGCGTATTTAGTGGGGATTGGAGATATGATAAGGATATAGAACGACGAATGAACGCAGGAAATAGAGTAAATGGGGCCCTGCACGCTATTATGAAGAGTCAGAATGTATCAAAAAAGGCACGCATGGCAATGCACAATGCTGTGTTGGTCCCTAATTTAACGTATGGTAGTGAAAGTTGGGTGTGGCAGAAGAAGCACGAGAGTAGAATAAACACAGTAGAAATGCGGTGTTAAGGAGTGTGTTAGGGCTGAATCTGTATGACCGAGGGAGAAATTGTGTGATAAGAGGAGTGTGGTTTGCAAGATGATGTTGTAACCAGTATTAAGAAGGGAATGCACACATCACCGAACCACCGAAGGGTTCGGTGATGTGGAAAGAATGAATGAGGAAGGAGTGACAAAAAATATGTTGCAGAAGTGAACGGCAGAGTCGGAAAGGGACGTCCTAGGTGAAAGTTTAGCGACCAAATTGGCGATATATTGAAAACGGACCAAATTAAGAGTACCCTTAACCGAAGAGCATGTATGCGTAGGTATATGGATGTGAAGAAGGCGAAAGAGTTGTGGCAGGATCGTGCCAAATGGAAGTCTGTAGTCTCTGCCTACCCCGTCTGGGTTACAGGCGTGAGTGTTTATGTTTATGTTATATTATGTCTGAGAATAGTCCCCTAATAGGTCCCCTAAGATGGATTCTCATATTTTGGTAAGGTTCAGTTTTGTCACTGAAGGCCACAAATGAGACCGCTTCAGGCAAGCTTTAACTTCGTCTGTTTACTGGTAAAGTCTGCCGGAAATCGCCTGCTAACAATACAGTAACTCCACCCATTCGAAAATTGTTATTCCTATTATCTTGTAAAGATTTACTTAGGGCCTCGAAACCCCCTTTATAACCCACCATAGTAATCTAATCCTAAATTGTTAATTTCGTTTTGCGAAGTATTTCTGTCATATTACTTTGTTTGAGTATATTGCAGAGTAGGGCTTTAGTATTTTATCAAATCGAGAGAAAGTTTACACGCGGAGTGTACAGTTTTACCTCCTTCCAGCAGAGTCGCAGCAATTTCGGCCGATGCGACTGCTAAGGCGATATCACGATTGCTTCTCACTTTGGCCAATAGTTAATTGAATCGTTTTTTGGCAAAAACTAAATTTTTTCCACAAGGAGCATCCAAAAAAGGATATTCACCTACACCTGTGTCGATACTGGAAAGTATTTTATAAAAGATATGCCTTTGTTTATTGGTTAGAAAGCCTTCACTACTAGGCACCAGTTATACTAAGGAATTGACTTCTATTATATATATTCATGAACTTATTTCCTTCAGGTGATCCCGGTTATTGAGTAAGCCTTCAGACCTTTAAGGCAGAGGTAACCCGTACTGCTGTAGGCTTTGTCCTCCTATTGCTAATGCAGCTTCTCCTATTGTGACCAGACATTTATTGTAGATGTCATCTGCTAGAAGAAAGCCTTTTTACTTGTCGTTTTTGTCTTCTGATAGCCTACCGTGTGTAATCTGACAGAACGCCAACATCATACAAAAAATTCACGCATTTTAAATTGTGACTCGCATAAGGCTGCTTCCTTTAGGGCAGAATCCCAATGTTTGTTGTCCTCTAGCTAGCCGTTGGCAGTCTTCAAGTCATCGAAGGATGATGGATCTAACCTAACCTAACCTCGTGCAGAAGTAAGCGAAGATGGTAACACTCTGTGTTATTCGGGTGAACCGTGTGCACCTATGGTCTACTTCAATGTCTTTTAATTTAAGTGTAAAGCCACCGTCAGCTGAAGATCGTCTTCTTAACTGTGGGTAACTATCGCCACCTGTCTGTGTATCTCTCAAAAATTGCCTGGCATATTTTAGCTTTTAGCTACCGTAAAACGGGGTGTATAGAAATTGCGGGGTTAATAGAAAAAATATCAAGAAAGTTTTCAAGGTTAATATTTGACTATTTTTTGTTGAAGGATTTTGGTAATATTTTAAATTATTACACATCAACATTTTTTCTTCGCGTTGGCAACAAGTTTTAAATGTCAAAATTGACATTTATCCTTTAAAATTTACTTCAAAGTCTACCTTCTGTAAACGCGTTTAATTTACCTGCCGCAACTCTTAATTTTAGGTGTTAAAAATTAGTGATTTGTGAAATTCAGTGAAGGTACTCGTAAGTGAGAATCCGTTATTAAACTTCAAAAAATTGTTAAAATCACAGTACGTGTAAATTTATTGTTTAAAAGGGGTTAATAGAATCTGTTGTAGGGGGAATAGAACAGTAATATGGGTTTAATGGAAACGCCTTATGTGTGAATAGAAACTAATGAGGGGTCACAATAGAGATAAATAAATAGGTTTGTCAAAAACTGTTAACAAAACTAAATAGCTACCTTCATAGTTTTAGTATTAATAAATAGTAAGTCCATAATATATAGGTAGTATCTTAGAGCTGTGGATTTAGTGATTGATAAATAAATAATATTTTTAAAGTTATAATTTTAATTTACAGGTATATATCGCCGTAGGTATATTCAACATGCCGCGTGTATACAGACCCGATCCTACAAGGAAAAGGTATAAAAAATATGACACGGAAATAATAAAAAAAGCTGTGGAAGACTTCTAGAAATGTAAAATTGGAAGAAGTTGCTAAAAAATATGGCATACACAAATCGGTGTTGTATCGTCACAGTACCAGGGATATGAAGCGACAAGGAGGCCAAAGAGCTTTTTCCGATTCCTATGAGACTGAAGTGTTCTTAATAGAAAACATAAGCAAATGCAGAATGGGGTTATCCCCCAGATACTATGGATCTCGGATGCATAATAAAAATGTATCTTGATAAGATAGGTATAATACGCATAAAAGATTTAAAAATAATTTTCCAGGACCGGATTTTGTGCAGAGCTTCCTATTAGGACACAAAAATGAGATTTCTCAAAGAGTTTGTGAAAATCTCAAACGTGTGAGAGCTAAGGTATCTCCAGATGGGATTAAAGAATATTTATAATTATTTTTATAAATATATTTTTCGTCTTATATTCACTTTTAATTCAGAAAATTGATTTGTGTTTTATTTTATTTCATTCAAATAAAATAGTAGTTTCGGTAGTTTCGAGAGCGCCAAAGCAGTGTAGTGTATGTATAGGACAATATAGTATCGAACAAGTTCAGAAGTACCTGTATCTTGGATCTTGGGTAACTGATTCTTGGGAGAGTGACATGGAAATACGAGTTCGAATTGAAACTGCAAAAGCCTCTTTCATGAGGATGAGCAAAGTCCTTACTACAAGGAGACTATCAATGGAACTACGTACAAGACTCATGCAATGCTATATTTGGCCTGTCATACTATACGGATGCGAATCTTGGACTATGAAGGAAGATCTCCGTAGGAAACTAGAAGCATTTGAAATGTGGATATATCGCCGTATGCTCCGAATAAGTTGGACAAACAAAGTTACCAACATTGAGGTCCTCAAACAGATGAAAAGGAATGAACCCCTACTTGTCAAAACCATCAAACAGAGAAAAGTTGCGTACCTAGGACACGTGCTAAGGCATGAACGTTACCAACTGCTGCAGACTATTGTGATGGGCAAAGTAGCGGGTAAAAGAGGTGTTGGTAGAAGGAAAATGTCGTGGCTATGTAACATCCGGAAATGGACTGGGATAAAGAAAGTTGAAGATCTGTTCAGGCTAGCCCTGAACAAAGAAGAATATAGAAGGATGACTGCCGACCTTCAGTAATGGAGAGGCACTTAAAGAAGAAGAAATAAAAATACGAATAAACTGTTAAGTATCTTGTTTGATTTATTAAATAGTTCATTATCATTTCGTAAAAATGAAATCAGTTAAAATACAAGTATATTTATGTTTATAAATATAAATTTTTTAAATCACAAAATTTGAAATTAATTAAGCATTTACAAGAAAAAAAATTTTGAACACAGAACCTTACATTTTTGCATGTTGGATAAAAGTAATTTGTGGCAGCCCTAATAGTTTTTCTATTCACCCCTTTACGCGTTTCTATTGAGCCCAGTCGTTGGGTGAATAGAAATGGTAAATATTTTACAAATTTTCTGGAAAACCTAAGCTTATAGTTAAAAAAACTATTGTTGTAGCTCTTTTTACATGGTACCGGACATGATATAAAGACACCTGAGGTAAAAAAAAAGTTATTAACAACAAATTCTTTGGACAAAGTTGAAAATCATTGCTATTCACCCCGTTTTACGGTACATTTATTATTTTTCATGCAGGTAGATTTATTATTAAGGTTCATACACCCATGTAGGAACTTTAATAATAAACCGTGTATCATATTGTTTTAATTATGTCATATAAAATAGGATTCTTCATTTGGATTTGGTATCTCAGCACATGTAAGTTCATCCACCATGTCAGGTGAAATGCGGTTAACCATCCACAATAATTTGTGTATGTGAGGTAGACCCCCTTTCTGCCTTTCGGTAGAGAACATGTAACAACATACCTATCCAAATATTTTTTATTTGGTTAAAAAAGCCATTATTTTCTTAACTTTGAGGTGAAAAACCCTGGCTATTATGTCGTGTCTGTTATATCTGTTTTGCCCAGGCAAAAACATCTCCGTGATTTGATCCCATCGAGGATTGCTTGTAAATGTTGTAAAGAGATTGGGACGCCCGTAGTGGCGCAAATACGTCATGGCGTCTTGTGTCTACTCATACATATAGCGTGGCCCCCAGTTAAAGAAGACGGCAGCATCACCTTTTTACCCAGCTGATCAGCATTAAAGTCCTGCCTGCCTATCACATCTCGCAAGTGTATATAACTGTTCGCTCTAAGCTGCGCCTGATTATTCCTGATATAACTCAACCTTTCCGTCTAGCTTTACGCAAACATTTCAACTAAAAACTGGTTAAACAGCGAACGAAAATATAGCAGAGGATTATCTTCTCATTTCCTAATCATTATACGGTAAAAATAAAAACTTTCAGCAGATACCATTTTTTTAATTGGTTGTTTGGTTTTAGGAAAGTTATTGCACCCTAATTGAACTTCTCTATCGTCCTCATCAACAAAATATGTCTGTAAGAACTGTGGTTCATTCTGGGGTGGCGGAAGCAATCTTCCAATCAAATGATACACGTCGCCCTGCACTTCGAATTTAGGAATAACACCATCCTGTATTATCTTTTTAGCTCTAAATGAGGTCATTTGAAAACAACTATTATAATGCCGTATGGCAGTCATGAAGTGGTGATCATGCTCAGGGTGGAGGTTTTTTTTCAGGAGGCAGAGGTTCGAGCTGGACATTTCCTGAATCGCAACACATTCCCACAGATTACCCTTGTATTTGAGAGTTTTACATCACATGCATTCGATGTTGATAGGTTCCAAAACAACAATAATATCTTGTCATATGCTATGTTACTACTATAACTTAATCCAGAAAAGGCCTTAGAATTCGAAGGTTGTAGACGTCTTTCAACTCGCTGCCCTTCATGATTTCGTTCATATCGTAACTGTGATCCTCTGTATACTTCAAGGTGTTTGCGCCGATATTTACTTGCAGCCTGCTTATAAACTTCAGGGTGTTCCCGCTGATAATCAACGACAGCCTGCCTGTGAATTTTAGAGTTTTTGTTTCTAATAATTAGCTGCATGTTTACGATGGTTCCTTTTGATTATATTTTTTTGTAAAATAAAAAAAATGTTAAATATCAGTTCCATAGGCTTCTAATCCGTTCACCAGTTACACCCTATTTTTTTCCAGACGGTAAACATTTTTCCAGTATAAATAATTACGATGAAACTTTTGTGATTTGTAATGCGCACAAAAAAGGCATTGTAGCACAAGCCGGGCACAGCAATGCGTGTTCAATTCATAAATTTTAGTACCCTTGTTCATTCGCAAGCCGGAAATATCTTATACAATGGAGCGACAGCTGCCGAGCCTTGGCCACGCCTTCGATCAAGGTCTAAGAAATGGAACGTGTTATAAACTGGTACCCGTTGAGGTCGGAATCGGAACAACAGCAGACTATATTCATCCATCAGATCATTGATAAATTAACATCGCATTTTAATGTTTCACCATATTTATAAATATTTTTATTCTACTATTGACTAAAGTTACCTATAACTTTCTCTTGTCTAAATTGTTGTGGATTGTTTGTGTAATAATTACTAATCTTAAAACTTCGATGAACAGTTGGTATTGTTGATCGAAGTCTTAAAATGGTTAATATGGAAATATGAGAAGTAAAATGTATTATTAATATAATATATATATATGATACCTAATACCAATTACGCTCTCCAGCTACATTTAACTTTGTTGTTTTAGAGGTGGTTTTCGACAATACTGGAATGGAAAATTATTCCGAAAATCCATTTCATTAAATAGTAAAAGTCCACTTTCACACATTGATTGAAATAGAAATATAAATATAAAAATAAGAATTTAATGATATACTGTGAATAAAGAATATCTATGCATAAATCCTCCTGTATTTGCAAATGTTGCTCCTATATATGAAATATATGAAAATGAACTACAACTATATATTGACATCACCAGAAGAATTACCTTAATTTACTCGTGTTAATTGATTGTAAATTGTAATTTCCTGTTAATTGATAGTGATTTGTAAATTAATTTACAGTTGGAGGTTAATTCAACTGTAAATTAATTTACAAATCCTAATCCTAATCTTCATAAAGACACAACTTTTAAATACTAAGTATACAAATTTCTTTTTTATAATAATGAAAGAAAATCTTTACTTTATAGGTGACTGAGTGTGATATATATATATATATATATATATATATATATATATATATATATATATATATATATATATCAAACTCATCAGAAAATCTTTACTTTATAGGTGACTGAGTTTAGTATCATCTCATCAATTTTATCGAAAACCACAGATAATAATAAAGTAACTACAAATAGAAGCGTACTGTCACTTTTTTCTCATTCAATCATTCAAATGTGACGGTCTTCCATCTCAATTAATTTTAATTACATCAAATTATAAAATGCTACTTGTAGATACTAAAATGATTGATCAAACAAAGAATTACTTAATAATTAGTTATGAAATTACAGTTCGCTATACATACAATCCTTACAGAGAGAAGTATTTAAATGTCGATTATAGTTTTAATTAATTTATGTCACACTTGCCTCAGGTGACCTTACGAGTACCTATAAAGCACTTAAGTGCTAAGATGGGAAGTAGTTAAGGAGGTTGCGTTACATAAATATCATACTACTTCAACCAGAAGAATACGTATATAACAATATTACGCAATTCAAAATTATAAATCACTATGTTCTACTAATTTTGATTTCGGTTGTTATTCAAAACTAAGACCATCGAATAAGCATTAATATCGATACCAATCTCTAATATGGAATCGATTAAATAGTAAATATGAGATAGATTAAGAGCAATAAAGTTTAAGTGAAAGCTTGAAGGTATCCGAATACAGAACTACTTGAGGTAGCTTTCCCTATACATTGATATTTATTTACAACTTGATTACTTATGTAGTGCATGCAATGGAAGTAAGATAACTATAGATGAAGAAATTTAAATCATCATAGTCATCGAAACTAAATAAGTGACAATGAAACTGTCTTCACAAGAACATTAATATAAATAGAACCTTTTTTTTTCATTTTTGAAAAAGATAGCAGTGTATCTGGTACTTTATATTAATAGTAAGGAAAAGTCTATATAAAAATAAAGATCTCACGCAGTGTTGTGTTGTTTCGGATTCAGATGCGACCCTTCTGGATTAAGATGAAATGCCGCGTTAACAGCAAAAAGAGTCTATAACAAGGAATCACTGTTTTTTATAGAAAAATGGTAACAAACGAGCACACATTTCACCTAAAGTGGATGCTGTGTCCCGTGGACACCTACATCTATCTTTCACTAAGAATCAAAATGTAATTGAAGTAGTAACCCGTAAGGGTAATAAGGGTCTCCGATTCTCAATCACCTATACGCAAACACAACAGCATAAAGCTGCTATTTCATGCTATTATTCTGTGAGAGCGTGATCCCCGGTTGAGTCGACCCATTCGTGATGTAATCATAATACAGCTACCGCGAGGCTCTATCACGTTATTATGTTACTATTTTAAGATGGTGTAGTGAGAGCAGGACGGGGTGGCAGTTTTATTCAGGCAAAGCTAGTGTTGGCCAGGGAGTCGATGGATGCAGTTGGCTCTGGACTTGCTTTGTGGCAACCTATGGATGTGTACTTTGATGCCCATAAAATTGAAGGTCCTATTTTTTTTAAAAGACGTTACCCATTAAAAACACTAGGAGTTTCTTCTGTATTGTGGAGGCAGTTCGCAAACATAAATTTCACAAAGACAAACATCCAGATCTGGAACAATTATTTGTAGGCCTTACAACTACTTGTTCCGTCCAGGATTCGAACCTGCGGCCCCTAGCGCAGAAACTCATTGTTAAGCCACTGCGCCATGGAGCCGTGGAGGAGACTCATGTTTAATAATGGACTTGTGAAGGGTCGCAATGACTGATAATCACCAGTGGGTGTAAGTATGATTAAGCTGCCGTCGTTACCATCTTAAAACTCGGAGATATATTGAAAATTCAACTCTCGGACCTATTGCAATATCTTCTTGTCGCAAAAATTATATAAATACACATATAATATTCTAAAAATTGATGCGAGATTATGTAACGGCGTGTTTTGAAATATTGGCCAAAGCTATTTTAACTATTCGACATTGATCAATTCGACTTTCCGTTTGATTGAACATTTGTTTCTATGTTTTTCTCAAAAGACGGAGTGATGGAACGATCCATGTTACAGATACTATTTGCAACGAACTGCACATCATTGTGCATTCTGAGCAACACGAGGATCGTCGACCTAGCATAATAAGTCTATAACTAAACCACACAGTAAGGAGAAAGGATTTACTCATGTGACTACACTAAACTTTGCGAAATTGTTACAACATAAAGTATTTTATACGATGAGCTTACAAAAATTTTGATATAACATGAATTATCGTCACTTTTTTTATAGAATTTGGATGACAAACGAGCACAAAGGCCACCTGATGGTAAGTGGATGCTGTGGCCCATAGACATCTCTACATTTATCCTCGATTAAGAATCAAAAGGCACATGCGTAGTCAACTCTAAAGACTAAGAGGGAATGCCTAGTTTCCTATAAAAAAGGGTCTCCGGATCTTTTGAACGTTCTTAATAAAACATATATATTTGTTTACTAGGGAAAGTTAGTAGGTAGCTATAGTGATGTGTTGAATATAATTTTTAAGCTTAACTTTTTTTTAATTTAATGGAAAAACGTTTTTAATAAGGCGATTATTTTGATGGAACAAAAATACGGGTGACAGAGTTAAATCCATAAATCCATAACGTACAATAATAAATTAACTATTTCTGAAGTGTTTTGACTATAAATAAACCCCGAATTTTGTCAGAAGTAGGTTTAATTGATGATGCGATAAGGTCGTCATAAACGATATGCTTTTAACTTCTTACTGTACTTAAATATAGTTTATATGATTGTTAAGTAACTGACCATCAGTTTCAACCACGGCGACGATTTCTGAATACTATCACAGGAGAGATGAATACACTTACTGTGTGATTCACTTAATTATCCATACTTACTCGGTCATAATGTGAAACTTATGCGGTAAGATCGAAGGTAAGGTTAAGGCCAAATTGCAGTGTAAAAGGCAATGCAAACGTTGTTACTGCACAAACAGACTATAAGACCAAATATTTCCATTATTCGTATAGCTATAGAAATATACTAATTTATTTTTTAAAACGATTTCAACAAAACTTTGTAAGCGTATTGGACAGCCTTATTAAACAGACGATACAATTATATAAATTATAATAATAAATAGTATTTAGATCTTTATAGGTCTAAATACATGTTATTAAAGACATTAGTATATGATAAGGCTTTGTGGCGTTTAGTGTATTGATGTATGCGGCATTCATTTCGGCACGATGACCTACAGCACGATCGTCATTTGTTTTCTACACAGAGGGTACTCGTACAGTCTGAGTGCTCGCAATGTTTGAGCTAGTGAATGCTCTTCACTCAGGTGTAAGGTCTCAGTAAAGAGAGTTCTTGATTTATAGTGTACTGCGTGTTGACCGCTTAATATGTGTGCTAAACCACACCACTATCCCACATGATGTATCAGGACTATGAATTTGCAATTACATTAAGCGTTTGTGATGTAAGGAACTGCATAAATCTATTTTTCGAGTATCTATTGTTCTCACACAACCCATGTTGCGGCGACAATCAAAGACACGTATAATTCCATAATTATACATGTTTTTGATTGTCGCCGCCAAGTATTGTAAGCGTTTTTAGAACATCAAAATTAATGCAAACAAACCGAATATAGGATCTTTAAACATTACTTGAACTCTTTGTAAAGACTTGTTTACTACCTAAATTTTACATAAATTAATCGCTTTTAAGGAAACTAAGGTTACCGTGATGTCAACTTTTATACATTTTCAGTAATTATTTAAGATTTTACAAAGAGTTTTTAAATATTTTGACTTTACATAGTAAATTTGACTATAGTTAATTGAACTTAATTTAATTTATTTCGAAATCTATCAAACGAATTCTGTAAGTAAAAAAAAACTACAACAATGGCCGGTATCTTTGCAATGCTTCATTGATTCGTAACATGTTGTGGAAAATCACATACAGTTACAATTTACTATTTTTGATGATGATCCTTTACTGTGATATAAACAAACGAAATATATTTTTTCAATTTAACAACAGGTGCATCATGATAGAACAATTTTCATATTGTATTTCTCGTCCATTTTTCGTACCAAATGGCATAATAATTGAAGGTAAATGAACCGTTGTGTTCGACCGGTTTCGGCATAGAAGGAAGCTATAAATAATTCGTTGGCGTTAAAATTTTTATTGATTTTTACTTACATGCAAACAATTAGGAAATTAAATAAAAAGTTTGGTAAATTGTTATAGTTGCAAAAAATCAAAATTCATCCTTTTATTTGGGGACATTGAAGGTTTCAAGACTATTTACGCGGCTGGTGAAATTTAAAAGAGAAAACAGCTTTACTAAATAATGAAAAAAGTGTGGGGATCACCCACGGTGGGTGCATTAGATAAATTGTACTTAAAGTCATAATGCACCCACCGGGTGACCATAGTAAACTTACAACCTATACACGTCCCACTGCTTTCTTTTAAATATATGCACAGTGTACAGGTCCAGGTCTCCTCTTATTTATGATAGGGTTATTCATTGCTCCATATACTCAAAGCTCCATAGTCATCTATTAATTACTTGCTTACAATACTAAATATATATAAACTTTGATATTTAATAAAAAGTCAAAGCCGACTTCATAAAGCTAAAAAGAAATTAAAATAATTTCTCATTCGGGACTCTGTGCAGGTGTGTAGACAAAATTTAATCTAGGTTTTACGTTACATTAAAAATTTTTAAAAAAATTACCCTTTTAAGTGGACCCTGCTTTGAGAAATATCAAGGGCTTTTAAGGTAACAACTAGACGACACATATAACTAACATTAAATACTTATCTCATATTTTCCCACCGTAACTGTGGAGAATATACCATAGGACCACCCTCTAAAGTGTAACCTATTTAATAAAATAAGTAATCATTAAAATGAGTTTACAATCGACGAATATATAGCGTAACATACATACACAAACATTAGAATTGAGAACCTCATCATTTTTCGAAGTCAGCTAATAAACAATAAATAACCAATCATAGTTTATATCGTAAAAGCGTGTTACATAATAACAAATGCGCACTCTTAATCAAACAACATAACTTTAATGTTAATGATAAAGAAGATAAAATGTTAGGATTTTAATGACATTAATTTTAAGTACAGATCAATGTATATATGATCAATGTGTAAAGAAGATAAAATGTTAGGATTTTAACGACATTAATGTTAGTACAGAGCAATGTCAATTAATGGATACGAAAGTAAACTTACAAATAGACAGTGTAGTTGGGTGAGCATGTTGCGGCTCCGACGATTGTTGGTAGAGTGGCGGCGCACCGTGGAACTGCGCTCACGCACTGTCTGCGATCTACGAACTGACCGCGACTGGATGTGACCGCTCTACAATTTCGTCTTATTCAACAGATTACGAGAAAAGTAAATGGACTATTCTAAATACACGTGTTTAACGTGGTAGAGCCACGCTGCTGCTATATTATAGTTGTAGCACGAATGGGCCGGCTCAACCGGGGCAGGACCACGCTCTCACAGATTATCAGAGTAACATAGCAACGTATTGCTGCTGTGTTTTGTATGGTGAGAGTAGAGAGCCGGAGACTCTTTTTACCGGAGTCGAGGCATTCCTTCTTAGTCCCTGAGGACAGTCACCCCTGAGGGTGACAACGCATTAGCATTTTGATTCTTAAGTGAGGATAAATGTGAATGTCCATGGGCCACTGCATCCACTCACCATCAGGTGGACTGTGTGTTCGTTTGACACTCAATGTTATTAAAAAATCTCGATAATTATATCCCTGAAATACTTTTGTATGCAATTCATTATTTTGTGTTTCTCCACTTTAAATTTCTAGGGCATGTCACAGATGTTCTTCGAAACGTACCTAATGATTGCCCAGCAGCCGAGGTAAAGTCACCGGTGATAAAGCAGAACTACACAGAAAAGAGTAAGGAATAGTGCTATGGTAATTTGTTATAAATTTGTTTTGGTATATTATGTAAACAAAGCCAAAAAACCGCTTCCATGGTTAAGTTCAGGTCTCCACTAAATTCTAAGAGAGTTTTAGGGCAAGGTGCAAATGTTGGCGGAGTTCACATATTCTCCAAATTTCAAAAAAATTCTCTGCCTTTTTCGTCCATCAGTAATCCTTCTTTGAGTTATCGCATGTTTATTGCCATTTCAGCTTGTGGCTATGTCGGTTACTACGTTTCTACTATCATGCATGGTAACTCCGAACATAGCCCTTTCCATAGCATGCTTTTGACCTTATTCATACAGTCAACAGTGAAGACCACGTCTTAGATCTGTATATTACCTATGGGCTATACGCCCTGTACACTACACACTACGCCTGGTACACTCATGACCTGTAGTAATATACTACTTATGCCTGATATTTCTTACGTAATGCTGCAGACAGTGTAGTTCACGGACCACGAAACTACTGTACATCAGTCTTTTAAAATTTTTAATATAGCAAGATTTTCTTTTTTATACAATTCGTCTTATTTCCTTTCAGTTCTAGAATGTAGGTACACAATAAAAGAGAATATTAGTTAAGTTAAATATCGTGGGTTAAAACACAGATTCCTTTCTATTTCTAGACTAATAGTGTACGAGAAAGTCTTCATATTGTTTTTAAATACAGTAGAACATTAATATAATTTTTTTAATTTTTTTATAAAAACTTTACCTTTAATTTTTGCTCTCTCTACTGTGCAGGCGTTTTACGTAAAACCACAATTGTATAAGTAATTTTATATAGTAATCCATCATTCTATATAAAGTTTAAAAATATTTTATGATATTGAAACAGCTTCGAGCTTCCAGTTAAGTTTTATTTCAATGGCAGTGTCCTTGAGAGCAAATGCAAGCACGCTGTGCTTTGTCCTAGTTAAGTGATAAGCCTTAGACTTTTAGATCTTTTCACACAGGTGGGCATAGTGACTGCCAAATTATTTGCACGTTGTTGCAATATGTGATTTGATCCAATTTTTGCTGCGACTATATGGCAGTGCACAAATAAATGTTTGCTATAAATATAAATCAGAGAATCAAATGTTTTAGATGCATTCAGCATTATGAATGGATTTATTTTCAGATTTTATTATCGAATTAGTTTGAAGTAAATAGTACTTTTCGATGAATCCAATTCTTCAAAATCTTGACAATAAAAATGAAAAAGAGGGCGTGTTATGATGGCTTACGGAATTGCGACGTGGTCATTCACTGCTTGCCGTATGAAGTCATCAGTTATGGCGCAAAATGAGCTACGGTGAAGGAAATACTGTGCTCGAGGATTATTTTCGCGTGTTATCGAGTAGAATAATTAGTTGAAGTGGTAGTGGATCGCTCATATAGCTCGAAGAACCGATAACCCATAGGGTAGAAATATTGTCGAGCGACAGCCTAGCACAAGTAAGCGAAATGTAAGGCGACCCCCACTGGATAGAGTGACGACCTGGTAGAGGAGACCACGAAGAGTGACGGCAATGCCAATATACTGAGATGACAATCAAACAGCTGCCTTGTTACACCACGTCGTGTTCCTGCCTTGACTCAATGGAACAATACTTTGTTTTTTATATAGAATAAGGCTAACAATAGAGCTTACAGTCTTCCTGATAGTAAGAGGATGCTGTAGCCCCTAGACATATCAATCTGTCTTCGGTTAAGAAACAAAATGCGTCGTCACCATTGAGGGCTAACATGTAATGGCTTGCTTCCAGTAAAAACTCAATACTCACCATACGAAAAACAGCAACATTAAGCTGCTATTTTACGCTGGTATTCTGCGAGAGCGAGGTCCTTCTCCGGTTGAGCCGACACATTCGTGACACAACTATAATAAAGCTCTAGCGTGGCTCTCCCACGTTCAAAAGTATAAATAAGTAATAAGTAATATTGCAACCACATGCGCCATATAAATAATCACAGCCCTGGCCTGTAATTTTCTTAGCAATTGCGATTAACCTGACAACTTAAGTTAAGTTTAAGCGAAAGTCGTATTTGACATTTTTAATTTGATAGGAATAGAAAGATAGGAAAGTGATAAAAAATAAATTAAGTTAATACTAGGTACCTATTTGATATTTGGACACGTTAAACGACTTTTACAGACATTTGATCTTACCAAAAGCATATGTCACTTGAAACAGCTGATGAGCGCTAACCATACTTGTTCAGCAGGTCAAAGATGTTTAGCTGATGCTTGGTAAGTAACAATGGACTGGGGAAAAAATCATTCATTTTTAAGTCATTAATTTTTTTTTAAAATAACTCCAAGACTAGAAACTTATTTCGTATAATGATTTTACACCCGAAAAAATATTTGTAGGCCATTTAAATAGATGTTCCTATCGAGTTTCGAACCCGCGATGTTAAAAGTCATCGGACCTTTTTATTTGTATTACATCAAAGAATGTAAAAAAGTGGTCGCGTTTGAAAATAACAATTCCTTGCTATTAAAAAAAATGAATTGGTTTAAACAATATGGCACCGAGTTTCCCCATGGCATGGCATTCAAATTGTCCTACTGATAATATAAATGCATGTTGCATGTAGAATAGTTTTCGGTACTTATGCGCCGATGTTCCTGTACTTACCCTACCACTAAGGAAAGTGGAATTTTGATATAGGTAAATTCATGTCTTTAACTTGAATTTGATTGTTAAAAAACACGAATGTATAATTTTGACACGATCATAATTATTTGCGAAAACATCTCTAAAAAATCACTATAGTTGAAATTACAACGAAATTACTTAATCTATATGCTTGGGAATCACTCAAATATAATATTAATAACATCAATATTCATAATTTACTTGCTCGTTATTTTGATTACTTAAATTAATAATTTTTTTTAAAAGAATATTAACAATGCTATAAACATTACTAATATTCCCCTTAACCACTCATGATAAGCTTAAATTGCTTGTGTTACAAGTGGTTCACGCCAGTAGTCGAACGACGGATTCGAACCCACGACCTTTTTGAGTTCGCGGTCCGCGCCCTGCCATTAAGCTACTGTCGCTTATATATATAACATAAACACTCACGCCTGTCACCCAGAGGGACTACGGACTTCCATTTGGCACGATCCTGACATACGTCTTTCGCCTCCTTTACATCCATATATCTACGCATACATGCTCGTCGGTTAAGGGTACTTCTAACGTGGCCCATTTTCAAAATATCGCCAATTTGGTCGATAAACTTTTTTCTAGGGCGTCCCTTCCCGACTCTTCATCTGCCATATAAATTTGCTTTGTAACTCTTTATATATATATATATATATATATATATATATATATATATATATATATATATATATATATATGATATATAAAGATTCTGACAATTAAACCTTATGACAACGTTTTTTCAAATTTTTATAGAAATTATGTATTCACTCGGATTAGTACGGCGATAGCCTGGAGCCACTTTTTCGATGTGTCGTCTTAATGAATTAATTAAAGATAAGATACTTCAATATGATTAAGGATTATCCAAACCCATTAGTGACAGAGGTGCATACTCCCTAGATATTGATGCAAAGACCCCAGGAGGAGACGTCCCAAAACCTTTTTGATGCTATCATGACCCAAAAAAAAATACAACACCACTCTCAACACAGAGTAAAATCCCCACGACGACTTGAGAGTCTTTTCTGGTCAAGCTCTAAAGGCCGCAGGGCCAACAACTTTCGCTTTCAGAAAAAAAAAATCGTCTTGAATCATTGGGGTACAATGCACGTTAGCAGACTTTATATGTGTTCGATTTTTCTTATTTCTTCCCGTTTCCTCATAATATTTTCTTTAACCGTTGAGCATATGATAAATCAACACTTAATTGCAATTAGCAATGTCATTGGTGCAGGGGAATTTCTTCTACACTAAAAAACTTATGTAAAACAGTTTTGTTTGCTAATGTTACTTCTTACTTATAATTATACCTGCTGATGAGCGTGTTTGACGATGCAAAGTATGCTATACTGATCTCAAGCACTGGTTTACAAGAAGTGACTTGCTTTTAAATGCCGATAAAATGAACTGCAATAAATTTTCTTTGCCAAATGTAAGGCGTGTTTCTACCAATATTAAGTTGAACGATAAAATACTTCAATTAGTAGACTCCACAGTCTTTCTTTGAGAACAGTGGTAGCTCAGATGGTTAGTGGTAGTTTAGATGGTTAGCGCCGCTGTAAATTTCACCTCGAGTATCTCGGGTTCAGTTCCCGCCGGCACCAATGTAATTGTTAATTGCAATTTTAAGGGAAGGGAAGGGAAGCATCTTAAGAAAACCTGCATGTCTTTTTGTTTAGGATAAGGATGACAAACGAGCACATAGTCCACCTGATGGTAAATGGTTGCTGTGGTCCATAGAAGTCTACATGTGTCCTCAATTACGATTCAAAATGCAACCCGTGTGGACTAAGATGGAATGCCTCGTTCCCAGAAAAATTGTTTCCGGTTCTCTAAACTCACCATACGAAACACAGCAGCATTGAGCTGCTATTTTACGCTGGTATTCTGTGAGAGCGTGGTCCTTCGCTGGTCGAGGCGATCCATTCACGCAACAACTATACCAGTAATATAGTTGCAGCTTGACTCTACCACTTTTCAAGATTTTTTTTAGTTTCTGAAAAATAAGAAAAAATATATTTCGAAGAGATGTGAAGTTCGCCAAATCGCATTGGGGCAGCGCGGCGGACATTTTCTTACCCTAAAACCCTCTCAGAAATGAAAGGAGGCCTGTGCCCAAGAGTGGGAAGGGGAAGTAAAAAGACTGTAACTTTAACCTTTAACCCTTCGATCCCCATAAAAATCCGATGCAGTCGCATGCGCCTGGCAAATCCCGAGCGGTCGCATGCAACCGCACCCACCCGCACTTAAAACCATCAAAAGTTATATTTAGAGACTTCTCTATGAAGAAGTTTGGCATTATAAAATCTGTAAAAAATTCTCTATATAAAAGTCAGGTTCATTACAAAAAGACTATTGTATTTTGATAACAAAAACTAAACATACCAAGCGAATGTCAGCAGCGTGAAAATCACAATTATTTCAATATATTATATTACTCGAAATTATTTACGTAAAAAGATAAATTATATTCACACAAGAACTTTCATTACAATTTTATAAAAAAAAATACTATACTAAAACACTAATAAAACACTAGAAAAATCCAAAAATCAACACAATAACATTCACGCGAAAATGTCGTACGAAATTAATGTAGATTATAAATAATTATTCATAAGATAACTTGACTTTTTATTGCACTAGAGGATAGAAAATTGATTCTACATATAATGTCAAACTTCTTCATAGAAAAGTAGTCTTTAAATATAAGTTTTAATAGTTTAAAAAGCTGTGGGTGTGCGCGGTCGAATTCGACCGCTTAAATTTTGACGGAGTAGCGCCGCGGTCGGATTCGACTGCATAGGAGCTGAGGGGTTAATTTTAACAGTCTTTCTTTTTATTACAATTGACTTTCGTTTATAATGGGGACTTCATATTGAGGCCCTGCCAAGAAGACTTATTTCCGCTGTGTATGAAATAAAAAATATAAAGCTGTGGCAACAGCTATGGATACAGATCAGTTTATTTCAAGTATTTCAACAGTGTGTAGCAAATAATACTGAAAATGTATATATGTACTTACTGTAATATATGTACCTTTTTAGGGAAATAAATATATGAACTGCTGTATCACAATACCTTTGATAAAATTAGTCTATTAGTATGAAAGTGACCTATAATTTTAGCACGCGCAATAAATCTAAACATCATTTTCCAAAGTATTTTTGGATAGACGTATAATTATTTATAACAAGATTCCTTGTAGTATTGATTTGCTTTAATATGAATTCGAAACGCATACAAAAAAAAACACTCATATGGAGCAAGGTATATAATATATTGATTACAAGGTATATACATAGAGGTATTATAAATAAGATCATTATAAGATAAGAATGAGTGGACAGAATGAGGTTCCTTAAAACTTTTCGTATGTATACCTATACAAATAAATAAAATTGAAGGGTCTCTTTGTAACGTCTAAGTTACAGCTTTTTACTAAATTCACCTGAAAGTATCAATAACAAAAACACAATTTTTAAATTTTTTGTCTGTTTGTTCCGGCTAATCTCCTTAATGGCTGTACCACAGAAATCTAAAATTTAGATTTCTGTGGGCTGTACCAATTTTGACGGGACTTTCACTTGCAGCTAGCTGATGTTATGAGGAGTGTTATAAGCTACTATCATTTTAAAACAATAAATAGGGTTCCGCGCAAAAAAAACCTGAATTATACGCGGGCGAAGCCGCGGGAACAGCTAGTGTTTTATAAGGACAGTTTGTAACTGTTGGGAGGAAAATATTGTACTTGTACTTTTCTGCCGCTTCGTTTTAAAAGCGAAGAGACTTATTGAAGCGATGGCGTAGCAATTTAATTTCAAAAATTGCTTTGTAAAAGCTGATTTTTATTAAAAAATATTTGACTGACTTTAGGGCTTACCCTCTAAGTACCACGACTCTTACAAAGAAAATTATGAGCAAGTTAAAGTCAAAATTGTTCAGCGAATTAAAAGTTTCTAGTGTCGATTAACAAAATTGGTATTAAAACTTCTTCGTCATTAGTTTACCCGTATTGCAGGTTAAATGTTGAGTCTTTAAAGTTACTAACATGATTATTAGTATCAAACAATTGAGTTGGTAATTATATTTAAAAAGGGATTAATTTACGTTTGTTAACCGACTTCAAATAAAAAACGGCCAAGTGCGAGTCGGACTCGCCCATGAAGGGTTACGTAGCAGCAAGTAACATAATATAAAAGTTCTTGTAGTTCGTTGTAATTTCGAGTGATATTTTATTAATAGTGTATTTTTTACGATTTATGACGTATTAAAAACAACTAACTAGATCTCGTTCAAACCAATTTTCGGTGGAAGTTTACATGGTAACATCATATATTTTTTTTAGTTTTATCATTCTCTTATTTTAGAAGTTACAGGGGGGAGGCACACATTTTAACACTTTGGAAGTGTCTCTCGCGCAAACTATTCAGTTATAAAAAATGATATTAGGAACCTCAATGTCATTTATGAAGACCTATCCATAGATACCGCACACGTATGGGTTTGGTTAAAAAAAATTTTGAGTTTCAGTTTTCAGTATAGGGAATCCCCAAAATTTATTGCTTTTATTCTATTTTGTGTAAAAATCTTAATGCGGTTCACAGAATACATCTACTCGCCAAGTTTCAACAGCATAGTTCTTATAGTTTCGGAAAAAAGTGGCTGTCACATACAGACAGACAGACAGACAGTTTTTTGCCATTTGGCTACGGAACCCTTAAGAAGAGGAGGAACTCAATTCGACTAAATGTTTCTTTATGTGCGTTACTTCAGAACATTTTCCTGGTTGAACCAATTTTAATTCTTTTTTATTTGAAAGCTGATCCTTCTCATGTGGTTCTACATAAATTTGATCAAGATCTGACCAGTAGTTTTTGAGTTATCCTTAATAATGCGTATTTAATTGACTTCGACTACATTGATGTTGTTCTCATTTTATTTATAACGAAGTCGGTTGTATGATATTTTTAAATTTTACCACTTGTTTACTTCTTGTTGTATTTCTGTAGTACGGAAGTCTTCTTTTTTAATTTGAGATGTTGCAGTCGGTTGCATCCAGACGCGTATTATTTTAAAACACTGACATTATTTTCACGCCCTGCACAAACACGCCAAATGCAAATCCTGCCTCCAAAAATCTTATTTTGTAACTTGATTTACATCATCTTTAAAGAATTTTGCGAAATAAAATGAAATCATTAAAAAGTAATCAAGGATCAACCTTGGGTGAAAATGGACGCAGATGCAGGCCGCTGTAAATATCCTAATTTTCTATAAACATTGCTATTTAATAATATACTTTCAATTTTGATAAACTATTTAACTTAGGTAGACAGAATAAAATTACACCTTTTCGTTATAGTTTATTCATCGTCTAGTCAATTATGATAACAGATAACATTACCGTACCATTCCAGTCTATCGAAAGCAGAAAGTACCCTACTGAACATACGCCTCCTCCATAGATTGCGTCATGGGAGAGGATCATATTTGCCACAGTTGCCATGCTTGGCAAGCGGGTTCGTAACCACAGTTAATTATTTTTAGTAATCTGTTATCAGGAAAATGCCGCTGCTTCTTTCCTGGTTCAGTTTCCCTTCGTCTTATGACACTCACGGGATGATATGGGGTAGTAGGTATTTTTCACCGCTACTACACAGTTGTGACTTATCCTATACCTTTAAACGAGCAATTCTTGTATATATATATACAGGGTGTTAGTGTAAACACCGTTATCCTTGAAACCGGTGGTTTGGTTTCACTTATAAAACGTAATTCAATGAAAAATAACATTTTTTTTAGTAAAATCTCAATTTTTCCTTAATTCCTCAATTTTTCCCTGTCCTAAGCCAGGATAAAAATATGAAGGAAAAGTTACATCACAAGTTATGTGTACCTATTGTGTTTTTATTGGAATGTAGTGTAAGTAGCTAACGCGGGCGGTGATCTTTACAGTGATTACGTCACTCGGGCTCATAGGGTATCCATGAATTTACGGACGGTGTCGGACAGAAACTTTTTAAATTTTATGAAAGAAAATAGCGTTTTTTTAATTCATTGAATTTACGTTCTATAAGTGAAACCAAACCACTGGTTTCAAGGACAACGGTGTTTACACTAACATCCTGTATATAATCGGCATCTCGGAAGCGGCTCCAACGATTTTCATAAAATTTAGTGTCCAGGGGAGTTTCGGGGGCAATAAATCGATCTAGCTAGGATTTATTTTTAGAAAATGTCCTTTTGTCCGTGTTTTCAGGCAATAAAAAACTGCTATTATATAAGAAGGTAAATTTTAACATATCACTAACGATCGTAATAGCTCAGGTGGGATGTCGGTCGGGTGTAATATCGGAGTTTTGTGGTTCGCGTCCTGTTGTCTCTGGTTGGGCTTTTTTCCTTATTTTTTCAAGTTCCCTTCTTTTGTGAGAAAATCTGTTATTTCAAGCCCTTTTTTTAGTATTTTTTAAAAATACGAAAATTTTAATTAAACTAATTGCACTCGTGATTTTTTATTCAAATAACCAGTTCAGTTTTTTCTATTCTGTCAATAAGATCAAAAATATTATTTATGTTTCATCGGTATGTAATTTATAAATGTAATTTCAAAAAAAAAACCGAGCTAAGCTCGGTCATCCGGGTACTGACATCATAATATACCAGATTTCTTTTCGTAGCAACATTTTAAAACAACGTGTCATTTATCGCTTGTTTTTATCAAGCGCCATCTATACGATATATGTTGATCAAGTTAAACATTTAAAAGGAATCGTATCTAGACGCACAAAGTTTTTGCGGAAACAATTTCGTATAATTCTCACAGATGTCGCTTTTACATTTTTATGGTACATTTATTTACATAAACACAACTTCGCATAATTCACACAGATGTCACTGTTACATTTTTATATTATTACATTTATTTACATAAACGATGTTATTTTTAAAAACGGTGAAAGAAAGCTAGGTATTGCCAGTATTGCTACATAAATGATTGGTATAGTCTACAAAAAATGGTCGAAGAAGATTCTGTCTGTGCGAAAAATATATATCATTTCATCATTTACTCGACATGAGGTTCCAAAATTAATTTATACTGGCAATAAATATACAACATGTGATTTTAGAAATTTTGTCCAAACCATAATATTTTGTTGCATGAATATTCAATTGAAGAAAAATAATTTAGCTAATTTGTACAGTTTCTCTACAGGCTAATTTTTTTAATCAGATAAGGGTGACAAACTAGCACACACCACCTGACTGTACCATTCGTACAACTGCTATTATAACTGCAGCATGGCTACCTACTACGTATAAATTTTATATAAACGCGTATTTTGTTGTGTTTTGTTTGGTGAACGACGAGGACCGGAGACCTTTTTTACTGGTAACACAACTATTACAAGGCATTTCATCTTAGACCTCAGGGGTAACAACAATGCATCTGCATTTTTAATTCTTACTCGAGGGTAAATGTAGGTGTTTATTAGTCTCAGCATTAGTTTACCATCAGATGGAGATTGTGCTTGCTTGTAAGCTTGTCACACTTACTCGTAAAAAAACACACACATTAGGGTAGAGCGGTAACTCTTCTTTATTCTAAAATCCTCTTTTAAAAAAATTGCCTTTTGGCTACAATGGGGTAGGCCCCTTCCTCATCGTCAAAACATAAAAGTTCACAACTACACGTCGGAAGGTCCTGCAACATGGAGGTTTAGAGAACAGGAGAACGATCGCTACGTGCTAAAGCATAGCCCGCCTGTCCCTGAAAATTTGTAGAATTTATAGCCGCGCTGGCGTCGGTATGTAGTATCTGTGAAGTAATTTTTGACAAAAAGAAACACTAAAAATGGTGAAACATTATAAATAATAATAATAAATCAATAATGGTTAATAATTTATATTTGTAAAAATTTAAATTTATATAAATAAAATTATTGAGACAACTTAGCGATCGCAGCGCCTCACTTATTTTGTCCATATTTCTGGGACAATATTTTCTATAGCTATCGTTCTTCTTTTCTCTAACCTCCACGTCCTGTAGTAAGAAGGATGAGGGCCATAGAGATATAATACCTATGAGGGCAGCCATCAGGACGGCGCCACTTAAAAATAAGCTGTAATACTAATATTTGACAGAACTCATAGCGGAAAGTTAATTTGTTCGGAAAATGTATAGGTTAACTTTTCTTACTGTACTACTTTATAATTTATATTAATTAGATCAAAAATAAATAAAGTAAACCAAAGAATTCATAAAAGTAGAAAAAATTAAAAGAGAAAAATTTGCAACAAAATTAAAGAACAAATCACTGATGCATTGTTTTGTTTATTATTAAAACAGTATAGAAACTGATAAACTTTTATTTAAAACTAATTTCCCAATCAAATGACGTTGTGTAACAAAAAAAACTTCTCGTCAGTGGCAACTGGCGACATCTAGTTAACGGAAGATTATTGTTTTTATATCCCTCATTATCATGCATGTCTCGAGGATTGTCGACGGCAATACCAGACATTGCGTACCTTTGACGCCGCTCTCCGTCACCGATCAGGATATTTAATGCCTAACGTAAACAAGATGTTTTCTTGTATTGTTGTAATGCTAAAGGTGCAATAAAAGATATTTTGTAATAAGAGACGTATTGCTTCTTCTATGATTTTAATTACACAAAAAAAACCTTTACAAACAAAAAAACAAACCGGAGATCCTTTTAACTGGAAATGAGGCACATTCCATCGTAGTTCTCTCGGATGACAACGCATCTGCATTTTGATTGAATGTAGATGTTTATGGGCCGCAACCATTAATTTATATATCACTAGATCAGAAATAACCGCGCCAAAGCGTTGCCACTGCACATATGGCCACAGCCATATGCCTAGTTAACGTCAGCTCAGTGTTCATTGTAACGCCGACAGAGTTGAGCCGCGACAAAAAATGGGTAAATGCGTAGTGAAAGAACACATAAACGTAGTAACTCAAGCGGAAACACTTTCAACACATAATTTTTAATTCTTGTTTTCATATAAACGTAAAAAACCTCAAATAATTAAATAAAATTACCGAATATTTAGGTTCAATGTTGCTACTTTTCCGCATTTGTGATTATCCTACATTAATGGGAGACTTTATAATTAATGGAGTAAGTTAATTTGTTATCTCTGATTTTAAATTTTTTGGAAATTATAATAAAAACTACCTTACAAAACTTAATACTTATTTTACTTTATTCATGAATTATCATTAATATATTTTATTACCTATTTTACATTAATAAATTATTATTATTTATAATTTCATATAAATTTTACCTAATTAATTATATTTTATATTGTTTGATTTATTAGTACCATATAAAAATACGTTTTATTTCATCATTATGTTTACTTCTATTCATCTGATAAGCTTTGTATCTTTTTTTCTAAGGGGACGCAATAAAAATTTTAAAATAAAATATACTTTTTTAATATAAAAACAATTAACTGCAGCTTAAAAAAACTCATTTTTATTGCGTATTTTAGGTAAAATTTCATATAGTAAGCCACACCAACCCGCCATTGCATGTTTGTGTGTCTATCTTTATCTAATCTTAGCAACGATATTGTTTTCGCATCTTGTGTAAGTGAGATAGATATATGTTTATTTAAAATTGTTATTAGTTTCAAAGCTACGTCGTCGCGATTGGATAGTGGTTACACTTTCGACGCGCGGTAATGTGGTTTGCTCGTCTAGTGTTGTATAACACAATGGCCGCAGCAACCACTTGGCAGAGTTGCATTATTAAAGTTAGAGGTGCCATTAGTCATTATTAATTGTACTAATTTTATTACTAAATACAAATTTCGTATGGGATGTGGACTACTACGAGTACATCACACTGTCGTCTATCGGAAGATATTTTAATATAGATATACTTAGATATAAGATCTTTTTGGCATTTCCCATAATAGCGTCTTACGACTTCCACGAGGTACCTACTGGAGTGATAGATTTTCTAAGGTCACTTATGCACGATTACCATTATGCAGTTTACATATATTAAATGTATAACTGATTATATTCATTGATTTTAAGGGGGCAAAGGTCAAATTTCGCATTGGCTCAAAGTCCTTATATCTTTTTAATAGGCACCTTTCAATTATTTTTATCTTAGGTCATTCTTTATCTTATACTTCAATTGTAATACGTTGAAAATTATATAAATTTAATAAAGAGTTTGTTATTTGCTATTTTATAATTTATTCAGCACTAGCGTTCGACCCCAGCTTCGCACGGGTGATTTTGGGTGTCAACAACTACGCCACCTACTGGGTCCAATTGTAAATCATTTAGGTTATCCAGGGACCCACTCAAACTCACACAAAAAATTCTATCAATCATTCATTCAATCATTCGAGCCGTTTTCAAGTTTTAGACCAACGGAAAGTAATAGATTTTTATTGAGATAATTACAATATTGCATTCAATCATAAAGTTTTATTTTTTATTTCACAAAGCAGTAGAACTTAACCTAAGTAATCAATGGAATAAAAAGAGTGGTTTCAAAATAAGTATATATTTAATCATTTACTCGTAAAATAATTCACACCTTATTTACAAAGTATATTATAGCTAGTATCACTCTCGATTATGTACTTAGTAGTTGAAGATCACTACAGATGAAGGTACAGTTCCCTCATGTTTGTTGCCATTGGTAGCCTTTTGTCAAATATATTCGAACGGTATATGACAAAGCCTCCGAATGACTAGAAGGGGTAATTGTGGTAGACATACCACGAAAAATATCGCGAAAGGACTGAAGAGAATGCACGTTCCCAACCACGCCATCAGGAACCATGTCGGTAAAAACGCTACTTGCTCTAACATTATCGCTTTACAATTCCTTTTGCTTCTGGAAAGTTCATAGTTTATTACTATTAATGGTAATTGTTATCCTTAAAACTAAAACTTCTTTCATTGCCTTCTTGCGTAGGGTTTAAGTCGTTAAAAACGAATCAGTTACGATCGCCATCTGAAACAAAACAAATTATGTATTATTATTATTGTTTTTAACTAACTTCCCGGATAGAATTACATTATCTAAAAATACAGCAACAACTCTATGCTTTATTAATCGGATTACCGGCTAGACTTATCATCCGTTCAAATTTGTTTTTATATGAGACTGCTATGAAATTATAATCTTTCGATAAAAATCAACAATCGATTAACAAATAGAGAAACCGTAATATAACATTATGTACCTATATTAAAAGAAAATAGTCGTGTCATTTTTTGAAGTCGGTTAAAAGACAAACTATTTCACAGTTATTCTTCTTACTAATAGGATTTTTATCAAATATAGCCTAAACCTTTGCCAACTACGCCATTGTCTACAAAATTTGTATTGATTTAATTAGTGCAATATAAAATAATTCATTTATCCAGTTTAAAAACTTTCTGCAAACCCTAACATTGAAAACATTATTTCTTTTGTAAAAATTATACGTAAGTTATTATTTAAAAAAAAAACGTTTAAAATGTATAAATAGACGTACCTAAGTCGAAAAATACATCATACCAGTCTTACAAAAATTTTTTCGTCCCATTTATTCGATTGGTAGTGGTTAGAGACGATTAAGAGAAACGTCAAAATCTAAAATCTCATGGCATCCGATAGATGGCGGTGTGTCCATTAAGATTACGTCAGACGTAAAATACCCAGACCGGTGTTGGGAGTTGGGAAGCAGCGTCACAGCAGACTACGATGGACAATTCGTCTGCAAGCCGTGGCGATTAAAGCAAATCCTTCCTAAAACGGGAGAGGTTCCTATGATGTTCCTATGGATGAATACCTACCACTGTAGGAATTATCTATCGGATCTTTGACGGACTGGTACTGCATCCCAATATATATTTGCTAAACTTAGCACATTCTATAAAAGTCTACTGCTGAACATAGGCCTCCCCGCGTAGTGGCGAGGTAAAAATATCCACTACCCCAGTCCCGTGGGTGACGTGACAGAGGGATACTGAAACTGGAGACAGACAGCAGCATATTCCTGATTACTACTTCAAATAATATAAAAAAAACTGCGGTTGCTAATACGCCCACCTAGCGTGGCAACTATGGCAAAATAATTTAAATACCCTAATGTTTTATATAAAGAATGAGGGTAACAAACGAGCACACACCTGATCGTAACCGCACCTGATCGTAAATGGATGCAGTGGCCCATAGACATTATACATTATACATACATACATTTACACTCGATTAAGAATTAAAATGCAGATGCGTTGTCACCACTGAGTACTAAGATGTAATGCCTCGTTTCCAGTAAAAAAGGGTATCCGGATCTCTACACTCACATACGAAACACAGCAGTCTTAAGACGACACATCGAAAAGGCTATCGCCGTACTGATCCGAGTGAATACATATTTTTCTATAAAAACTTGAAAAAAAAAAACGCCGTCATAAGGTCTAAAATAGCGTAGCGCCCGCGACAATTAAAATCGCTTAGAAATTGTCAGAATCTTAAAATATAATTTTTAAAAATTATTGATTTAAGTAATCAAAATAATGAGCAAGTAAATTATGAATATATTTGAGTGATTCCCAAGCATAAAGATTAAGTAATTTCGTTATAATTTCAACTATAGTGATTTTTTAGAGGTGTTTTCGCAAATAATTATGATCGAGTCAAAATTATACAATCGTGTTTTTGAACAATCAAATTCAAGATAAAGACATGAATTTACCTATATCAAAATTCCACTTTCGTTAGTGGTGTCATAGTCCTATACTATTCGATGAAAGGAGATGCATTTTTTCACGGTGTCGCCTTAAGCTGCTATTTTACGCTGGAATTCAATTAAGTACCTGCTGGTAAGCGGATGCTGTGGCCCACTATTCGAGAACGTGGTCCACCCCCGGTCACTTCTCTATATTGCGTATAGCTACAGCGTGATTCTACCACGTACAATGAATGAAAAGAACAAAACAGAATAATTTAAAAATGTTTAGAATATAAAAATCTACATTAAGATTAATATCTCGACTTAAAAATTGAAAATACATAATAGTTTCTTATCAATACTATAAGGAAAGAATAATATAGTACCGTATCTAATGATCGTAGTACGCTTTAAATATAATTGAAGCGACTGATCTCACGTTTTGTTAATGTGTTGTATAACAAACAAACACGTGTTTTAATAAAATAATATTATCTTTACCAGAAAAATTATAAGCTCGTGGAAAAAGAAACCAAATTACTTCTACCAAGAAACATCGTTTTTATTACAATGTTTATTCTGTATATTTTTCGCTACTTATATGTTTACGGAGGTATTTGAAAGGTTATCTGATTTGAATTATGTTGTAGGAAGCAAATATGAGGTTATCTATACGGTATTACGTTAATAGTTTTTTTTAATAGTATAAATAAAACGAACACACAGTCCGTTCGTGGACACCTGCAGCCAATATCACACAACGAAGTCTACTGACGCGTTGTCAGCTCTGAGGACTAAGATGAATGCCTCAGAACCTGTAATTACATTTGCTCTCTACATCCTTCAGTTTGGAACACAACAACAATAACTATAGGTTGCGCCACGAATCATGATAATAATTAGCGTCCACTGCGCATTTACAATTAAGTAGAAAAATGCGACATTATAACTACACATAGACATAATAATTATTAACTACACATCAAAGACTCCACGAAAACGGAACGATATTTTTATATATCATCGTAAGGTTTTAATTGCTGCTAAATAATATTCTGTATTTTATGTACACTTAGTTCAAGAAATAAAATATTTTGTATTTTTAATTGGTGTTTCGTCTCAAGACTATATAGGTATGTGATTTTATTGTCAACAACTTTTTTGATGTTAATGTATAAAGAAGTGTAATACACTGTTAGAAAACTTATTAAATACAATGTTTAATGATTTTATTGTTTTTTTTTAATTTCTTTTGAAATATATAATTAAATTCATGAAGAAACATGTGGTTTTTTTCCGGTATTAGTTGAACCTCTCTTTTTCCTTACATGATTCAGTCATCTTTCAATAGATCTTGCTAATTTTTACCAATCTCATAAAGTCTATTTGCAAATATTATACAAGAATATTTTTAAAGGTCAAAAAATAATCGATATCGATAGTACGCAAGACGACACATTTGTGTATGTGCGCGGGCGACGGGATGCAGGGAGGCCACAGAGTAGGTACTTGAGGGAGGCACTACGTGGGGATAGCGCGCCGACCGTTGCAATGGTTTTGTTTCCCCGTACCTCATACCGCACCGCATTGACACCTGTTTTACGCTATTGCGCTGTTTCATCACTCGTGGTGGGGCCTACAACAGGGTGATATCTACCCAGAAGAACTCCTATGCAGAAAAAGGGGTCCCACCGTATAGTATGTACCTACGTGTAGTATTGTACATAGCACTCAATGTATTATGTGTGAGCTAAATACGAATACAAAGCAATACATACATCATATTATGACTTAGTAATAGCTATTGAAACGTCAAATTTAATACCGCAATAAACCACATTATATGAATGGTAACACTGTTAGCATTGTTATAGTGATAGTTTAGTATAGGTAAGTTTGTGCGGTCTTAAGAGTAGTATATTGTTCAATTGATTCGACATTTGGACTTATTGTAAAACATTTATTAATAGTATTCTAAGCATTTTACGTGGTAGAGCACTCGAATACCAGGGTAAAATAGCAGCATAATAACGCCATTTTGTAATGGTATGATGAGTGAAGAGAACCGATTAATGTATTTACTGGTAAAGTGGCATTATATCTTAGTACTCAGCAGTGATAAGGCATGTGCATTTAGATTCGTAATATATATATATATATATATATATATATATATATATATATATATATATATATATATATATATATATATATATATTACGGTATTTATCACAGACAAGTGGCAAAATTAAAATTTTTGTACAATCGACTTCAATACGATCGAATCTTTGTATTCGAAGTCAATTAAATACGCATTATTAAAGATATCTCAAAAACTACCGATCATTTCTTAAATTTATACGGAACCACACGAGAAGCACCAGCTTTCCGATAAAAATAGAAATCATAAATATCGGTTCACCCAGAGAAAATTTATGAGGTAACCACAAATAAAAAAAACATACAGTCGACATAAATAGTAAATACTCCTCCTTTTTGAAGTCCGCAAAATCAATTTTAAATTTTTTGTTTGTCTATGTGTCTGTTTTTTCCGGCTAATCTCAAAAATGGCTGGACTGATTTTGTCAGGACTATCATTGGCAGGTAGCTGATGTTATAAGAAAAATCGCGGGGAACAGCCAGAAAGCAATTAATCAACCACAACATCCACTTCCACGTACAGTCAGATAGAATATTTGCTCATGTGTGACTCGTCAGAATACAGAAAAAATGTGACTTTTATATAAAAAAACTAGCTATTCGCCCCGGCTTCGCACGGATGATTTCTGGATCTCAACAACAGCGCCACCTACCAGGTGAATATAAACCAAATGTGAATATAAACCATCTAGAGACAAAAAAACATTATGAACAAAACGCTAAAAATAAGCATGGCCAAGAAATTATGCTTGTTTAGTTTAGAAAATATTTTACTTATTGATGAAAAAATGTTAAAAGCTGTGCTTACAGTTGTAAAGGTAGTGACGCAGTATATTTGTGTCTAATAATTTATTTGTGGTATTGGGAGGCCTCTTTGATGCGCTCACTTCTCTCACCATACGAAGCATATGATGGCATTAATGATCGTACATCTTACGTGAAATCATCCAAAATAGAAACAAAAATTACAACAGTGAAACATGTGTTACCCATAATTAATATTAGATGAAGGTTATTCATAAGATGACATATAAAATGTACAAAATAAAGTACTCCAGTTGTATAAATAAAATTATTTTTAAATTTAATCAGGTTATAATTTATTTAATAGATTACTTTTATATAATGATTGAAAAATCAGCCCGAAGAGTATTGTATAGTGGTTGGTGTCATCATAGAATACTTATAATACACAATAGAATGGCTGTCAACTTTATTTTGTACGAGGTTTAGCGTCGCCAAGCCCGATTCGCTGTGTCGACACAATGAATAAATTTGCACATTTTAGACTTTTGATTAATAATAATATATTAATAATATAATAAGATTTGAATAATAATACATATTTATTTGTAAATAGGGTGCAATTTGGCATTTTTTTAAATATTTTGCATTGCGAAATTTGGAAACGATTGTAACGTCAAAACATATCTCGTGTGACATAACTCGTGTTATGACATTTTAGTGGCTACGCGGGCTCCGCCCCCGCCCCCGTTCTATTATGTATGTACCTATTCTAGTATTCTATGGGTGTCATAGTAAGATAAATCGTATGAACGTGTAATTATTAATTAGTATATTATTTTTTACTTTAGTAACACATATAAGCCAAGTTCAGGTAATAAGTATTCGTACCTAGGCTGCACTAAAAGTATCGGGAATGGAATATTTCCATTGTTCCTGTCATATTAAAATCTTTTTAATTGAAAACTCCTTGGTTTTAAAAATCGAATACCATTTATTTAGTTAAAAAAAGATTCTCGGTCTCGTCACAAGGTTTTGTCAAACTTGTTTAGTCGTTGAGAAAATGGAATTGACTCGAGAAAATTCAAGAGCGATGATTTATTATGACTTTCGAAGAGGTTTAACCCCAAAGTGTGTTGACCGGATGATTTCTGCATTTGGTGATGAAACCCCACCCAAAACCACAATTTATCGCTAGTTTACTGAATTGTAACGTGGACGTGTCAAGCTCAGTGATGATCCCCGTCAAGGTCGTCCAAAAACTGCAGTCAGTCACCCAAGAAAACGTTGATGCTGTGCGTAAGCTGATTGAGGAAGATCGACATGTGACATACCGCGAAATTCAGGCAACTTTAGACATTGGCATAAGTCAAATACAAACAATCTTGCATGAACAATTAGGTGTAAAAAAAGTTGTTTTCCCGATGGATACCGCATTCGCTCTGTGAAGAGCAAAAAAGCGGCTCGAGTTACTTGGTGCGTCAGAGCTCTCAAATGATTCCACGCAGGATCCTCATATGCTGTATACAACATCGTATCAGGTGACTAATCCTGGATACACGCGTACGAACCCGAAACAAAAAACCAGTTACGAGTTTGGGTGTTCGAAAATGAGTTAAAGCCAACAAAAATTGTTCGTTCACGGAGTGTTGCAAAAAAAAATGGTGGCCACGTTTGTCTCCAAAACCGGCCATGTTACGACTATTCCTCTTGAGAGACAAAGAACGGTTAATGCAGAATGGTATGCTGGCATTTGTTTGCCACAGGTCGTTTCTAAACTCCGTAAAGAGAACTGCAACCGCCACATCATCCTCCATCACGACAATGCGAGTTCTCACACCGCACACAGAACAAAAGAGTTTTTAGAGCAAGAAAAAATAGAATTATTAGACCATCAACCGTACAACCCCGACCTAAGCCCTAGTGATTTCTATACTTTCCATAAAATAAAGAATAAATTGCGTGGACAGAGATTTTCATCACCTGAAGAAGCTGTGGACGCCTACAAAACAGCCATTTTGGAGACCCCAACTTCCGAATTGAATGGTTGCTTCAATGATTGGTTTCATCGTATGAAAAAATGTCAAATTTCGCGGAGAATACTAGAAAAGCAATAAATACATTTTTAAATAGTAATGTTGTGTCACTTCCTTGATTCCCGAAATTTTCAGTGCCGCCCTCGTAAGTACCTATATAGTAAGGGGATAAGTATTACTATATTATGAAATTTTAAAATTTCCGTAGTACACGAGACAACCAAGTTCCTTACCCGTCGGCTCTTACAACGACAATAGTTTCCCAATAGTATGTTTGCCAAAAAGATACGATTAGTCTGTGATCACGCGATTATTGGATACCTGCAATAGATCAATGCCAAATTGCGTGATTACTAATTTACATTTTAAGCACACTAATGATTTCTTAAATTTACGCGAACACTACACATTGAATAAAACTATTATTTACGGATTTAATCGCGTTTAATTCAACTTTAATTTATTTTTTATTATCCCTACGTTTCGGGTGCTTTACAGCACCTGTGGGTCCCCCCCCCCGTGACCACGGGTGCTGTAAAGCACCCGAAACGTCGGGATAATAAAAAAATAAATTAAAGTTGAATTAAACGCGATTAAATCCGTAAATAATAGTTTTATTCAATTTAAGCATACTATTTGTATTTTTATAACAATCTAGCTGTGTCGGGTTACGTTGCAATACCTTTTTTAACTGACATCAAAAAGGAGGAGGTATTAAATTTGACTGTATGTTTTTTATGTGTGTTACCCTAGAGCTTTTTTTCTGGGTGAACCTATTTTTAGAATTTTTTATATGTAAGCTGGTGCTTCTTTTGTGGACACATATAAATTTATTCATATGTGTCCACAAAGTCTGACTCGATCGAATGCAGTTTTAATTGAGTTTGAATACATGGATTCGGTCCTATTGAAGTCGGTTGTACACAATTTTTAAATTTACCACAAAATAAATTTTTCACCAAAGAGTAGGAACGATAAAATGGCAAGATATACGGCAAATTATAAACAAAAATACAATGGTAATATAAACATTATTTGCATCTATCATAACGTTTTAAATACTTAAAATAAAAGATTAAAGAAGAGAAATCTCATTAGTTTCTACAAAAATACAAGAAAATTCCTAAACGCGATTTTCATTAATGACAAACGACTAAATTGTTCTTACTATGAGGCAATAGCATTTTCGTTCAAAACATTTAATGAAATTCAATGCGCAATTGAAACAAAGTAGAAAATTATTAATTAAATTCTCAACAATCTAATACGACAAAGATCTTTGTTATGTTTTGGTGTAAGAGCCACACTTAGTAGGAAAAATCTACAGTATAAGAAATGCTTTGCATAGTAATTTCTCGCCATTTATGAACATTACAGGTAACTATCTTAGATTGGCAAATTTTGAAATTGTTGAGTCACAATTTCACAGAATCGAAAGTTTTTTTGCCTTCTGAAAAACTTAGTCTTGAGAAATTAAAGAATATACATAGAAGTACCTTTAATATTATCTATATAATTTATCTAAATAGAACTTTGAAAAGTGATAAATAAGGACCTCTCCCATAGATTGCCTAACGGGGCTGGGGATTCTACCATAGTTACCACGCTTAGCAGGCGGGTTTTTTTAAACTGTAGTTTATTTTTTAAATTCAGCTGTTATCAGGAAAATGTTTTTGCCAACCTTTTGTAGCAGTTTCCCTCTGTCGCCTTTTATGACACCCATGACACGATATGGGGTAATAGATGTTCTTACACCGCCACTACACTAAAACTAATGCTGTACTTTACACACTAGGGAATTTCTCCAGCACCGTGAAGACGTTTACATACATAAAAATAAAAAGCATATTTGTAATGACCCAGATTCGAAACAATCATTTGAAGGCCATCCGCGGCCTGCTTTCAAATCCATAAACTTAGCACTGTGCTGCAGTGATTAAAAGATTTCTTAAAAAATGTTAATAAGTCGAGAAACAAGTCAATTAATGTCACAAGAAAATGGTAAAGTAGTCTTTGAGCTCAGTTTAGTTTACGTGGTAGAGCCATGCTGCAGTTATATTAGTAGTATAGTTGTAGCACGAATGGGTCGGCTCGACCGGGGAAGGACCACGCTCTCACAGAATACCAGCGTGAAATAGTAGCTTAATGCTGCTGTATTTCGTATGGTGAGTGTAGAGAACCGGAGACCCTTTTTACTGGAAATGAGGCATTCCATCTCAGTCCTCACGGGTGACAACGCATCTGCATTTTGATTTGTAATGGAAGATAGATGTAGATGTCTATGGGCCGCAGCAACCACTTACCATCAGGTGGACTGTGTGCTCGTTTGTCAGCCTATTCTATATAAAAAAAAAGTTGTAGTTGTCTAAATAAGGTTGCAGCTCCGGTAAGTCACTTGTCGTTAGCTCGTTAGTCGTTTCATTAAAAAATGTTGATAGCTACAAATATTTAATTTACGTTAATTTTAAACGATTTATCGTTATCAGTAAATTTGTATGGGTAGGTAATTACAGTCGAACTTACGAATTTACTAGCTTAACAACTTTTATTTTTTATGTTATCTGAGATGCCATATATATTATATAAGTTTTATAAAAGAGATATTAAAGTAGTATCGATATGTCGATACTCCAGGACGTAAGAAGTAGTAGGATCGCAACTTGTTGAGTCAGAAATTTTTATAAGTTTTTAATAAGGACGTAATGAGATTTGTTGGATTAGATATTTAACTTAAATTTAATTTAAGTAATCTAATTAGGCTGACTAAAATAAGTTTGAAGATTATTTCGAATGTTGTTAGAATTTTTGTATAATTACGTAAGTTGAAAATGAGTATCTTCGTTTGTAGAAATATTTCAATAATTTTCTTTTAAAAGAAAGTTTTAGGTCTAGGACTAATTAGGATAAATTATAAAAATCGGATAGTCCGTTTAGAAGATATGAGGAAAATTGTATAAGAGATAGGAGAAAACTTACTTATATATTTTATCAATGATCTGCACTTTTTTCAAACACTTATTATCAACAATAAATATATTTATTAATATACTTTACACATATAAATTAGTTTATATAACAGTACACTTTACTACCACCGCGCGCGCTCATTGGTCAAATCAAATAGCGCGCGCTTCCCCGGCTTCCTCCTACACACTTCCGTCCCTTTTCACGAAATCACTCACACACGTTTTTTTTACGTGGTAGAGCCATGCTGCAATTATATTAGTAGTATAGTTGTAGCACGAATGGGTCGGTTCGACCGGGGAAGGACCACGCTCTCACAGAATACCAGCGTGAAATGGTAGCTTAATGCTGCTGTGTTTCGTATGGTGAGTGTAGAGAACCGGAGACCCTTTTTACTAGAAATGAGGCATTCCATCTCAGTCCTCACGGGTGACAACGCATCTGCATTTTGATTTGTAATGGAAGATAGATGTAGATGTCTATGGGCCGCAGCAACCACTTACCATCAGGTGGACTGTGTGCTCGTTTGTCACCCTATCCTATAAAAAAAAAAAAAAAAAACACACATAAAAAAATTGTTATAGGTAACTACTGAATATTATGCAATAATTTTTGGTCAAATTAAATGAAAACGTTTGTATAAAAGATATGCTCTCTCACTTCGTAGCATAGGCTACTAAATATGTACATGGGTTGAGTCGTTGAGGATACCGATAAGCATTAAGTCCGCTCTTTGTATTTTATTTATAGGCGATTATTTCAAGGGGAATGTAATTTAGATTAAAAATAGATAAATTTTACGTAGTAGATCTAAGCTGCAGCTATATTATAGTTCTAGCACGAATGCGTCGGCTCGACCGGGACCAGGACCACGCTCTCACAGAATACCAGCGTAAAATAGCAGCTTGATGCTGCTGTGTTATGGTGAGTGTAGATAACCAGAGACAGAGACCAGAGACCCTTTTTACTGGAATCGAGGCATTCCATCTTAGTCCTCAGGGATGACAACGCATTTGCATTCTTAAATGAGGATAGATATAGATGTCTATGGGCCACAGCATCCACTTACTATCAGGCGGACTGTGTGCTCGTTTGTCACCCAATGCTATAAAAAAAGTTTTTTACCCGATTTATTCGAGTGTCTTAATAATGGTTTTATTGGTTTAATATGTACCGTTACCGTTACCGTTATTAACGTCCACTGCTGAACATAAGTCGTCCCCATAGATTGTCTCATAGGGCGGATAATTTCCTCAGTTGGCACGCTTGGCAAGCGGGCTGGCAACCGCAGTTTTTAAATTTTTGGTCGTTATTAGGAAGACGCTGAGCCCATCTCCTGATTTGTTTTTCTCTGTCGCCTCTTAGGACACCTACGGGATGATATGGGATAGTGAATAGTATTACACCACCCCTCCACGACATTCATAGTATGTAATGTAATATAAATTATTATTTTATACTAGAATAACAATTTAATGTCCTAGACAAGTCAGAGCTCATGGTTCACCTTGAGAATAACTATGGTCATTTACTTTCTGTATACATTTGAATAAAATGAATGTTCGAGGTTAAGATTAATTATGACCTCGGTAGATATGGTTTCGTAAGAAGACATTATCACGAATCGCGTTGTTATTTTATAAATTTATTTTTTTAAGGATAAATCAATTTATTATCAACTACATTAAAAATAAGATTAGTTTAATGTTTTCAAAAGGTATCAAGGCGATCAAGAGTCTAGACGGTTAGTTTAATGGACTTCAAAGCGTCTAAACCTGAAAGATAAAAAGCCGAATTTTGTATATTAAAATATTCTATTTTAGTAGAATATTTAACAAAACAATCAATGATTTATCGCAATATTTTACCGTTAGCCAGCTAGCTATATCGAAAGGAAGATCTCCAGTACTAACTTTTCACATACGTCCTATTTCTGGGCACTGCAAAAGTTTTTGTGGGAAAGGTTATAAAAACCACTAAATTCTCGCTAGCATCAGTACGCCAAAGTCTGCAATGTGAGGGGTTAATTAAATTTGTTTACTATTAATTTGCCATTATAAATTGATATTCTAAAGCATTCTAAATTATTTTTACAACGTTCATAGTGGTGTCGTCAACAAAAATGTTATGATAGATTTAAAATGGCGAATTATGATGATGCCACTTCCCGAGCCACTGCTTACAAATTTCGAATGAATTTAACTGTGGCCGTAACAATCATACTGATCATCTGCACAACAAACGTACATCAACGGCAAGATCTAAAGATAAACATCAGCGCTATGGGAAGCTAAAAAAAACGTAATCTACCGAAATATTTAATTAAACTTACGCATCAATAAAAAGATATTAAATTGGCCTAACCCAAATAAAGATATTGTATTGCATTGGTTTGTATATGATTTCAATACAATTAATCCTCATTAAACATTTAAGCAGCAAGAAGCTTTGCAATAAATGGATAGGGTGTCCATTTTCCATTCATTTAATTGGACCTAAAATCGGAACCGCTGTCGCATAAAGTAAGACGGAGGTGACTCGAAAACTGTATTTGAAATCGTCACAGATAATAAAAATAATCACAGATAATAAAAATAATAAATTTACACAGTGTGTAATTATATAATATATACAAATAAATATAAACATAGGAAGAAGTCGATGAATAAGGTGTCTGCTCAGTTCTTTAGAAGCACATATCATTACGCGACGGCTATTTGTAAAGTGAAAAGTGAATATAAAATAACAGTTACTGTAGACTGCTATATTAACAATAGTTTACTGATCTTGTAAAACCATCCTTTATTATCACGATAGTGCTTCGCCACACCTCGTCAGACGAACACTCGAATATTTGACTATGACAGGTGGAGAATAATCAGCCATCTACTACAAAAAACCTTGCGTTTTCTATGTATTTCCTATAAGGCAATAGTAAGTTTCGATGAGATGTAATCACCTTACGAACATTAAAGATGCAGTGATTCCTAAAACAGTGCGTTCATTACTCTTGTAATTTCTTACCACTATTTAAAAAATGTCAGCTACATCACAAAATAAATTAAAAATTTATTTAAGTTCACTTTTACAATTGGCGAATAAATAGTAAAACATAATGTAATGGCTATATGAGACATTTTATGGGGAGCCCCATGTTCATCAGGGGACTTTTAAGAGGCTGTATTATGTAAAAAAAGTTTTAGATAAGAGATATAAGATACTACGGACTAAGTATTTAATAATATTACTACTTGTTTAAAAATTTTGTTAAAAGTCCTATCACATTTTCTATAGAATTAAATACATGCAACAGAAAACAAAGGAAACTGTTCTGATGGAAAACTATTCTCAATTCTACTGTCCTATTTGCAGCAAATTCGATATTTTTCTACTGTCTTACTATTACTCTTCGGTATGTACACAGTTACAAAAACATTTTGTATGGGCTAATGGGCTCCTTTTCACGCAAAAATGGTAACAAAACACAAATCAATTTTTTCGAATTTTTTCAAATTTATCGAATAAGTATATATGAAATATATTGACAAGGCTGTACAAATTTATTGTGATTATTGTTATTATTATTCGCATTAATTTTGAATGTGATAATTTTTAAACTGAATGTACTTAAAGGAAACGTATGGTGAGCGTAGTGAACCAGAGACCCATTTTATTAGATCAAGACATTCCAACTTAGTCCTCAGGGGTGACAATGCGTTCTGCATGATTTTTAATCGAGGAAAGATGACATGTATATCTCTCTATGGGCCCCAACATCCTCTTCCGATTTGGAATGTGCGCTTGTTTGTTACCCTTAATTCTATAAAAATATGTTATTATTTAAAAACATTGCTAAAATTAATAGCGTTCGTTCCTACTTTTATTTACTAACATTACAGAACAAAAAATATTCTCCTAACAAAACACACCTATCAATTGTAAATATTTTGTCTGAACTACTCCACGAATACACTTAAAAAAGAAACACACCCTGGTTAAATATTATCATGTCACTTAAAACGCGTGCGGTACTGAAAATATCACTATCACTTTTAACTTCAAGAACATAAGTATGGTATGTTAGATTGTAGTGTTGGTACTGCGTGGTTACGGGCAGCCGCTGCACAGGCGCTCGCAACCGAAGGTTTCGACACCAAAGACGCCAGGGCCACCCGGTCAGCTTAGCGTGCTCTCTTTCCCACTCGTGATATACTACGTTCACACTTGAGACCGACTTGCATTCAGCAATGCAACTTCGTCACTACAGGCTGACCTTCTCGGTCTACCTTTATTGCTAATAAGCTCGACTTTTGCAATCGGTGTTGTTACTCTTTGGTCCTTGTGCCACATTTTGTTTACGATGTATCTTTTAGGTCAATAAATTCTTTTCGAATTGTTTACGTATTTTATAACAATAATTAGTTGCTAAGTTCCCTCATGTTTTCCTGTTCTACTAAGTTTAATATAGTTTAGACACACGGCAGTGTGTCAGACTAGTTCCGAAAAGAAAAAAACGGCGCACCGGCAGTGTGCAACATTATACGAGTCATTTCGAGCTACTTTAGACCCCGGCATAATACAAAATCTATGAGACCATACATTTGCAATTCTGTAAGTCTATTAATTCTGTCATATATTTATGTATGAGAATTCCATGTTTATTCATGAATTATAGTTCTTGAGTTAAGGTCAAAAAGTGCTATTTTCTGTGTTAGCTGCTTCATTTATTAAAATCCTTGATCACTTCTAGGTAGTCAACTAGAAGTGATCGAGGATTTTGATCAATGTAGCTTGAAGTTTGGCATTAAAGTAGATAATTAGGCTTATACATAAAAAAGTGTTATTAAAATCCAGATTAAATGAAAAGAAAATAATGAAGCGTAAACAAAAGGGAAAACTATATAGATTGTGTATTTATTTGTATAATTAAAGGATAAAATTTAATGAAACAAATCGATTTTGAATTAATTTGTAACTTACTACATATAGTAATAATAAACATTTATACTGCATTTTCTTACTTTTTAGAACAGTTGGCAACGAGTGTAAACTCTTGTACTGATTGTAAAGACTGCATAATTTTAAGTGGCTACAATAGTCCGTTAACATCTGCAATCAACTTCAAACAAAGAAGGTTAAATACGCGTGTATATAATATGTATCCTTTAAGATAAAGATGAAAAGACTGATCAAAACACAGTAGTAGAGTTTCCTACTAACTTTTGTGTGTAATATAAATAGTTAACAACAAGAAGTTTAAATTATATTATTTTCTTTTATAATTTATTTTGTTTAGTTTGTTATGATATATAGTGTCAAATACATTCAATAATACAATTTATACTAGTTGTCTACTACTAGTCTTTGAAGCAACATTTATAAATCAATCAAAAGCGTACGCATACATCTTTACATGTACATTTTGGAGTATACATAATATGAACATACATCTATTAGAGCCCTGAGTCAGATGAAGCTGTAAGAGTCGTATAGACTAACAGCGCTAACTTCCAGAAAATAGAGAGTACATACATCTTGGAAAAGCGATAATGAGTAATGTAATGTTTTGTTTTTCTTATTGTGACTTCCATTATTGGTATAACATTTAAGCCGGTATTCAGAGACAATTATGAGTCAACATTATTATAACATCAAATTGGTAAAAATGTGATCTGTACTTTACTAAAGTCGCTTTGTGTATTATGATATTAAAGTATGTATGCATTTCTCATTGATTATTCCGTTATATAATCAGTAAACTCATGAATAAAACGCCAGAGACAAATAAGAATATGTTGCCCCCCGCTGGCAACTTTCAATTGCATTGCAAAACAGGTTTGGTGTAGCCCTAAGCCCTAACAAATTTTAGCAAATGTTAAACATTTTAACTGTCTGATTTTCAAACACAATAGTAAGACAATAGCAACGACATATAGGTATGTAGTGCACGAAACAGCGAAAGGGTTAAAAGCCTTTTTTATACTAATTAGACAAAAGTAAGTAATATCCTTAAGGGAGAGTAAAAAAATCTTTTTTTTTTTACTTTTTTTATATACTGAGTCAAAAGTATCCGAATTCGAGATTTTTAAACTTTTAAAAACTCATAATTGAAAATATCAACTTTATCGTAAAATGTCAAAAGACATTTATATTTGTATTTCATCAAAAAATAAAAAAATAAATCTTTTATATTTTATTCTTATTATTTAAATATTTTAATGAGTAAAGGTATCCGAATGAAAGATTTTTAAAAAAATTCAAAAATTTATAGTTAAAAGTTATAGGACCTTATTTATTTGCATTTCATCAAGGAATATTAAAAAAATCGTTGCAAAATAACAATTCCTTGCAGTTGTTAAACAAATTCGGTTTTAACAATACGGCACCGAGTTGCCCCATGGCAACATGCATTTATATCATCAGTAGGACAATTTGAAGAGAATCGCATGAGTCTACATTTCTAAATAAATCTATAAAGCTTACGAAAAATGAGGCAAGTGCATGTCAGCAAGGGTGACTCTAATAAAAAATAACAGTTTAACGCTAAGTATTTCCAAACAGACCCCCGAATCGAAAAAATGTTGCTGCATATTCGCATAATTTTGAAATACCATCTACACGATGGAGTAGACGGGTGAAAAAAATCACCTGTATAGGAGGTACCCAAAATAAAAATGTTTTCCAGGATTCGACAACTTCGTAAGCGTGATTGATTTCTATAGCTACAAATCATAGCTTTGGTCTCTAAGTAAAACTGCGGACGGACTGACGGAAGGACATTTTTTTTTTTATAGAATAGGGTGACAAACGAGCACGCAGTCCACCTGATGGTAAGTGGTTGCTGCGGCCCAGAGACATCTACATCTATCCTCCATTAAAAATCAAAATGCAGATGCGTTGTCACCCGTGAGGACTGAGATGGAATGCCTCGTTTCCAGTAAAAAGGGTCTCCGGTTCTCTACACTCACCATACGAAATACAGCAGCATTAAGCTACTATTTCACGCTGGTATTCTGTGAGAGCGTGGTCCCTCCCCGGTCGAGCAGACCCATTCGTGCTACAACTATACTACTAATATAACTGCAGCATGGCTCTACCACGTAAAAAACATGGCGAAACTATAATGATTCCTTGTTGTTTAACTACGGAACCCTAAAAATGACCATATGGAAGACTAACAACTAAAAGGTCGTAGTAACTAGTAGTTGAGGTGTGCGTACGTATTTTTATCCGCAAGATTGTCAACACAATGATTATGTAGTTAAGTTTCGGGAGACATATTTGATGTTTTTAAAAAGTTGAAGATTTTTAATGAAAATCAAATATGTCTCGATGACATTTATTAACTATTTAATTTCAATAATAACTTAACTAAATGATTACATTACTACGTTAAGGGTATAATGAATATTTCAAATGCAACGGCTTATATGTATAGGTTGATCAAACAAGTCTGTGTACTGAAAGTATGGCACCTTGGTTTGAGCAGCTTAGCCGCTTAGCTTAGCAAAATTCGTGATCAACATGTTGTAAAATTATGGCTACTTGCGATTCATGTGTTTTTTTGTGATTACGTGTAATCTAATTTGAAAAGTTAGTCAAAACAATATGGTAGCCACAGGTTGTTATGAGATTAGAGCTACTTCCAGACTTTATAAGTATCTTATTGTTACATTGGTGTGTGTCTTAATTTATGTTGTTTATTTATACACATGTATATCGTATTCGATTATATATATAATATTCGAGAATTTTCGAAAGATTTATACTGCTGTCTATCGCTATATTTACAAGATGAGTCTCTGTAGTCTTTATTTTACTAAAATATTCCTTGCCCTCAAACACCCTCTCATAAAAAGAGGCATGTCCCCCATTAGTGGGACTTGTATATGTATATAGTTTATAACTTACACTATAATAAACTGTATTTCACGAAACACTGCGCATGTTATTCGCACACATATTACTGTTAATAAATAATGTTAAAATGAATCGTAAATATCTTCCAATTTATGATTATATTGACTGTTTATAAAATCCAATAAAAATTTCCGTTTCAAAAATCAACATAAAATAATAACCTTACGTCACACTTATAAAGCTGAACTCATTTTAAAATAATGGAATTGATTTTTTTTACATTATAAGCGTGACAAACGAGCACACAGTCCTTCTGATGGTAAGTGGTTGCTGCGGCCCATAGACATCTACATCTATCCACGATTACAAATCAAAATGCAGATGCGTTGTCACCCGTAATGAATACAGAAAGAACGTCCATACTTATTTACAAGGTAAACCACGAGCTCTGACTTGTCTAGGACATTTAATTGCTATTCTAGAATAAAATAATAATTACATTACATTCACATTTATCCTCAATTAGGAATCAAAATGCAAATGCGTTGTCACCTCTGAGGACTAAGATGAAATGCCTCGTCTCCAGTAAAAAGGATATCCGGTTCTCTACACTCACCATACGAAACACAGCAACGTTAAACTGCTATTTTACGCTGGTATTCTGTGAGAGCGAAGACCTTCCCCAGTTGAGCCGACTCACTACACTATACTACTAACATAGCTGTATTTGTAGCGTGGCTCTACCACACAGATTATAATCTGTGCTCTACCATGTATAATGTGATTGCTACACGTAGTCTAGTCTAGACAGACCGTGCAGCCAAGTTCGATTAGTTTCGTTTGATGCAAGTTGCAGTTGGTAGAAAATTTATATATAGTCTAAGGTAGTACCTACCTATTAATTTACTAGGTAGTAAGGTAGTACCTATTAATTTAATAAAATATTTAAAAAAGGTAACTATTTAAAAGAGTATAAATTTATTTAATTTAGCATAGGTAATAAACACAAATAGACTGCCGGATTTTGATTAGTTTTAGCAAGGTTATTTATAATAATGCACAGAGTTTTAAAAACAAGGCCTCTGTGTATTGGCCATATTTAATTTATCCAGCATCTTCCAAGGCCGACGCTATTGCTAAAGGTGATGATTGTAGTAAATTAACGCAACTAAGGATCGCTCACTCGTTCTTTACCGTCTGGAAAAAATAGGGTGTAATCGGAGAAATCGTAATAATAAGATATTACGATTTCTGTGATTCAAGATAATAGGATTTATGTGGGTGTAATAGGTGAACGGAATAGAAACCTATGGCACTGATATTTAACATTTTATTTTTATTTTACATTGACATATGAAATTGATCTATCAATAGATACTACTAATTTGTAATAAACTTTCGATACTAAAAAATAACAACAAAATGTTTGAACTAAATTAATTAATTAATTAATTAAAAGCTATCGAAATTGAAATAATATGCACCCAAATAGTAGTATTTATCGACAAAACAATTTCATAATATGTTGATGTAAAATAAAACCAATTTTGTAAAATATCTGTGCCATAGACTTCTACTCCGTTCATATGTTACACCCTATTTTTTTCCAGACAGTAAAAAAATCATCCATCATATAATAGACTACTGGTTATTTAATTTTAAGAGTGAGCCAAATCAGGGCTTAAAATACCTGGTAAATGGAAGTAATTTTACTAATGCTAATTTAAGGTATTTATACATAATTTAAGTGATAAACGAACTTGTAGTCTACCTGATGGAAATAGGCTCCATAAACACCTATAGCCAACCTCAAACAAAGGAAGCTTGAACAGATGCGTTGTCACTGGGAACTTAGATGGAGTGTTACGGCCTGTAATTAACCTGATTCTCCGGAACACTGCATTGTTGCTACGTCTTGTCGAATTTAATAGGTAACACGGTCGCAACTACCCAGTTGAACTCGCAGGCAGAAAAGAAGTTCTACAACTTAGGGTTAAAATGACGAACAAAGCGTGGTAAATATTTTTTTTATCAACAATTACATTGATCCGGCTGTGCCACGTTTCCGTGCTCTATTGTTTCTTTATTAATGCGCCACCTCCTTTAGTTTTAATCATTAATTCAAACGTTAACATTTCACTCAGAAACGTTCTTTTTGATAATTGTCACATTTTGATTACGTTTTTTTGTGTTTACGGTAACAAGGTTATGATAAATCTTACTACCTTAAAGGCATTTAAATTAAAGTAAACGTTACCAAATTAATTTTATTTTCAATAACATTTGGTAAAGTTACCAAGCCAAAAGATTTCTTGTATTATGTAAGAGCATAAGGAGAGATATACCAATTTTTTTCAAGGTAAAATTTGAATTAGAGCTTCGTTAGTTTCAAAGTTTTAATTACCGATAAATGGGGTGCCATGTCCATTCGAAAATGTCGAAACTTAGCTGCAAACTGACGATGGGCAGCATTATTATTGCATGTTACATTTCAGTACCCTCTAAAGAGCTTCCTGTGGGCAATAATTCACCAGCACAGCACAGTGTTATGGGTGTGGACAATTTTTATAAGGTTACTACCTAACAAGGCCCAATTGCGATATTTGTGACATTGTAGAAGATATCCAAAATATGCTAGCAGAATATTATGACAAATATCAAAGAGAAAGGGAGAATCTGGTGAAAATGTTTATATTAATTTGGTTTTTAAGTATACTTGCCAAAGCTGACTTGTCAAAGTTGAGTGTGGCTCCCAGCTCCCACACTCAACTTTGGCAAAGTCACTAATTTCTATATTCCTATCACATTGATTCCTCCTTTATAAATACTCATGATTACCAGAGTGGACTGAAAAGTTTCCGATCTCAACGTGAAGATGACAGCACTCGTCAATATAAGCTAGTGAATGTAGTTATGCATCTTTTGACAGTTACACAATAAAATTTCAGCCATTTTGGACGCGTAGTTGTTATTTGACAGTCGTTTGAGTGGGTCGAGTGAGTGTTTTTATAAAAATGGAAAAATTTGAGTATCGAGCTGTCATTAAATTTTTGTTTTTGAAAGACAATACGCCTAGGCAAATCAAAGATGAGTTGGAGCTACCGCGCACTGGTGATTTTTGTTACCGTGACTGTTTCGTCACTCATATCAAGTCCGTGGATATGTATGGAGATGCGTGCATGTTACGAAGTAACACCTTTTTAGGGTTCCGTAGTCAACTAGGAACCCTTATAGTTTCGCCATGTCTGTCTGTCCGTCTGTCCGTCCTCGCTTAATCTCTGTGACCGTTAACACTAGAAAGCTGAAATTTGGTACCAATATGTGTATCAATCACGCCGACAAAGTGGTAAAATAAAAATTGGAAAAAAATGTTTTATTAGGGTAGCCCCCCTATATGTAAAGTGGGAAGTTATTTTTTTTTTAATTTCAACCCTTACGTGTGATATATTGTTGGAAAGGTATTTAAAAATGAATAGGGGTTTACTAAAATCATTTTTTGATAATGTCAATAATTTCAGAAATAATCGCTCCAAAAGTAAAAAACAATGTGTCCCCCCCCCTCTAACTTTTGAACCATAGGTTTAGAAAATATGAAAAAAATCTGAAAGATAGAACTTTATAAGGACTTTCTAGGAAAATTATTTTGAACCTGGATGGAAACAGTTTTTGTACAAAAAAGACAAAAAGTTGTACAAAATAATTTCTGGACTAAGTTTGTAGCATAATCGTTTAAGCAGGCATTTTTTTTAACTTCGTTTACATATTTTATTATCCTGAACGTATCTTTTTTCAAACAAAAAAAGAATTATTAAAAAAATTATCCAAAATTACCACCGAAAACTTCTGGCACGTCTATGTATTAATTAGTAACCCAATTCCCCGAGAGATGGCGCTGTAGGTACTTATTACATTGGGTCGGGTATTATCGAATTGTTCGGTTGGTCTCTCCTTGGCATCGCCTGTCGCGGAGCGTGCAATGTTGCACGCTCCATGTTCGCGCACGTACCCACTACCGGGAGCAGATGCAGGAGCGCGGAGCGCTGCTGGAGCGCGAACATAATGGATACCACCTTTAAACTCATAAGTGGGAACACTTATTGTGACGGACGGGAAACTACGGAACCCTACACTGAGCGTGGCCCAACACGCTCTTGGCCGGTTTTTTTTGTTTTTGCTTTGGAAACGTGACGTGACAATGACAAAAACTTTAATGTCACGGTGACATGTGACGGCGTTCTAGCTCTTAGGCGTACATTAGACGCTCATGTAGGCTGTCAGTTTTCAGATTGACGAATAACCTACCGTGTAAATGCAATGCTTGACGCCTGAATGAGCGCATAATGTACGCCTATCAGTCACCATCTTTTTTTTATCAATCATGATTGATGGAATTGATTGACGCTTGCATGATCGTGTAATATGTACGCCTATCAGTCACCATCCGTTTTTTATCAATCATATTTGATGGAATTGATTGACGCTTGGATGAGCGTGTAATGTACGCCTTAGACTCTGTGTATGGGGACTCTACACTATCATTTAACACAGTTAAATTTTCGGCGGCAGCTGAATTTAACGTGGTCGTGAGAGCTTGGGAGACGATGAACGTTCGGGACGTTAAAAAACTGCAAATACTGACGATAACATCGCTGAGTTTACCAAATAGTGCTAGACGACCGCCGAATTAAAGTGAGAAGGGTAGTAGAGGCTATGAATATGTCCAAAGAACTTGTTTGTCACATATTAAATCAAGGTTTAGGCATAAGAAAGCCGTTAGTATGTTGGGCTCACGTTAGATCAAAAACGCGTTCGAATGAACATTTCCAACGCTCTGTTGGCACAATTTAGGCGCAATAAAGCCGAGTTTTGGCGCCGATTAATTACTGTCAATGAAACTTGTATACACCATTGTTACGCTCGAAACATAAATACGGTCAAATAGTGGACTGGAAAAAACTTTTTCGGCACGGAAAGTGATGGCAACTATTTTTTGGATAGTCATGGAGTTATCTTAATCGATTATCTTTGAAAAGGAAAACCGTTACAGGAGCATACTACGCATCATTACTTGACAAACTAAAGACAGAAATTGCAGTAAAACCACCACATTTGCAGAAAAATAAAATCCTGTTTCACCATGACAGCGCACCGTTTCACACCTCAGCGGTTGTTGTGTTGAAAATTCAAGAATTACGGTTTCAACTGCTTGACAATCCACCTTATTCACCAGATCTAGTCCCAAGCTACTTCTTTTTGTTCCATCATCTAAAAATTGCGCTCGGAGGTCAGAGATTTTCGTCAAGTGAGGAGGCAATCATCTCCGTCAACAATTGTTTGCAGAGAAAAACGCCGTGTGCTATTTGGACAGGTTAACAGCTATGTCGGTTACTCTGGTTCTATTGCGGATATCCTCAATAATTTCATTATATTGCAGTTTAAATTAATTTTCAGCGTTTCGGGTGCTTTGAAGAATATTATAATCATCATTTATCGTCAACATCATCATTACATCCCTTCACAAGTCTACTAATAAAAATAGGTCGCGTTAAACTTTGCCTACCGGTACGAGGCTGCCATTCGAGAACCCTTCTTCCCTCCTTCCATCAACCGATGAGGAAGAAAAGGGTCGCTTCTTCGAGTTATATGACCGACCCTTTGTCACTTTAGCTTACTAAACTGTTGGGATATGTCGTTTATTGTGGTTCCACTGCGGTTATCCTCATTTCAATGTTTGTTACGCTGAAAAACCGTAGACATAGCTCTCTCTAAAGAATTTGACAGATTAACTTATGTATTATATCTGTTTTAAATTACAAAATTACTTTTCCAAGTAGTTAGCGTTAACGGCCATACTAATATACATAAACTGTGTTAAGATAAATTGCAAAAAAAAAAGTAAGTTTATTCTACGTAGGTCGGACGAAAATAATGAAATTCGACCCCTCAACCGGTAACCCTCATTAACGTCAAACACCTCAGCCTCTCCCGTGGGTGCTGCCAAGTTCCAAAAACGTCCCATAGATTTGGTTTTATTCCATACATAAACTCATTCACTTGTTCCATACTTCTATCAACTACCTTCATATCACATAAAAAACATCCTCTTTTCTTTCAAATACCATAACTTTAGTCACCCCCTTTCATTCCCTTCACCTTACATGCTTAATTCATCGTAGTCACCACGTTTTGTAACTATTCCGCTGACTGTGTGAGTAGAACTTGATTGTCTGGGTAAAAAAGACATTTGATAGGTTACATCACTTTTACTCCGTACGACCGTTCATACAAAAAATCATTTTTTCGAAATGTTCGAACCATGTTTCTACCGTTTTAACGAAAATACTCAAAAATGGTTCATGACCATGTACAGGTATATTTTATTACAATAAAACTTATGGTGTTCGTCTGACTATAACTAATTAGGGCAAAAAATTGTACCACTGAAACACTAAATTGCTTTTTTTCCCAAACGTTTTCGAGTAACTACGTTCAATTATAACTGGGTCAGAGGTCCGTAGATCAAGGGAACGAGATGAACTAATTACAGCTTAAGTATAAGATTTTTTTTATATAGTGGAGCCATGCTGCCGCTATAACATGGTATGTGAATTAACGTCGTAAAATTACAGCTCAATGCTACTGTGTTTCGTATGGCAAGTGTTGATCCGGAGATCCTTTTTACTGGAAATCAGTCATCATATCTTAGTCCTCTGGAATGACAAAGGCCCAGCGTCCACTTACCATCAGGTGTATTGAGTGATTTATTTGTCACTCTTATTCTATGAAATATAAAATAAAAAATAAATATGAACTTACATCATGTACAAATAATCTTCGTTATTCTTACTCGATTGCCTCTGCAGTCCGCCAAACTGGGAAACTGCAAGAATTATTATATTTCAGTCCAAGATTGTCATAATCTCGAACACTTGATTCAATATTTATTGATTTTCACTCTGAGTGAAAGCATCTGGTAAACTGAAATCGAGTCTTTAGAATCGTTAACCGCATGGTTTTTAAGTTCTTATCACTTTGTGTCATTTTATCCCCTATGATTCAGCGTGATGCATTATTTTAACTTGTAGAGGTAACTAAAAGTTCTGATAGAAACCAGAAAGTGTCGCCATGTTCTAAATATTGTACTTGAACATCATCACTCGGATACGTTACAGATTTCAATTGACCTTGGTAATTTATTAAGTATTAATATGTTATGTAATAGCGTTATTTGCATTCATTTTAAAAGTAAGAAAACATGAAATTAATAATGCATTCATACTAATCAACCAATGATCGGCAGAGAAAGATTCAGTTCGTATAATATATTGGTAGATATCGGTAGTTTTTATTTGATTTTGATTAACCTGTTTGGTGAGATGCATGCCGAGTATTAGAGTATGCAGCTTGCTATATTTATTAATCTGTGGACTCCTAAATTAAATGTGACATGTCGTTAGTTGCGTACAAGCAGAGTATTTTTTGTATACCTGTAAACCACCGTACACGTTTGTAGCCTCTGCACGTTTATTTATACGGTACCTTTACGTTTACGCTGTGTGCTTGTGTGTTCTTAAAACTTGTTGAATAATATGATATAATATAATGGTTACGTAAAAGTAGTTATGATACAATATATTAGCGGGTTTGGGTCAAATAAGTATTTGATCTTCACAAATCGTAAACATTATTATGTAATTATAATAATAGTCCAATAATAATAGGTATTAGTATTGGATGTTTAAAGGTGTTGTTAGTAAATATTTGTACTCTGAAGGCCTGAAATGAAATTTTTTTACTTTCACGTTTCTTTTTAATTTTGTCTTAATCTTTATTATGTCGTAGTTCTTCAAAAATAAATTTATACGGAGTTTTTCAACTTAAAACAAGCCTGATCTAAGTTAAATATTTTATTATAAATAGAAGATATGTATTTACAAATATAAATATTGGAAAAACATACCTGACGGGCAATTCTGTGAATTAGAACTGGTACTGCTCTCACTTTCGGAGCGATTTCTTGGACTGAATAATAAATTCCATGGATTGTATGAAGTACTCTGTGTTCTATTTTGGTTTGTAGAAGCGGGTTTGTTGCTTGAATCCATTATTTTAGGAGCTTACAATAAAAAAACTGTTGTAGAAACTTTGGGTTAAATATATTTTGTTTAAATTATAAGAAAGAGCTAAATGGTTACGTATTTAGAAGTGGACTGTCACTGGCACCGGCTGATAGTATAATAATATTACGATTTACGATAGGCCAGACCAAACAAACAACAGGCCAGCTCGGCGCGGCGCGGTAACACAGCAACGGAACGGCGTGGTTGTGTTGTTCTAGAGAGCGCTGTTTTGATCCGACGTTGCCCGAAATCATACGGAAATAACCGAAAGCGTGTTTATGCGGACTTTGCCCATTGCCAGCTAGTATACTATACTATAGTCATTTCCAAGTCGTTTAATTTATTTATGCCAAACTAACCGATGACGTAAGGAAATAATTACACATTACAGGGTTGTCAGAATTTTTAGTATATATACTAACTAGCTAACTACAGTACATAATATGTACATGTATACTGGGTAGTGGGTACTCAAAACCCATAGAATAATAACACTATGTGTTATTATGTGGTTATATACCTATATCTACCGTGGTTTTGACGCAGAATAATAACACTATGTGTTATTATTCTATGTCAAAACCACGGTAGATATAGGTATATGGGTAAGGTCGTAAGAAGTGTAAATAATGCACTGGAAGATATAACACACGATAACACAATAACGTACTGGAATAATATAAAGGTCAATATTCACTTGGAAAAAGGTTTAAGTGAAATCCATTTTAAAATATTATCAATTAGGTACTTATTTTCATGAAATTAAGATTAAATAATCAAAAACGAATCTTAGACTACTTATGCATAGACTATGCATATCTTGCATGTTTGCGAAATTAAACACCAAAATAACACAACACAGCAGAATTAAAGCCTTTAACAAAATGATGTGCTTACAAAAATCAGTAGGTAGATACTAATCAAACTACGTTATTTATAAAAAAAAAACATAACGAATTTAACAAATATGTGTTTACAGTTTACAATTAGTACAGATACCGTAATTTTTACCATTTATCACAGAATTTTGCTTTACTGTTTTTTTTTAATTATAAGGGATATCCCATTTGAGACTAGGTATTCGCGTTCGCACAGAGCCATATTTAAGAAGAAATTGAATGATTTAATGTAATCAATAGGCGAACTATAATATATTATTAATTTAATATGTAATGATTTATAAAAAAATCTTTTTGTGTTTATCTAATAAACTCAGCATACAAATATAATAAAGCCACATAAAAAAATGTGTTTTTAACAATAACTTATTTATATTTTGCCATTTAATAAAATTAAAAAAAGCTTCTTATCATTAAATTTTTTTTTATATTATGGTCCTGTGCGAGTGGAAAAGTTGACGAAAGGCGACGACCTCTTAATTAAAAACGGACCTAGTTCGGCTACTGAGGGACCACTAGTAATAATAAATCTGAATAGTATAACACTCCACTCTTATGTAGAATAACATTACACCTTTTTCATTTCACCGTAGTCGGTTAAGTTATGTGAACAGCCTCCTTTATAAAATTCCAGTGTGTGACATAACAAACACCATAACACACGTAACGAACTGGAACAAACATACTCGAAAATTGGCCAGTATTCAACAATGAATACCGGTCATAAATGATGCGCGGTTTACTTAATAAAACTTGACGACTATAAATTTCGAATCAGGAATTTAGTAAACGATATCTTTGTACTTCTCACGTAGAATTGACATATACACTGCCCGAAATTTGTGCCCTAAATTATGGAATTTACTATTGTTTACGGTCACGACTACAAGTGAAAAAAATATGTCAAAACTGACATTTGACAGTAAGCCTACGGCATTGCCTCATCGAAATTAGGTCAATAATGTTGTTTAATGTTGAAAACATAAAATCTATCCCATATCGAATCGGACATAACATATTATCCGCAAACACATACCAATTTTTATTAAAATAGCTGGTTTTGGTGACATCTGTACCAAGTTCATTAGGCAACTTACATCACTGGACAAGTCATATAAAAGCAGTCGCTTTCGTATGACTCTTGTCATAGTCGCTTTCGTTGTTGGTACCGAGTATGTTATTACCCTAAGGTATTTTTTATAGGATAGGGTTGTCACCCTAACGAGCACACAGTCTACCTGATGGTAAGTGGTTGCTGTGGCCCATAGACATCTACATCTATCCTCGATTACAAATAAAACGCAGATGCGTTGTCACACATGAGGTCTAAGATGGAATGCCTCGTGGCCAGTAAAAAGGGTCTGCGGTTCTCTACATTCACCATACGAAACACAGCAGTATTTAGCTACTATTTCACGCTGGTATTCTGTGAGAGCGTGGTCCTTCCCCGGCCGTGCCGACCGATGTTCTATAACTTCAGTCTAACTTGTCTTTGGAACTTAGACCAATGGTCTAAGCATTAGAGTCAAAGATAACAAAATGTCATTAAGTACAAAAAATATTCAGTTCGATTTAGATAATTTTTGAGCTACGACGCGTTTTGAGAGTTTTCTTTATAATTATTGTTAATTGTGTTTGTTAATATTTTTGATAAAATATTACATGCTATTGAGACATGATTAACCATTTTTAAAATTTACGTTTGTCTGTCTAATTTTCGAAAGGGCTGAACCGATATTAATAAAATTTTACGAATAAATAGAATAATACCAAGAGCGATTAAGACGAAATTTCATCCGAAATATATAAAAATGTAATTAAAATAGAAATATTGATGAGATAAAATAAATGATTTTTTTATTTATCTTACATCTAAATAATAGATTTCACACATTAATAGATCCCATTCAGGCGAAGCTAGAGCAGGTCACTAGTTATAGATGTCATTTAAATACTTTCCCATTAATAGAAAATTTCCAATTAACCGAATAATATAACTTTATAACGAGATACCGTTGTAAGCGGGTTTTCGCTGTTGGTACTGTGCATGTTGACGGTACGAACTCGATGAGCGCCATTTCTAATCCCATTTTTTATCCGTACGGACTGTAAATACACTAGCGACGCGTCCACCCGTCTCAGCTTATAATATTCATACAAATATTCCTTTTGAACATTCTCTCTTTTAATGAAAATCGCATCAAAATCCGTTGCGTATTGTAAAAGATCTAAGCATACAGATGGCGGAAAGCGACTTTGTTTTATTCTATGTATAAATTTTAAACCGTCTCACTTTCGTTAAATAATGTTCAGAATAATAATATAGGTAAATATAGAATAGTCATTTTTAATCAATTATTATGTCATTCCCTGATGAACATCCCTATTATAAAATGACAGCAAAAATGAGTTGCTACCGATAATTAAAACAATTCTCAGTAAGTATTGGAAACTATTTACTGAGAATTGTTTAAAAAAAATGAATCGCTTATAATTTGAATAGAATTTTTTTATTTGTTTTATACAATCATTTAAATAAACTTTTTGTTATGAAACCACACAACCATAGAATAAAGAAATAAATACTGTTCCACAATCACTTATTATATTAGATTTGGCTTTGTACATCGAAGGCATTACAAAAAAGGTCATTACTCAGCATGACTTGTGACGAAGCACAACGCTGATTTTTCGTAATGACCGAAAAACCTTGGAGAATACGGCTTCGAGAGTAAATAAAGAAGTTTTTTTGCGATGAAATAAAAAAACTGAAGCATTCTTGATTGACTATATCCACTATGTCCATTAAGTACTGAAAGTATGTATAGTGTTAAATATAAAAAAAAAAAAAAATAAAATAAAAATTAGAGCACTAAGGATACAAAAAAAAATACAAACTAAATTGACTATCAAAACACTGAATAAATGGTGAAATAATATTTCATATTAAATATTTTGAATTTATTTATATTCCGACTCTTTGGAGCTTTCACTACAAATGTTAGAATCATCATGCACATTTTCAGAAAACTCATACATTGAATTACACGTACTGAAATTAAAATAACTTCATGGACATATACGTTACCATTATCGGTACAGCCTATTAAAGTCCACTACAGAACATGGCCTCCCCCATAAATTGCCGCATAGGCCTCATATTCCTATATCTGCCATAGTTGCCACGCTTGGCAAGCGAGTTGGTAACCGCAATTGACAATTTTTTTTGTCATTATTAGGAAGACGTTGCTGCCCATGTCGTGATTTGTTTACTTCTGTCATCTCTTACACCTTCGGGATGATATGAGTACCAGATATTCTTACACCGCCACTACACTGTAATGGACAAAAGTTAAAGTTATAAAAAGCCTATATACGTCTCAGTACTGGGCACAGGCCTCCTCTCATAACTAAGAGAGTTTTAGGGCAAGCAAATGTCCGCCGCGCTGCCTCAATGCGGTTTGGCGAACTTCACATGCCTTTGAAATATTTTTTATATTTCTTAGACATGCAGGTTTTTCTTCACCGCCGAGTACGTCTGTAAATCAGCACCCATGAATTCACCCATTCTACACTGCACTCACCAATAGTGCACCTATTGGTGCCGGCGGGAATCAAACCCTGGTTTCTCGCGTACTGCAAAATTTACAACGAGCGCTTAGCCCCTGAGCTACCATGGTAATGGATATATCCAGTGCCTTATTAAGAAGTGGTGAAACCATGAAAACTTACACATGAAGATGTCAAGTATTTTTTAAAATAGAACCGATTTTTCATTACTTTGTACCAAAAAAATGTAAGAGCATAAATAATTTGTTACAAACCCGCCCAATCAAGCGTTATAGTTGCTAATGATATCAATAAAAAATAATAAAGATCTAAAACAATAAAGGATTGAAATAGCAATGATACCTAATAATGAATGACGTCTAGCATCATTCCATGAAATACAACTAGAATAGACCACCAATACAATTATCGAATCCGAACAGTGCTCACTTCTTGTGGAGTTGGATGTTTACGTAGAATATAATGGTATAAAAAGAATAAAAAAAAACAACAATTTTGCTTCATTCACTTCCTAAACATTTTGGTAATCTCATAAATTATAAAAAATATTGCAAAGTACAATAATTTAACGAATACCCTATCAGTACTTTATTAGGACAAGTAATAAGTAGTACATATCTTATTAGGGCTATATTAGCTAGCTCATGCATTAAAATCTACGTTTCAAAAAATCCGTGATAAAGCATACCTATTATATAATTTTACTATACTAATGTGTACATACCTTTGTTACGTAAATTTTTCCAGTATATTCTAAGTCTATGTACATTTTTAATGACATTCTACTGACATTTATAATTTCAAGTGACATATTTTGATATCATAAGTTTTTGTAAAATACAGTCTAAATAAACAAGAAAACTTACTTAAATATACAATAAATAGTCATGAAAATTCCATACGTTGTATCTTCTAACACAAGAAATGCTTATCGCACGTCCAATTTTTTGCAAACTTCTAGTGGAGAAGCTACACGCAAAATTATAGCAGAAGATTTTGAATGGGATGAAAATGTTACTCCTGCACCGCTTAGTTATTTTGCAGCTGTCACTCTCTCCAGGGTTTTTGATAAAATCAATCCTCTTAATAACATACTTAGAAAGGATGTAGACATCCTAATGGATTTATTTCCGGCTGATATACCTCTTAAATTCAGCGTTCCTTATATAAAGGTTTGTTATACATAGTCGAATTTGTAAATTGTATCTAGTCATATTTGTTTAAAGGTATATTTTGTATAAGTACTTAACTTACTTAGAGAAGAACGTGTGAAAATTCCTTGGAGCATTGTATTTATAATCGATACCTTCAGGAATAACTGCATATGATGTGAAACCAGTTAACACACAAAAGAATAATTTTCAATAATTGAGTTTTAAGTGTCGTTTAAAGTACATACCTACCATAATATGTATTATGAGCTTCAAGATTATTTTGTAATGTATGAATATTACGTTGTCCATTTTAGTATTTTACTTTTTAATTCTGCTTTATGCCTTATACATTATTGTATTTATCATTTATGTATATTGGCCTCTTCTTGTTGTATGAGATTTATGTATATTGGATCTCTTATGTACGCATGGAGGGGAGGTATGGTTTACTCTTATATCAGTACCACATAGTACTGAATTTTGCTAGCTTATGGGTACCAAATGATAAGGAAAACATATTTCTAAATGATTTCATAAAATATAAATACTTTTAGTCAAGGATATTGCATTTCAGGATGAACAGTACTGGAAGAAATCATTTTATACTAAATTTCCATCTCGCAAAGAGCTTGGGGTATCTTTTTGGAAAGGAAAGTTTCTATCAACATGTCTGCAAGATTACTTGGAGAATGCAAACCCTGATCTTTTTATTGAAGATGAAGCTGTTGAGTTGGCCGCACTGGTAATTTCTTACTTCTATTTATAAATTTGGGATGTGCAAGCGGGATTTAGAAAGGGAATGGGATGTACAGATCAAGTCTTGCGCCATGCGCATGATCGCGGAGAAGTTTTTGGCCAAAAACTAAAAGGTTTTTTGTGCGTTCATGGACTTGGAGAAGGCCTATGACAGAGTGGATAGGAATGTGCTATGGCAAACACTGAACTCATTTGGGTTGAGCGCTGGCTTGATACAGGCATTGGAATCTCTTTATAGGGACTCAAGTGCTTGTGTTAGGATCAACGGGGTCTACTCCGACTGGTTTGGCATCCATAAAGGTGTCAGACAGGGCTGTGTGGCTTCCCCGTGGTTGTTCAACCTATTTATGGACAGTTGTTTGCAAAATTTGAAAGTTGAAGAATGCGGATTAAGAATGGGTGAGTTAACCATCAAATGCCTTTTATACGCCGATGATCAAGTTATTCTTGCGTCGTCGGCGGATGAGTTGCAAATGATGGTTACATTAATGAACAGATCATTAAAAGAAAGGGGTATGAAAGTGAACGCAAGTAAGACGAAAATCATGGTTTTTGAAAGAGATGAAAGTAAAACGATATGTGAAATAAGAATAGAAGGGGAGTTGATCGAGCAAGTAGATGAGTTTGTATATTTGGGTTGCGTATTTAGCAGGGATGGGAGATATGATAAGGATATAGAACGACGAGTGAACGCAGGAAACAGAGTAAATGGGGCCCTGCACTCTATTGAAGAGTCAAAATGTGTCAAAAAAAGCACGTATGGCAATTCACAATGCTGTGTTGGTCCCTACTTTAACGTATGGTAGTGAAAGTTGGGTGTGGCAGAAGAAGCACGAGAGTAGAATAAATGCAGTAGAAATGCGGTCGTTAAGGAGTATGTTACGGCTGAATCTGAATGACAGGGTGAAAAATTGTGTGATAAGAGAAGAGTGTGGTTTGCAAGATGATGTTGTGACCAGGATTAAGAAAGGAATGCTTCGGTGGTTTGGTCATGTGGAAAGAATGGATGAGGAAAGAGTGACAAAGAAAATTTATGTTGCAGAAGTGAATGGCAGAGTCGGAAAGGGACATCCTAGGCGAAAATTTATCGACCAAATTGGCGATTTATTGAAAACGGGCCAAATTAGGAGTACCCTTAACCGCCGAGCATGCATGCGTAGATGTATGGATGTAAGGGAGGCGAGAGAGGTGTGTCAGGATCGTGCCAAATGGAAGTCTGTAGTCTCTGCCTACCCCTCTGGGTGACAGGCGTGAGTGTTTATGTATTTATGTATGTCTATTTATAGCATAGAATATTTAAATCTTAATAATGGTCATAAAAAGCTTTTCGTATTTTGGGATTATTGAAATTTCTAATTTAAACTGTGCTGCTTACTTTTCACTATTTATATGGTGGCACAGAAAACTCGTGCGTTTTTTCCTTCTTATTCTATTTAATATAACTCATTTTAAAACGAAGTATAATCTATTTTTTATAGAATAAGAGTGACATGCGATCACATAGCCCACTTGAATTCAACAAATTGCTGAAGCCTTCAACAACCACTTTATTGAATCAACAAATATCAATAATAACAGTAATCAGTGCCAAAACACTAATAGTCTAAGAGTATGTAATAGCATGTATTTAGAAATGTATACTGTTGATGAAGTATTGAAATTAATACAAACATTAAATAATACGAAGTCGGAAGGTTTTGATGGTATTTCAACGGATGTTATTAAAAGTTGTTGTACGGTTTTAGGTAGAGTATTAACTTACCTAATAAACCTGTCATTTAAAAAAACTACTTTTCCTAGTATCTTAAAAAAAGTCAGTTGTTAAGCCGATACATAAAAAGGGTGACTCTAAAAATTTAAATAATTATAGACCGATTAGTATAGTCTCAGTTTTATCTAAAATATTTGAAAAGGCAATGGCTAAACGTATTGTAGACTTTACGATGAAATATAATTTAATTAAAAGTGAGCAATATGGCTTTCAAAATAACAAATCCACAAGCCTTGCTGGATATGATCTTGTTGATGCAATTGTTAAGGCTATAAATAATAAGCTAAGAGTTACAGCAATCTTTTTTGATATGTTGAAGGCCTTTGACTTTGTATCCCACAAAATACTCTTACAAAAACTTGACAATTTGGGGCTTCGAGGCCCTGTCCTAGATTGGATTGCTAGCTATCTAAGAAATAGGATACAATTTGTAGAATTAACAAGTATTGATAATTCACAGACATTAACTTCTTATAAATCTAGTGATAGATTAAATTCATTTGGAGTTCCACAAGGTTCCGTATTAGGGCCAATTCTTTTCCTTTTATATATAAATGACTTACCTGACTCAACTTTATACAAATGTATTTTATTTGCTGATGATATTTCAGTTATTGTGACATCTAAAAAAGACATTGACATTGATTGATTAAGCTGAAATGACTCGTTTCCAGTAAAAGGTTTCTCCGGTTCTCTACACCACCATACGAAACACATCAGCATTGAGCTTCTATTTACACTGGTATTCTGTGAGAGCGTGGTCCTACCCTGGTCTATCTGACCCATTCGTGCTAAAACCATAACATAGCTGCAGCGTGGCTCTACCACGTAAAATTTATTTTTAATTTAAAAATTAGCATCCTTATCAAACCTTAGTCCACATTGAAAGAAATGTTTATTATTGTATCTAATTGCTTAATTTCAGGTGAGCCCTTATATTTATGAATTAGGATTGAAACAATTGCGAATGGTACGTCAACCTACTCCACCTGTACCTGATGAGAATTCAATTGCAGACACTTGTGTCTATAGTGTTCCTAAATTATACGATCATATTCCGTTAGAACCAGTTTTAAAAAAGCTTTATAATCTTCAAGAAATATCTCTTGTTTTTGGTGTTAGTAATCTTGAAGACGGCTATTTACCTAGATATTTTGAATTTTCTATTAATGATTGCGAATCTTTATGTAAAGGCCTAAAAGATTTGGTTAATTTAAAAATATTTCGTATCAATCGCAGTAATTTGGATTGTTCAAAAGTGAAGGTTATACTGCAGAACCTTGTCAAAAAGGAAACTATTGAGGAGTTGGATTTTAACCACTGTAAAATTGGAGATTATGGAATGAAAGCATTAGGCGGTTTTATATTTGTTCATAAAAACGTTAAAAGGGTCCGGATAGCAAATAATAGATTTAATGAGACTGGTGTTCAAGGTATTGCTTATGCTTTGCAAATGAGCCCTGCAGCACCTATAGAACTTTTAGGTATGTAATTAATTATTAATTAATTTTTTTTTAATGATAACTGACAACTGACAATCAGAATCGTAAATAATTTTATGTCCATAATATAACGTCTACTGAAAAATTTCAGACGAATAACATATTAATAAAATTGTTTGGCAACCTTTGTTCCAGCTATTGTTCTAATATATTTTTCATACATAGATTTCAGTTTAAATCCTATGTCACTTGAATGCGCTACAATTTTCGCCGCAGCGTTTGTACGTTGCAAAGAAAAACCTCAGACACTGATTGTAAATTCTTGTGGATTTAAAGGAGCATCAGCTGAGAAGGTTAGAAATAAAATAAATAATAAGAGTGTCTAAAATTTATAAATAAAGCAATAGAATTAGCAACATGACGACAATTTGCGGCAAATAATTTAATTTTAGAATTATTGCACGTAATGTTTGATAGGAGAATTAATGCTTATGCAATTTGATATAATCCTGTGTTTTTAATTGCGAGTAAGCATTAATAGAAACATCTTAGGGGGTGAAACGGAATTTGGGATCAAAATTGAAAAGTTTATCTACCTATTATTAAATATTTCAGTCACTTAATAAGTAGATGTACCTACCGATTTCTTTTTTAAAATGGAAATAATACGGAGGAAATAATTTATAGGCACGCTTATCTTACTCGTAAAAATTCCTAAAATCCGTAATAACCGTATGTAACGCCTTTTTGGTCACTATGTTTTTTTATACAACAATGATTTAAAATGAAATTAAAAAAAAACAATTAAGGCCCTTACTCATAATATTTGCGTTAATTAAAGAATTGCTTTAAAGTTCGTCTCCATTTTTTAAGAAAAACTAAATGTATATAGAAAGAGACAGGTATGATGATAATTAATATATCCTTAATTTGAGAGATAGTCCACGATTAAACCTAATAAGAAGCTGTACGATATTAAATATGGCATTTTCACAGATGACTGGACTTCTTAGTTTAAATAGAGGTTTGACCAGATTGGACATTGCAGCAAATGATTTATCAGGTGAAGCCGAGGAAACTTTGCTTTGCGCCTTGGAAAGGAATAAAAAGATTTTAACCATTGACTTGAGGAGAACTCGTAAGTATTTGAAACTTCCTGTTCGGCACTAAACTTCTAGGTTGCTTATAAAATAATCTTTTTTTTTACTTTTTATTAGTTAGTTGTTTTTTTAAAGCACTTTTGATGTAAAAATATTTTTTTCGTCATATAAGAGTAAGTAAAAGGGTTGCAAAAGCTTCGTTCTATTAATTTCATATCTTTTTAGGGTTCCGTAGATAGTAGATACACGACAAAGAACCCTTATAGTTTCGCCATGTCAATCCACTCGTCCGTCCGCGGTTATCAGAGACCCTAAGTGCTACAAATCTTTAATTAATTTGGCATAGTTATAAATATTAATCACGTCTACAAAACTGTGAAATAAGATCTTACAAAACATTTTTTTTATGGGTACCTCCCATACAGGTAAATGAAGGATGATTTTTTTTACCCGTCTATTTCATCGTGTGGAGTGTTGTGGGAAAGGTTTTTAAAACATTGTGGGTATGCAAGAACATCTTTTTGATTCAGGGGTTCGTTTGCGAAATATTAAGCTTTAGAGTTGTTCATTAAAAAAAAAAAGAATACTCAACCAACTTCCGAGTATAAAATGCACTTGGATTATTAAAAAGTTCATTACAACTCCATAGAAAATGACCTAAAACTAGCTGCATTATAACTTTGTAATGTTATTGTGAACTGAGAAACAAACATTTTATGAAGAAAACGACTTATATGCATTACTACTATAGCTTTACTTTTTATTTGCGGGATAGATCTTTCTTACTTATTTACATTTTTCGCTGTTTTTTAAAAACTATTATATCTTTGTAAGGATTTGGCACGTGAATGTTTGATGTGAAAAGTTTTTTTTAATCTCTTTTGAATACCACTCCCTATAAGTCTGATTTAAAAATGAGTTCTTCAGTTACCATCTTCCTATTTGGACCCATTTTAGCCCTTATAGCGATCAAACCGCGAACTCACTTATTATGTTCATTATCAAGAAAGCTCACGTATTGTGACAGGCTACTACGGAACCCTAACTTTATATTCTGCGTGGCCCGCCAAGCACTTGGCCAGATTTTTTATGAAAGTCCTTCCTCTTTTTCGTTTTCTTAAATGTCTCTACCCATTACAATAATCCTACTATGATCGTTACCTTATCGTCACATACAAAAATATACTTTATAATTATTATTTAATAAGTATATAATAACGCCAAGTGGACTGTTCTGTCACCGACCAACGACGTGTGCCACGACCGGTCTGATAACGAATTCACGCTACACCAAAATAATAACCAATCACGTTTAATTCTCGTGCAGATAATTTTCTTATAACCACCGTATGATTATTTAAATACAAATGACTTTCATAACAACAACATTTTTAACTCTTCTAGGCGCGTGCTTCTGACAAAAATGAGCTACAACTGATAAAACAGGCATCACAGTCGTTCAGTAATAGAACGGGGATGATACGGGATACGGTCACTGAACGCGTTGGATACGATACGTTGTTGATACATACGAGTAGGCATAGTAGTGACTGCAGAGCTTTTTTCAAACCTGATAGTTTCATAGCACGTCTATAGTATAAGAACTTGTAGTGGGTCGAGATTGTTTAAGTAGGGTGCGAAAGACTTTAAAGTACCTTGTCAAATAAATTTATTGAGCATTAATATACCTGTCAATTGTTACTTATGCATGAATTTTTGTACTGAATTATCCTTTAGTACTTGAAATATTTTTATTATTTTATTTAAGATATATCAGAAGTAAGCCAAGCAAAAGTTAATGAATTACTCGAACGTAACAGAGGCCTGATAGGAGAAGAAACTGAAGCCAGCGATGAAATACCACCTCTGTATCTTAATGAACCAGAGTACCTCATATGGGAGTATAATCCTAATAACCCCGACTACATACCTGGCCGGTATCCAGAAAGAATACCAGAAGTTTAAAATGTAGTGCCTGGGAGTTAAATCCAACGACGTGTACATAACGTGTGACATATCGCTTTTTCAGAATTTTGTTATCATTTAATCAGCTGAATAACTTTATTAAATTTAATAAATTTACTAAAATCTTCTAATTTGGTGTTATTCTTCTTCACATCTGTGGCTTTACTTGTAGTCACAAACCTTGTGAAACTGAAAATTTCTTGGTCACTTTAAAATAATATTACATTAGAATAATATAACTATCTACTAAAAGTACTTTAACTACAGTAATTAAAAATTATTTCACTTTTATATCTACTTATAAAACTATATTTAATTAAGTTAAAATGTAATTATAAAAAGAACTTTGCAAAAACCATGAATTAAATAATTATATAAAATGTATTGACTGTTCACTGTACATTGCATAACTTTTGTTAAATACCTGTAGAATTACTTCATATATATTTACAAGTTATACATCATATTATATCTTTGCAATATCTCACTGTATTCTATCACCAAAAAAAAATAGCTCTCTGACTTGTGATAACAATAATCATTTATTACATTATTAAAATAAGAAATTAAAAAAGTTCCTATAAATAGTAGTCTAACCTTTCATACGCTTAATAAGTTAGTGTGACGGTAAACGCAAAAAAGTGGTAATGTATTTGCGAATTTGTAACGTAATACATAGATTAAGTGAATAAAGTGGTTTTAGGGCAAGGAAGTGTCCGCCGTGCTGCCAAAATGCGTGTTAGCGAACTTCACATGTCTTCGAATTTTTTTTCTTATTTTGCAAACATGCAGGTTTTCTCACAATGTTTTCCTTCACCGCCGAACACGTGGTAAATCAGCACTTAAAATTGTGCCAGCGGGGATCGAACCCCGTTTGCTCGCGTACTGTGAAATTTACAGCGAGCGTTAACGAGCTGTTAATAAATTTCACAGTCGTCACTCGTCACTCGTTAACAAAAAGCTCAGATGGAGCTACCACTGCTCGATTGCTCCTTATTATATAATTTTCTTGTCGTATATTTATTTTTGGAATATGTTTCAATAGCAATTCCACAAATGTTCGAGCTTAAAAAATTCCAAAAATTATATTAAAGAAATACAGTTTACTTTTCTCCGCTGCAAAATTATAATTTACTAGGTGCTAGGATAACCTGCCTTGGAGTCCGTCTTGAAAGGTCCACCAACATCCATCCTATATTTTTTATAGGATATAGGATAATGACAAACGAACACACAGTCCACCTGATGGTAAATGAATGCTGAGGCCCATAGACACTACATTTAACTTCGATTAAGAATCAAAATAAGAGCCGTGGTAGCTCAGATGGTTAGCGCTCGCTGTAAATTTCACAGTACGCGAGCAAACCGGGTTTCGATCCCCGCCGGCACCAATGAAATTGTTAATTGCAATTTTAAGTGCTGATTTACCACGTGCTCGGCAGTGAAGGAAAACATCGTGAGAAAACCTGCATGTCCGAGAAATAAGAACAAAAATCGAAGACATGTGAAGTTCGCCAACACGTATTGGGGCAGCGCGGCGGACACTTCCTTGTCCTAAAACCCTCTCAGAAATGAGGGGAGGTCTGTGCTTAGCAGTGGGACGTATATAGGCTGTAACTTTACTTTACTTAAGAATCAAAATGCAGATACGCTGTCACCCTTGAGGTCTAACATGGAATGCCTCGATTCCAGTAAAACGGGTCCCCGCTTCTCTACATTCACCATACGAAACACAACAGCATTAAGCTACTATATTACGCTGGTATTCTGTGAGAGCGTGGACCTTCCCCGGTCGAGTCTTCCTATTCATGTTACAACCACAATATAGCTGCAGCCTGGCTCTACCACGTACATATACTCGTGTTTATGGTTCCTAGTGTAGCCCGTGCTCTGCTGGTAAGTCTGAACGGTATAGAGAGCCAGTGTAATTACAGGCTCTGAAGCATTCCATCTTACTCCTCCTCACCTTCTTCAGACTGGAATACAGCTGTGCAAGCACTGCTACTTAGTGCGAGAGATATATAAGTGGGATAGTAGTGGGGTGCTGGCTACACAGACGGACTTCTGGAATTAGAGTAAGAGTCCTACCACCTAGTAAATTATTCTCTTTCACCGTCATCACAAAGTTTTGATATTCATACGATCGAATTTCTGAGACCACAAGAAAATTCTAGACTTAGTAATTGGTGTTTGCAGCACCAATTACTGATTTTATAATTTTGTCTCAGTTTATCTCAGACAATAGGAAAATAGAAAGTTGTATAAATGAACGTAAAGTTGAAAGTCCAGATATTTTTTACAAGACGTGACATTTAATATATTTCTTTGTGATAATTTTAATTATTTATAAAGGCGTGCTTTAAGAAAATCTGGAGAATACACATATTCCGTTTGATTTAAAAAAACTGAATATAATTATTTCATGCAACACTTCAGGCTTTCAATTGTTTTTCCTTAAGTGTTATGTCATTGATTTTTAAGTTTCTGTGTGTACTCACTCGGTTGATAATTTGAATTATTTATTGAAGCTGTTAAAAATTTAATAACAGACATCATTAAGAATGAGATTAGTTTTAAAATTTAAAACAATAACTTATTGCTTTAAATTATAATAATAATTTTTATTTTTAATTTATATATACGTGAATATTAATTGCTGTACATACTTCTTATTACATCCACCTCTTTTATCTCTGCACTACTCTAAGGTAGACTGGTAGATAATGCTCAGGTATTAAGTCCGCCTATATACATCTAATGTGTATATGAAGTTAAATAAATAAAAAAAAAAATTACGCAATAGTTGGTAGGATTTTTATTTAATTTTGCTGAAACAACATTATTTTACAATTTCAATAAACATTTAAGTTGATACAAATATAAGTCTTTCAATAGCAGATTAAAGCAAAATAATAAAAGCAATATCGCAAATTATTTTATGACATTACGTAATTCTCGATAAGGACTTTGGTTTTGATAAACGCATCTACAATAAACTAGTTTTAACCACCGTATGACCGTATTAAATGAGACTATCTAGGTAAATATGTATTCAAATATTATTAAATTTTACATATAACAACAATAACATTCTTACTCAGTAATAAAAGCAGTTTTCGAATAACCGACCGTTATTTTAAAGTACAAACATTTTATTTGGTACTTATTAATACCGTAAAATAGTAACTTGTGACTCTTTTGTTTAGTAAAATATAAAAATTATTCAATCAATAAATTACGTAAAAAGTATAAACCTAACTTAAAAGTCGTTTAAGAGCCAGTGAGCGACAGACAAGCTCACTCCACAAAAAAAATCTCTTTAATTTGACCGGCGGTCGATATAGATACGCTCAGGTTTTAATTTAAGGGGAAAAAAATAAAAAAAATTTTGGTTTGACATCTGAATTTAAAAAAGTAGAAAAATAACATTGAAACTAACCTACCTACCTACATATATATATATATATATATATATATATATATATATATATATATATATATATATATATATATATATATTGTTGATGGTATTATTTGACATTTATGATTTTTGTGGCCTACATATATTGTGGTTCTATCACCCAGGCAGACAACAAACTTCTGGGGCGTCCTTAAGTGCGTACTATAATAATGTCCTCCAGACCGAATTTCGGCCACGGCGGCCTGCCTCAACGGAGCCTAGCCATCGGCGCAGGACAGGATTATAGTGCCCAAGTATATGCACAAGCACAGGTGCACTCTCTATTCCGTAACTCACTTTCGTAATCCGATGGGACGGTAAACCGACACGACCGGGAGAGAGATCAGGGGCTGGACCTTATCAAAGGTAACCGCCAACTTCCTGACTCTGGGCAGCTACTGAGAATTTCTTGACAGAAAAACTCAATAATTGATTTTTTGGCCCGACCCGGGATTCGAACACAGAACCTCATGATCTGCAGTCGCACTTCTACAACTACTAGTCAACAACGTGGCAGTGAAATTTTTTTCTTTTTTTCACTGTAATCGTCAGTCTTTTTTTTATAATGTAATTCAACGTAGCATGTAAAAATTCAGTTTACCTATACCGAATATGACAATGCATTTGAAACAGTTATATCAATGCTGGAAACATTATGCTGACACTGAAAAACGACCCTTTACTACAGAAAACTCAGGTATACCAGGAAGCCTTCGCAGCTTTGGGTGACAGTAATTTAGCTGAGGACCAAAAACAACAGCTTTTTAATGTTATCCAAAAGTTTACATATCAAATATTTAATGCGTAGAAATCAGTAGATGTAAATGATTGCAGCTCAGAGTAATTACTAGCATAGAGAGTGTCCTAAAATAGCAACAAAATTCTTATAGCTTAAGTCTTTACACATATGATGGTTAATATACTCGTAGTACAAAGTAAGATAGCTATATTATTCTCACTTTCTTTCTTTTACAATGTGGTTGCCGTTTTGTTTCGTAATACTTATATCAACGAAAGTATATGGAAGCTTCATCTGCCATCTTAGAACAAAATGTAGTCGAATAATGCAGAATTTCGTACTATCGTTGTATAATTTAAAAAAAAATAGCGTTAAAAGTTCACTATGAAATCTACTTCAATTCAGCTGCTTTATTTCCGCCAAATTATACTTAGTATGGGTTTCAGAAGGAATAATAACTGTGTTTGTTTAATCGACACTGGGCCAACACTTGCCAAACAAGCACACAGGCCACCTGATGGTAAGTGGTTACTGTGGCCGATAGACATCTTCATTTATCCTCGATTGAGAATCAAAATGCAGATGCGTTGTCACCTCTGAGGGCGAAGATAGAATACCTCATTTCCAGTAAAAAAGGTCACCGGTTCTCTACACTCAATATGCGAAACACAGGCAGCCTTACGTTGCCATTTTACGATGGTATTCTGTGAGAGCGTAATCCTACCCTGGTCGAGCCAACCCATTCGTGCTACAACTATTATAGCTACAACATGGCTCTACCACGTAAAGTAGTATAGTGATATATAATATTGGCACGACCGCCTTTTCTTTCGTCCCTAGATCACAATTACCAATAAATCGATTACGAACTTATTACCCGTTTTTCTCTCTGCCCCATCAAGATTATTATTATCCATCCATATATTATTATCCATCATTCATTAGTTAAATATAGCCAAAGAAAAGTCCACTGCTGAACGTAGGGGGTACATTTGTCACAGTTCCCTCTCCTAGCAAGTGGTTTAGCAACCGCATTTTTTAATTTTTTTTATTGTTTTGTCTTGAAGATACTGTTGCCTATCTCATGATTCATTTCTGTCGTCTTTCACAGTATCAGTATGGGTCTTAGAGTTTGTGAGTAATAATATATCATATTATTTGGTAGAAGGTAGTGATTTCTTTTTCGCCGCCGCTATACAGCTTTATCAAGATCCTGCCTTACCCTTTGCTCGAATGAAATATTTTCAACCAAGCACCTTTTATTTATAAATATTTTCATCCAAGCCGATAAAACTTTTTTTTTTTTTTTTTGAATATAATCGATGGTTTATATTTTCTGCTAAACAAGTGGTAAATTTAAATAATTAAAAATTAATTACCACTTGTATGAAAGATCATCGCTTAAGAAAGGCTGTACAGATTTCGATGAACTCTCAAACTTATAATTGGACCCGGTATGTGGCATTGTTGTCAAAATAGAAAACAGTCGTGAAAAGCCTGGGCGGGTGGGATCCAACTCGCTCATGTAACTTGTGTCTGTCAAGGCTTAGTATAGATATTATGAGTTTATTATACAGGGTGGACCGTGGCAGATTTACAACTTGAAATTCAAATATTTTTTTACTGTTGCGTGAGAAGGAGCAGGTTAGGATTGGTTGGCATTTGACGCTGTATGAGTGAGAATTGTTTAGTCAAGATATCGCATGGACCAGTGAGCAACGCGCCTTGGCAGTAGAAGCGTACTTTAAAAGTAACGATTCCTGTACCATTGCCCTGTAATAAATTTTTCAAATTAATCCAACGTGCAACATTTTCTCGATTCTTTCGTTAAAAAATTCTTACTTCACGTGATGCGTACATAAACAAACGGACAGACATACATTTATATATTTTTACATTACAATGTATAAACATCGTCAATTTTTATTATAAGTATAGATTAGTTGATTTACTTACAGCAAACATTTGTTATTGTAATTCAAGATTCTAACCTTATTATTCTAAACTCTTCTATTGTAGACGCGTAATTGTACTAATTTCAGTTACATTTGGATGACTAATAACAAGAAATAGAAATAGAAATAGAAACTTTTTTATTCAATGTAGATTATAAAAATACTTATTGAAGGTCACTTTTTTAATTTACCACTGGTTCGCAAAAAAAAAACCTCTGTCCTGGGAAGAACCAGCAAGAAACCCAGCGGGACTATTTTTTTTAATAATAGCTTACAATCATGTTTACAATCAACAACACAAGACAAATTAGAAATAGCTTGGTAGCGATCACCCTTCCCAGGGGTTATTATCATCTATAAATTCCTTAATATTATAATAACCCTTTTTATACAAACTTAGTTTAATAACATTTTTGAACTTTGTGTATGACAAATTTTGTATATTTTCTGGGATTTTGTTGTAAAAGCGTATACATCGCCCCAAGAATGAATTACTGACTCGGTGGAGTCGAGTAACTGGTACTACCAGCTTGTGTATGTTCCTAGTATTTACAGAATGAATATCACTTATTTTCGCAAAACTACTTTTATTTTTGTGTACGTACATTACATTTTCATAAATGTATTGAGAGGCCAGAGTTAATATATTAATTTCTTTAAATTTTTGTCTCAGTGACTCTTTTGGTTTTAAATTATATATTGCTCTAATGGCCCTCTTCTGTAAAATAAATATAATTTCAGTAACAACACGTCCGAACAGTACAGTTTACGAACAGTAAGTTCAAAAATTACTAATTGGGATAATAAGGGTGTGAGGTCCCATTAGTATCAATCAAATGACTTGATCAACGTAACTTCGTAACTTAACATTATAGTTTTCAATTCGCCCTTTCAATAGCGTCATGATTCGTGAACTCACTAGCGGTATAAATACGGAAGGATGTCCACTGCCTATCATTCAGCACTGTTTGCAATCGTACATTTATATTCCCTCCTTATGTGGTAATTTTATTCGTAAATTAATGTGGAATTTTCTTTTTATCTTAAAAAAATACCTGGCCTCCACACTAGGATTTTCTCCTGTATCGTGGAAGCAGTTTACAGACATAAATTGCACAAGGACAAACATATCGACCTGGAACAATTACTAACTCGTAGGCCATACAATTATTGTGTTGTGTGGAAAAACTTGTTCCGTACGGGATTCGAACTGGGCAGTTAGTGGGGCTGAACGCCGCAGTTATTGCTAAGTAATATTTGTTGCTTCGCCACGGACACGGAGCTGTGGATCTATAACTGTTTTAAGTGCAAAAAAAGCTCATTTCATTTTTTAATCAAATAAACAAGCACTAATTTTGAAGAATTAATATTTAAAATGCATGAACCAGAAATCATCACTATTATTATAATATAACTAAATCTTTATCCTCATTCTCAGTCTCAGTCCTTCTTGAAATTTTTGACGTTTCCGGCGCTTCACAGCACCCGAAACGTCAGGAATTAAAAAGTTAAAATCAAACGAGATAAAACAGTAAAATAAGTTTTATTAAAACCTATTTATTATGCTATTCTGCTATAATACGTAAAGTAACTTTAACTGGACCAAACGTATTAAAATTTATTACTAGTGTTGTCATATATGTCATACAGGACGAACATTTTTATTAAGTACAATTGTAAGTACAGACAATCTATTTGTTACTTAAATATTGACTGTCATAAAGTTAAATAAAATTATTAATAACTGCCACTGATTAGTACATAAATTACTGTTACCCGCGATTTCATACCCTTAGAACTTAAGCAAAAAAAACTCGCAGATACCTAATAGCGATCTTTGGGCAAGTAGTTTAACTATCGTTAAAGCACTTTAATCTCCGTCTTTTTGCTATTATCTCTAAAACTATGAGCTATTTGGGCGATTGGTTAAAAAAGGAATTGAAGATCTAATTATTTCACATAAAAAGCTTTATCACTTGTTGAAAAATGGCATTCAAGTAAAAAATATATTAAAAATCGATTTTGCAACACTTTAAAAGTTAGAATGTAAGGTTGCAACCTTTTATATTACTAATAGTTTATGAGCTAGAATTTATTGTGTCACTTTTTCGATTTCGCATAAAAACCTGCAAGTATTTTGAATGAAATACAGCCTAGATCATCCCTAGCGTTGCTTTAAATCTGTTCGTGATGATGCATAACAACCGGTTCAGCCATTCCGAATGTTATACCGGACCAACAGACAAACAAACATCAAAAATGGTTACACATTTCTTACTAGCATGCAAATAATCCTCTGAGTTAAATGGAGTTCACAGTTATTTCGATACTATGTACGTATGTACAGAGACATTATATGTATGCTTTATATAATTTGCTACAAGCAAATTCTAAAACTCCTTCGTTTACAAAGAGCGACGTCCACATATAAAATAAAAATCATTGATAGATATTAATACATCGTAGAATTGGGAAGATCGTGTTGTGCCTGGGCATTTTATAACACGCCGCCATTTCATAATTTGACCAATAAATTAAAACTTTACTTTTATAAACAATGTGAAATATACGAAAACATCTACCTATCCCAAAGCCGCAGATATTTGTATAATAGATAAGTTAAGAACTAGGTGATATAAGGAAAATTCCAACCAAAACATGAAATACTGACGTATCATCAAACGCCTCACAATCTATCCGATTCAACACACACTTTTGCCTTCAGCATTTCACAAAACAATGAGCGTTTGCAAGCAGACGAAGTCGTGTGTCAATCAGCCGACGATTTCGTGAATCTTTCAAGGAAAATTGTATGTATTCTCCGTACAGTCATGAATATTTTAATATTATAAATTGATCAATAATAACGTTGACCTTTATCAAACAACCGTAGTAGTAATTTAGATTACAACTAGCATTGCCCGTAACTTCGTTCGCCCGGAATTAGCACTTTTGGTAGGTTTGTTAAGTTAAGGAAATGATCATTTCTTTGTACTTTTAAATGTCGCGAAGATCTACAAAAGCCACTAATCTGGATAAAATCATTAAGTTAGCAATCAAACAGATAAATTAACGAACGAATAGATAGACGGTCACACAAACGAATCAACGGTTAGGCCCACAAACGAACCGAGAGACGGATAGGGCAAACTATACTCTTGTGTTTCATATAGTAAATCAACAGCAAATTGACCGCAATAATCGTATTTCGTTATTTGCTCCCGAATTGCTCTAGCTAACAATAATTGGTTCCTACACAACAGATAACAGATTGGCCCAATAAGCAATCTTTATCACCAATTATTATTGGTACCACAATATGAGGCGTTAATAAAAATATACAACTATGCTATTAATATTAAAAAAATTAAAATGACAACTATAATCCAATGCTTATCTAAAATTAAATACCTAATTGCACTAACAAAGCGAATTATATTAGGTAAGTATCTTTATTATGTTTCTATCTGCAAACAAATGAAAAATAAAACTACACTCAACCGAGGAAAGACCTTTAACCTTTAAATATATATTGCACCTTAGCACATAAAGAAATATATATGTATTTGCAGGCTTTATGATTTTTTTTATAAAATAAAGGTAACAAACAAGCGCATAGTTGGCTTGATGTTAAGAGTATACTGAGGCCAATAGATATCCTCGATTAATAATCAAAATGCTGATGCGTTGTCAACCCTAAAACTACTAAACCTTACCTGGTATCCAGTAAAAAGGATCTCCAGTCCTCTATAATCACCTTACAAATACGGCATCATTAAGATGCTATTTTACGTTGTAATTGTGGTGAGAACGTGGTCCTTCCCCGGTCGAGCCGACCCATTTATGCTACAAACATAATATAGCTTCAGTATGGCTCTACTACATTGACAATGATGTTCAAACACCAAGAAATACAAAATTTCAAGTCTGCATCACAACATTATAAAGTAAACTAACACTACTACCTACGATCCACTGAACCATATAAGTACGCTTATTTCGTTTCTGGCGATTTCTTCGTCATAACTCCCATAAAATCCTCGACCTCGATCGAAAATTGTCGGGTTTCATATTTACTTGAAAAGATTTTATACAGACAATTTTTTTCTTCACCAATATTCAGTTTGTAAGTCAACACGATTAACGATATCATAGGTGCCAATAAGGTTTTAAAACTTCGTTTGCTTTGGTACATAGAGAATGGTACCATAACTACCTATATAAGTTGTAAATTCATAAAAATATCTTTTTATGACTATTTATGAGACAAAACATTTTCAATAGTAAGAGTAAAGCGTTTTTAGTTCGTCAGCTTAATTTTTGTTAAAAGTCTAATTTTTTAATGATTTCAAGTGATCTAAGAAACATCATCATCATCATCATCATCATTACAACCCCTCACAAGTCCACTGCTGAACATAACCTTCCCCAAGGAATGTCACAAAGCACGTTCCTCAGCCACCTGCATGCAACGACTTCCTGCACGTCTTACCAGGTCGTCACTCCATCTAGTGGGAGGTCGCCCTACACTTCGCCTACCGGTACGAGGTTGGCACTCGAGACGTTTTTTTCCCCATCAGTTGTCGGTTATTCGATATATACGGCATATTGTCACTTCAGATTACTAATCCATCAGTCACTCTGGTTTTAAAAACTACGAAATACGGGCGAGTCGTCAAGCCTCCGGTACGCTTTCGCTGGGGGGAGAGTGATGTAGCAGCCAGATTAATCAAACCTAAACGGGAATAAATAAGATATACTCCGCTGCTACCATAACGCGGAAGGCGAGAATAAATAAAAAAACATTTTATTTCCTAATTATTCTTGGCTACTGAGATACTGCGGACTGTATATAGATAATTTGACGTTCTTATAAAGAAACAAGAAAAAAAAACCACTGTGGCCGTGGAAGGAAAAGGGAGATCTCCCGCCGGGCAAGGTGTTATGCCCGGGCAGCGGCCAACGCTCCGTGTGATAGTTCGGAGATGTGCTATATATACTGTTTCTGATTCGGAATGTTGATAGCGTGATTTAGACTTCGGTGTATTTCGATTGTGGCGCGACGACAGCGCCGCTACATCACCCCCCTGCTCAGACCGGAGGTCGATAGTGCAGTCGAGTTGTCGACGAATGTGCAAGTGCCAGGAGATTGCCTTGTAGTCTGCGGTGAATCGAGAAGAAGGCAAGTAATCTGCGAGAGTGCCGTGAAGCAGAGGCGAGCATTAAGGCTCAGAGCCGTGCCGAACACTGTATGGCGCAGAGAGTAGCTTGAAGGAACAGGAAGCATTATTATTCCAGTGCTGCAATGAACCTTGTGAAGCTAGATGGCTTGCAGGATATGAAGACTGCAGACGATATCTGCTCGGGAGCGAATGGGTGGGGTATTCTATGACAATGATGAAGCTTGAAGTTTCCGAAGGTAGTTGGTTGCGTGTTCAGATCACGTCGGGGTCACCACAGCAGCCAGATTAATCAAACCTAAACGGGAATAAATAATATATACTCCGCTGCTACCATAACGCGGAAGGCGAGAATAAATAAAAAAAAAAACATTTTATTTCCTAATTATTCTTGGCTACTGAGATACTGCGGACTGTATATAGATAATTTGACGTTCTTATAAAGAAACAAGAAGCAGCCGCAAATATCATTCAGCGCCACACCGACTTCACACGCCGCTATCGTCACGTATCCGTCGACCAATGGTGAGCCGTTTCTTCAACGCCGCAGTTCGTTTCCTCTTGCTGTTCCGGAGCTGTATTCCACACCGCCGCCGCCCGCCGACTACGCGTGCGCACCGATCTGCATGTCTTATATAGCCCGGTCCAGCGACGTAGCTTCGTGAACAACAAACAAGTCTCACGCCGGGAAACGAAACGTAGATAATTGTATATTTTAAATAGTTTTCATTGGTCATAAAATAAGCAATATAATTGGCTAGGCAAAATATTAATTGTTACCATTGGCAAATCAATAGTGAGCCAGCCATATAAATATAGGCAAGGTTGATGCAAAAGATATTCCATTCCGAATCCCATTCGACAGTACATTCATAAACATAAACAGTAGTTTCATTTCTCCACCTTAAAGAAAACCACTCGGAGTCTGTTAATAGTGGACAGTTCGTCTCCACTATTACAGTGGTGACCCCGTACGAACACCGAGGGGGAAGATCCGGTACGAACACCAAGAAGGAACACCCTGCGACGTACCACTACTATTGCACGAACACCGCGAAGGAAACCCGTACGAACACCGAGAAGGAAGACTTCAGTTTATATAAAATCAGTGTAATCAAGCCGTCATTATGGAGCAGGAGGCAAACACATATACATCAAACCCGGTAAAGGAACCAGAAATCGCCGGTATATCTCTATCGTTAAGAATACCACCGTTTTGGAGAGACAAACCACGACTTTGGTTCGTCAGTTTTGAAGCCGCAACGAATGGTTTAAAGAAGAGCCAAGCGCAATTAGCACAGATGGTGATAGCCCAACTTGAGAAACAAGACATCGAACAAATTGCGGACCTGTTGTACAACCCACCAGCAGTCGACCAGTATAATTCACTGAAGGATCGTCTGATCTCCGCATACGAAGAATCCGACAGTCGACAGCTACAAAAACTTCTATCAGAAATAGAACTTGGAGACCAGAAACCCACACAACTCCTACGCAAAATGCGTACTTTGGCGCGAGATAAAGTTCCGGATTCAACACTACGGCTAATGTGGGTAAACCACCTACCACCACATATTCGATCGGTAATAGCAGTCAGCGAAACATTCAGCACGCAGACGAAGCTCGACGAACTGGCACTCCTGGCGGACAAGATGATCGAAAACAGCAGTAGCTCACACATATCGATCATCGAAGGCACTTCAACAAAGGCCAATGATACCCAGTTTCTTCTCGAAGAAATTCGGAAGCTATCATTCGAAGTCGCCGCGCTCAAAGCTTCCCAGCATCATACCTTTTACCAGCAACAGTACAACCAGCGCAATCAGCAACACCGAAGATCACCTTTTCGTCGCAACCGCTCTGCAAGTAGAAGTCGAATAAGCTCAACATCAAGATCCCCTTACTGCTACTATCATCGACGTTTCGGGGTCGAGGCAAGAAAATGCACAGCACCGTGTACATTCAAAAATGAAAATACGAATACGGAAAACTAACTAGTACGCTCGATGCGACGGGATCCAGCGTAACAGCAAAGTCCTACCGTCTTTTCGTCACCGATAAAAAAAGCAAGCTTACTTTCCTTATCGACACCGGAGCAAATATCTCAGTGTTACCGCCGAAGCAAGGACAGAAGTTGAAGCCACTAGATTTTCAACTCTATGCAGCAAACAATACGGTTATTCCTACATATGGAGAAAAAACAATGGAACTTGATTTTAATCTACGCCGACCATTCAAATGGAGATTTATCGTCGCTAAAGTCAGCAAACCAATCATCGGTGCTGATTTTCTTCAACATCACCAGTAGAAGAATCATCGACGGGAAAACCAATCTTGCATCTCAGTCTTTTGTACAAGCAACCAATCTGCCCACAATAAGAAGCATAGATGTGCAACAACCGTATCACAAGATCCTCGAAGAATACCCTGGTATCACAAGAATAACTTCAATGAAATTAACACCGAAGAACGACGTTGAGCATTTCATCGACACCAATGGACCACCACTTCATTGTCGTGCACGTCCAATCGCACCACACCTATACGAGCAAGTTCGAAAGGAATTCGAAAACATGATTGAGCAAGGAATATGCCGTCCAAGCAAAAGCCCTTGGTCATCACCACTTCACATTGTACCGAAGAAAAACGGAGAATTACGAGTTTGTGGAGATTACAGAAGACTGAATTCTATTACCACTCCTGACCGCTACCCAATACCGTGAGTCAGGGATTTCACTCATCAACTATCAGACAAGACTATATTCTTCACCATCGATCTCAACCGAGCTTACCAACAAATAAGAGTCCGCGATGAAGACATAGAGAAGACAGCAATAATTACCCCAATGGGATTATTCGAATTCCCAAGAATGATCCCAGGATTAAAGAACGGAGGTCAAACTTTCCAAAGATTCATATACGAAGTACTTTATGGACTGGATTTCGTTTTCGCATTTATTGATGATCTCCTTGTTGCAAGCCCTGATAAAGAAACGCACGAAACCCATCTACGCACCGTGCTACAGCGATTAGAAGACAACGGAATCACAATCAACCCTTCGAAATGCATATTTGGACAGCAAGAAGTTCAATTTCTTGGTTTCACCGTCAGCAAGGAAGGAATAAAACCGCCTGCCGAAAAAGTCAGAGCAATCATCGATTATGCAAAACCTAAAACTATCGAAGAGCTAAGGCGTTTTCTCGGGATGATAAATTTTTACAGAGAACACATACCTAAAGCTGCTGAAATCCAAGCACCACTTCACGCCTACCTTCACAACACGAAGAAAAAAGATAAAACGTCAATCGAATGGAACGATGAAGCCACGAAGGCATTTGAAGCTTGTAAAATTGCGATCCAAAATGCAGCTTTACTCGCTCACCCATCACACGAAGCAACCCTTGCTATCTTCAGCGACGCATCCGATCTCTCAGCAGGAGCAGTTCTCCAACAATACAGCAATGGGAAATGGCTACCACTTGGATATTTTTCGAAGAAGTTCTCCGATACTCAACGTAACTACAGTACATTCGACCGAGAGCTACTCGCTATTTACATGGCTATCAAGCACTTCAGAAAAACGTTCGAGGGTCGAAACCTGATCGTTTTTACCGACCACAAACCATTAACATATGTACTTCCAAAGAAACCATCACTATCGGAAACACCACGAAGAGCAAGACAACTTATTTTCATAAGTGAATTCACGACCGACATACGTCACATCAGTGGAAAGGACAACATAGTTGCCGACGCACTCAGTCGCGTACCAATCGACAGTGTAACGTGCCCTACATCAATCGACTATCATAAGATCGCCGCAGCACAAGACAGAGATAGTGACAACATAAAACATCTAGCGAAGCAAGGTAACTTGTCCATCAAGCAAGTTACAATGCCAATGACGCATCTACCTATATACTGTGAAGCCTCAACGACAACCATGCGACCATACATACCAGAAGAATGTCGTCGCGAAGTCTTCAATACACTGCACAACATTAGTCATCCAGGTGTTAGAACAACAAGAAAACTCATCACTGAAAAATTCTTTTGGCCTGCAATGCAAGCCGATGTTGGCAACTGGGCGAAGCAATGCATTCAATGCCAAAAAATGCAAAGTACAAAGGCATACATCAAGTAGTCTAGCTACATTTCCACCCACGGAGAGATTCGAACACTTGCACGTTGACATCGTTGGACCATTACCTACTTCACCGCAAGGACATCGTTATCTCGTAACAATGATCGACAGAACAACAAGATGGCCAGAAGCAATACCTACCGATGATACTTCAGCCGAATCCGTCGCGAAGATAATTTATGAAAATTGGATTACTCGTTTCGGATCACCTAAAACCATCACAACGGATCAAGGAAGGAATTTCGAAAGCAACCTATTCCTCAAACTTCTTCAAACTATGGGAATACAGAAGACGCGTACAACAGCATACCATCCTCAGTCAAACGGAATAATCGAACGATGGCATCGTACATTAAAGACTGCACTCAAAACTCGTTTATCTCAACATACAAAGTGGATTGATGAGCTACCTACAGTGCTACTCGGACTACGAGCAACACCGCGTGCAGACACTAGTCTTAGCGCCGCTCAGCTAACCTACGGCTGCAGCATAAGGCTGCCGTGTGACTTCTTCAGTTCAGCAGCGTCAAACAAACAAGAAATGGATTACGATTTCGTAACTAAACTTCGAGAATCAATTAACAAAGCCTTATCGTTGAAATGCACCGAAATGCAATCACACAGAAATAATAAATCAGTATTCATTCACCAAGATTTGAAAACATGCAAGCAAGTTTTTGTAAGAAACGACGCAATGAAAAAACAATTTCAACCTACCTACGATGGACCGTATAAAGTATTAGAGAGAAATAGCAAGACTTTTAAACTACAAATACCCGGAAGGAAATCTACGATTATATCGATCGACCGACTAAAGCCTGCCTATATTATTAACGAGGATACTGCAGAGGATTCATCATCATCATCAAAACCACCAGCGAGGAAGCTTGAAACTTCATCATCTACATCAACCCAGTTGAAACCTATTTTAAAAACTACGAAATACTTTGAATTATTTCTATCTTTGAATTATACTACGAAATATTTTGAACTGAATTTCGCTGGGGGGAGAGTGATGTAGCAGCCAGATTAATCAAACCTAAACGGGAATAAATAATATATACTCCGCTGCTACCATAACGCGGAAGGCGAGAATAAATAAAAAAAAACATTTTATTTCCTAATTATTCTTGGCTACTGAGATACTGCGGACTGTATATAGATAATTTGACGTTCTTATAAAGAAACAAGAAGCAGCCGCAAATATCATTCAGCGCCACACCGACTTCACACGCCGCTATCGTCACGTATCCGTCGACCAATGGTGAGCCGTTTCTTCAACGCCGCAGTTCGTTTCCTCTTGCTGTTCCGGAGCTGTATTCCACACCGCCGCCGCCCGCCGACTACGCGTGCGCACCGATCTGCATGTCTTATATAGCCCGGTCCAGCGACGTAGCTTCGTGAACAACAAACAAGTCTCACGCCGGGAAACGAAACGTAGATAATTGTATATTTTAAATAGTTTTCATTGGTCATAAAATAAGCAATATAATTGGCTAGGCAAAATATTAATTGTTACCATTGGCAAATCAATAGTGAGCCAGCCATATAAATATAGGCAAGGTTGATGCAAAAGATATTCCATTCCGAATCCCATTCGACAGTACATTCATAAACATAAACAGTAGTTTCATTTCTCCACCTTAAAGAAAACCACTCGGAGTCTGTTAATAGTGGACAGTTCGTCTCCACTATTACACTGATATCCTCATTTCTCCCCCCCTCTCCATAGCTCGCTGAGCAATCTTGGGCTTTCTCATATAGCCAGCAGTGAAGGCCCAAATATCCCAAGATCGATAAGCATTAGTAGTTAAGTTGAAACATTTATATTGAAGGATTTAATCCCATATTGTATGGAACCATACAATATGAACCACACATTTTTATTTAGTAAACGCTGCAACCTACTTTTAGCCGCGCGTCGCGTGTATTTAATTTTACTTATTTAATTGAAATTTCACAATCGGCAGTACGTCAACAACCGTCCTATTAAACACTAACTACTCAAGGAAGGATTTGCCACAATAACTTTATAACTATTTAACTTTTAATACGAGTAAACCTTTAAACTTTGGTGATCTTTTCCTTTTGACGTGCTCATCAACAAACTACAACTCTATTTCTTGAAAGTGTATGGCCTTACAAACCATACATTTTATGGTCCTTCGAGAAAAGGGTATTTAGTATTATTTGTCTCTGCGGTAGCGAATCGGTTCATCGGTCTCCCACAAGCGGGTCTCATCGGTGAATTGAGAAGGCGCATATTATATCGCTCAGGGGCAATTACACTCGTACTCTCACCACGATCATTTCTAAGACGGAGAAATCCGAAGCTGGAATTACTTACTGAAGTTTCGGTTTGCGAAGATTGGAAACAAGGAGGCTACAAGGAAATTTGTTGCCTTCGGGTCGTGCATCAACCAGTGCGTCTTGCCACGACTGTCGTAAGTATAAGCCAGTCTACGAGCTACCTAAATTAACTGACCTGTCGCCGTAAACTGCAGGACAGTCCAAGAGATAACATACTTCAACTTACTTAGTGCCGTGAACCACGGGATATTTACAACTACATTACTACAACTTACCTGGTGTTGCGGATCGGGTCAACCCGAAACGACTGTCACCGAGCGTCACCGTAAACTACGGGTCAGCTACTTCACTAACTTTAACTTTACTACAAACTTAGTGTACCAAGAAAAGCTACATCCCGAAAATGTTGTATCTTCAACTACAAGAAGGACGGAGCGAGTAGAAAAACTGAGGAGTACTTACTAAGTCGAATCCAATCTCTTGAAGATCAGTGGATCGACTTCGTGCAGCGCCACAAAATTATAGTAGAAACTATCGGAGATAAAAACATCGACTACTTCATAGGGAATGTTTTTACCAAACTTTACCGATTGAGATGAAAAATCCAATCATCTTATCTCTATCGCTATACGCCACTTCTTATAGAGCAAGTTCATTTGACCACACTGCACGGAGGCGGGGATTAACTTTATCATATATACGGCAGCGCTATTGGATTGTTGGCGGGAACCGAGCGGTCAAAGACAAGCTACGTCACTGCGTCAGGTGTCGTCGTTACAAGCCGACTGAAAATTATCAACTTATGAGCGACTTACCACAGCAGAGAACCACCCCGTTTCGACCGGAGTAGACTTCACTGGGCATGTGGAGATCAAACTTAACAAAGGGAGAGGGGTCAAAACTTCGAAGGGCTATATAGCCACTTGTATCGGACCTAAGCACCGAAACTTTTATAGCCGCATTTCAACGTATGTGTGCATGCCGCGGCACCCCCAAACATGTATACTCCGACTGCAGCACTTACTTCATCAGGGTGGCAAGAGTGTTGCGCAGTTTGTTGTTTGAAGAATTTAAGCAGCTTCTATCACCAGAGTTCTTCAACGAGATCAGCAAACTAGAAATTGAGTGGCACTTCAACGCTTCCGCGTGGCCAACAGCAGGTGTCCTCTGGGAGGCCGGCTGTAAAATCACTCAAATACCACCTTCGCCATGTTTTGGGAGATCAAAACCTCACTTATGAGGAGTTTTTAACGCCGCTGGCCCAAATAGAAGCATGCATGAATTCGCGACTCTTGTGTCCTATTACCGAGGATCCCGAGGAATTCTACAACTATCTAACACCGGGCCACTTCGTCACCGGCGGACCAACTTTGTCACTCCCGCTCTCCGATTACAGTGACGTCAGAACACTAGACTTGCGCCGTCGCTGGCAACTCACTGAAAACATGCTACAACAATTTTGGAAAAGCTGTTCTAACGAATACCTAACTAAATTTCAAAGCCTCTGCAAGTAGAACAAGCCCAGTAAGAACATTGAAAGGATAGATATTGTCCAACCAACTTTAGTAAACGCTGCAACCTACTTTTAGCCGCGCGTCGCGTGTATTTAATTTTACTTATTTAATTGCAATCTTACAATCGGCAGTACGTCCACAACAGTCCTAGTAAACACCAACTACTCAAGGAATGATTTGCCACAATAACATGATAACTATTTACATTTTAATAACTTACTACAACTCTACTTCTTGAAAGTGTATGGCTTCACTTCAACTTCAAGTGTATAATTGTGGTTCACTCATGAGTAAAAAAACTATCCTATCTCTCAAGTTGGGTCAAACTGCACACAGTGTGCAAGTTTGATTTAAATCGGTTAAGTAGTTTAGGAGTCCATCGCGCACAAACAACGTGACACGTAATTTATATATATATATTAAGATTAGACTAGAATTTTTATTCAAGACTTCTCTCTGTTTCTTTTCTATCTTTTTAAAAAGATTGACAGGTATATATTACTAGTTGTATCTTGTCATTCTTCAGACAATAAGCTAGATAAAAATAGCAAATTTTTCCGATATTGCTTGCTCGCCAATAAACCTTTAATAGAACGAGAATGCTGTAAGCTTTGAGTGTTTGGTTATTGCATTTTTATAATCCTTGAATGATTATTGCAAGGCAAAAGAGTTTTTGAATAATAATGGAATAACACGGTGTCTAATACTAGGTTCAAGAAAAAAACTTACTCCTTTCTAAAGCTGCCTTTTGGCCGGCAACGCTGCGGCTGCAGTAGTCACTTACCATCACGTGAACCGCATGCCGTTTGCTTCTATTCTAAAAAAGGTAGGTATATCCGCCTAATATAAGACACTTGTGTTTGAAGTATATTTGCTATTTCATTTCTTCAGGCGTTTCTCATGTCTTTTCTCACGTAGTAAAGCAACGCAACGTCACTTGGTTACAGTACGATTGGGTCGGGTCGACTAGGGAAGGACCACGCTCTCTAAGAATACCAGCGTAAAACTAGGTATTAACTACTGACTGATTTGCTAATAAAGATTTTGATATGTCAAACCTAACATCCACAGATTTTTAATATAAACTTAATATAAGCAATATTACCATTGCAAGGATATTCAGGCACTGTGCTGCCCAGCGTGGTGAGTATGGGCATATGTTTGAAGAAATATTAAAAATAGAAACGTAAAGAAGCGAGTTAGATATTCCGCATAATTACACGGTCATTTAAACTGATCAAGTTTCAACTCACACGGATGTAAGCCAGAACAATTTCCCCTACTTACTGGCTTCAAACTTAAGATTTCACCCTTACGGTAAGTATTTGAATGTACTTCAGTTCAACTGATCAGTTTAACTGACCGCGCGCCCGGAAAAATCCGCGGGTAGCCGTCAGTTAAAAATTTCAACTTAAGATTTCACAGTCACGGTCAGTTTGTGGATGTATGTCAGTTCAACTCATTAGTTTAACTGACCGTGTGTGTCGAGCTGTAGACAGACTGTTGAAAGAAGAGTATAGTATCTAAGTATCGAACGTCTCACTTCTTACTTCTTATCATCCCATTTCTTACTTAGTATGGTTAAAATATACGACACTGGACACCCAAAAAAGAGAATAACTCATATTATTATAATAAATCAATTAGGAACCTATAAAGACTAGAATTCTAGTGTCGAAAGTGTTAACACTGTTGTAACTTGAAGGTGCTTCTATATTTCTTTTTTTGTTCACAGTCACTGACACATTGTGACGATTGAGAGTGACGTCGTGTTCATAAAATGCGTTGGTTTATGACGTGATGACACCGTTTAATATAATAGAGTGCCAAGGGTGCTTATATAAAACAGCAAGTGTCTCCCTTGCATTTTTGGTTGATTTTTTACATTTACCCTTTTAAGTATAATAAAACAATGAATCAACGCGGCTTTCTATTGTATTTTAATAGATATTAGGATTTTGACTAAATTTGATATGATGAAAGTGATGAAAACTAACAAATATAGAAAGGAGATGCGTGCCTTTTTAAACATTAAATCTCTAGCAAATTTTATGAGTCACGGATTCATCTATCGTGACATTAAAAATTCTAAGGTATATTCCAAATTCGAGTTATAGCAAAAATAGTAAACGAGAAGATGCGGTATTTTCCAAGGTTATTTAATTATACATACCACACATTTTGAAAATTCTTGCATTTATACTTAATTAATAAATATACATAAGCGGTTGACTTTTTTTAACTGTGTAAAAATTCACATCAGATATTTCTTCGCATTGTGTGTAGTAAAAGGTGACAGAAGCAAACTGAAACAGGACATAACAGCAGAACCATCCTGATAAGAACTCAAAATAAAAAAAAATACTGCGGTTGCTATCCCGCCTGCCAAACGTGGCAACTATGGCAAACATCTTCTATATGAAAATATATGGAAAGGCCTACATTCAGCAGTGGACTTTTAATAGGCTGTAATGATGATGATGAATAAATATTTTTTGAAATACTTTTCATAAAGCCGTATATAAAATATTTGTAGGTTCCTTGTTTCCTTACATTTTTATTGAGAAACATCTTCAAAATACGTCTCAAGAGTTTCAAATGAAACAAGCACAAATATATCTTGAACATGGCTCACGAATACAGCGAAATTACGTGTAATCGTAAATGTATTCATCCATTTCATTTGATATTCACAAAAACTGAAACCTATATTATTAAGTAGATACATAAAAAGAAACATATAATATAAAAACGGAAATTTAAAGTTCTCGTAAGAAATAAACTGATATTTCAATAGGTTCTTTGGCTGTGATAAGTGGTTTCTGTAGTCAATAATCATTTACAACCAGTCTCCTCCCCTTCGTTATCGACTTACAACGTAATCGAACCAAACAGTTTGCTTCATCTTTCGTCATGCGTACGGAATAGGAGTGGATAATTTACCAAAATCTGCTTTGCATGCGTTTCCAATGTGAACGCCTTCAAGGTAAGGAATGAATATGCTTTTGTTGGGCTGAGTCAGTGCGCTTGACCATCTCCGGCTGTATCGCCTCTTACCATCAGATTTGATAGTAAAGCAAAAAAAAAATATAACTAATAGTAACAAAACATTTGTAGATTATAGACTGATTTTAATAAATATCTCAAGTATCGTGCATGCTATGTATTGTTTAATATGTTAAACTCAATATTCTTATTAAAGCATACTTTAATAAAAATATTGAGTTTCCTGCCTTCTTTTCTTGACCCTAGTAAACTGTAAGCAATAAGAGCGGAAAATGGTAAGAGGCTTTGTAGTGAGTACGCCATTAAGAATTGCAGCGAAATGTGATTCGTTATTTCAAATTGTCAAGAAGCTTACAGCACTGCTTGTTATCCCAAAAAGGAATATTTAATCTAACAATTTACGTAACAAAGCTTTTATATTTCAAGAAGTACGAAATGTAACCGCTCTATAACAAGTTTAAACAGACTTTAAACTTCCCACAACTGGGCAAGGGGACCCTGTCATTTTTACCTCTCTTACCATATATCTGAGACAGTTACTGAGCAATTAGTCCGCCAAACTGCTCCAGTAATTGATAGCGGACTTCACATGTTATTGGTGGGAGCGGCATAGTAAACGGGAATCGAACCCGGGTTGCTCGAATACTGAGAATTTTACAGCGAGTGCTAAGTCCCTTAGCTACGAGCACTACAAAAAAATTTACCCAGTAGAAATTAACCGCAGCCATGGGCCAGATACACTGTTGGTGTCAGGAAGGCTGGTGCTTTCGAGTGCTCGTTTTTCCTGGCACCATTGCCTCCGCGTATCCGTCATGGGGATTTCGTTGCGCAGGTAAAGGTGAAGACCGAGGTGGTAGAGCGCCATGTGTTCTTGTAGAGTAGAAAAAGGAGAGGGGTTTCCTCTCCCGATGAGGGACAGCAATGACTTGGCCGACGCAAGCAGTGCCGCGAATGTGTACGAAAGATTACTCGTCTTTTCTCTCTTATTTTAAGCGTTTTCGCAACCTATCGATCTATCAATAATCTGAGCATTCGGTCATCTGGACTTATTGTGATCATATGTATCAGCATACCATTAATACGAACTTTGTTTTTCATATTTGGAAAGTGAAATTAAAACTTTCTTTATATAATTAAAGAGTAAAATATCTTTTATGTAAGCAAAATACTCCTAATATTTTTTATTAAAGTTATATTTAGAGGTATATTTATGAAAAAACTTTGAATTTTAATAAACTTAATCATGAACTTAGTTGATGAGGATGACAACGTTATTGTAATTTATAATTTAATACGTTAAAAAGTTATACATCTTAAAGAAAAGTATTTAAAACACTTGTAAATAAAGATAGATAGCGAAGATATCGTAGGAAGTATTTATTAAAATAAAATCAGTCGTATGTTGTACATACCCGTACTTGTTGAGCCAACCTGACATAATATATAACTTGAAATTTCTGACATTTTACTTATTAGAATGACATATTTTATCTTTAATAAATTTAATACAAAAAAGTTTCAGAGCTATGCTGGAATTTTCATATAAAATATAATTTCTTTTACGCTGGAACGATAACAAAAACACAGGCCCGTGGGGTATCCGCTTTAGTTGTGAATTTGCCTGCAAAGTAAATTAAACATGATAATTATTAAACCTTACGTGTATTTTTTTAAGTACATTTAACAAGCTTGTTTAATTTAAATTTTTATCCCTTACCAATAACGTTAAAAATATATCCTTTATCAATAATGTTAAACAGTCACTTAACTCAAATTAAGTTATTATAGCGCGTCTTGTTTGCTATTACACATAATATTTTTAACCTTATATCAAATTACGTGGTTGAGCCATGCTGCAGCTATAGAATGGTTGTAGCATGAATGGGTTGGTTCGACTGCGGTATGACCACGCCTTCACAGAATGCCAGCGTAAAATAGCAGCTTATCTAATGCTGGTAAGTTTCATATGGTGAGTGTAGAGAATCGGAAACCGCCTTTTACTGGAATCAAAGCATTTGTTAGACCTCAAAGGGTGTTAACGTAATGACGTAAGATATTCCATTACCCTTTTGTGAGTAAAAAAAAGGAGAAATATCTTGCCGTGCACAGTGATTAGCCCAGGGATCAGCCCATGGAGCGAATAACCCTCCACCTTGTAGTGGCAATGTAAAAATACCCACTACACGTACGTTTAGAGCTTTGTACGTGGTAGAGCCAGGCTGCAGCTATATTATAGTTGTAGCATGAATGGGTCAGATCGACCGGGGAAGGACCACACTCTCACAGAATACCAGCGTAAAATAGCAGCTTAATGCTGCTGTATTTCGTGTAGTGAATGCAGAGAACTGAAGACCCGTTTCACCGGAATCGAGGCAGTCCATCTTAGTCCTCAAGGGTGACAACGCATCTGCATTTTGATTCTTAATCCAGGTTAACTGTAGATGTCTATGGGCCACAGCAGCCACTTACCGACAGGTGGGCTGTGTGCTCGTTTGTCACGCTTATCCTATAAAAAAACACCATATAATCCCGTGAGTATCCTAAGAAGCGATAGAAGAAAACTGAAATGTGACATGGTCAACAGCATTTTCCTGTTATCAACTCAAAATTATAAAAACTACAGCCAGTCAGCCTGCTAAGAATGGAATCTACGGCAAAATATATGCTATAAGGAAATCTATGGGGGAGGCCCACGTTCAACAGTGAACGTTTTTTAGGCTGTATCAGATAACTAGCTTTCATGCCCATCCTGGTTAACTTTACGGGTTTTAAGTTTGAACCCTAGCCGAAATCGAAAAAGTCTTAGTCTTTTCTAACTTATGTCCTGCTGACTTCGTGCCACTGCATTATGGAACTGATCTTACCCCTAACTGAATTACTTACGTTAAGTGAAGACAAATGAGTAACTATGTCAACAAGAACATTTGTGGCACTATATTTCTTGCGCAGTTAATACTTCCATTTTTTTTAAATGACTCCAAATCTATTAGGTAAACACTGTACATAAAGAAATACAATATAATATATATATTCTTTATTGTACACCTAGTAAAGAATAACATTGACAAAATTAAAGAAATATTGAGGGTACAAATGGTGGTCTCATTGCTAAACTGCAATTGCTTTGAGACAACCGAAAAAAAAAAACTATAGTGATGAAATAATAACATTTTGGATGTAGGGTGTACTTAATAAAACGTTAAAAGCTCATGCACTAAAACAACAGAATTTTATCGATATATCAGTAGGCATAACTAAAAAGAGAGAGGGAAAAAATAGTCACATAATGTACCATAACCAATTTCTTGAATGAATGTATTTTTTTAATATTATCAATGCTATTAACACTGCTAATATAATATCGTGTAACCACTAGCTTAAAATGCTTGTGTTAGGAGTGGTTCACGACAGTATTCGGGTAAGGTGATCGAAACCACGACCTTTTGAGTTCGCGGTCCGCACCCTGCCATTGCATACTAGTAGATCACTATTACAGATTGTATTTTTTGTATAGGATAGGGTGACAAACGAGCACACAGTCTACCTGATGGTAAGTGGTTGCTGTGGCCCATAGACATCTACATCTAACCTCGATTACGAATCAAAATGCAGATGCGTTGTCACCCGTGAGGACTAAGATGGAATGTCTGTAAAGGTTCTCTACACTCACCATACGAAACACTGCAGCATTAAGCTACTATTTGACGCTGGTATTATGTGAGAGCGTGGTCCTTCCCCGGTCGAGCCATTCGTGGTACAACTTTACTTCTAATATAAATTACTTCTGCAAATTACTGCTATTAACTTTTACAATCTTCAATAGGTCGTATTAAAAATCTACCAGGCCGTTTGTTTTGTATATTAAACAGTTGTGAGTATTGTTTTAGTCAAGACCATTATAAAGTTTAACTTCATCATCATTATCATCACGGTTTATCACGAGTTCATTGTTGATCATAGGCCTCTCCCAAAGAATGCCACAATGCACGGTCTTGATCTACATGCATGCATTGACTTCCGGCACCTCTTACTGGTCGTCTATTCATCTAGTCGGAGATCGCTACTTTGCTTGACGTTACGAGGCTGCCACTTGAGTAGTACTTTCTTCCCAATCAGTTGTCTGTTTTTCAAACTTTGCAGAGAAACTTCGAGCATATCTTTTTCCATAGCTTGCTAAGCAACTTTGAGCTTTCGTTGCCTTATTATAATATTAATCCCTTTGCAGTTTTATGGAGCTAAGAATATATTTAGGAATGATAGATGTTGCAAACAGTGTTAGTAATTGGTTTGGAAGTTCTTAATTACCAGCCTGTAAAAATCCAATCCTAGAGCCTCTCTCGTGGTTGTAAGATTGGCAGGTGAAAGTACCAGACAGTTCACACCTTGGTCGCTGATTTTTTTTGCGCCCGAAGCAAATATGCGCAACCCTCCGGAAAGCGGGGGAGGGAGGTGGGGAATGCTCATAGCATACCACGCAGCCGGCTGCGTGGTTATGTGGAGACTTTTACCCACTAAACCCCACCTTTAAGGATTGGCTTACCGATCTGACGAGAGATCTCTAAGCCGTATACGAACGCGACCCTCCTTGGCAAAAAGGAGGAAGCGAAGCAAGCGGGGAAAAGCCGCTTGAAGTGTGTCTAACTAAGGCAGATTAAGGGATGTGTTATATAGGCTCGACCTGAGCCGCCAGGAGGCAGTTCAGGTCAGCCGAAAGCTTGTTGGTGGGGTCCGAGAGAGAGTTTCTTGGTCTGCGCACACTATAGCGAGTGTGGAGAGGGGCTGTATAGGCAGCTGTCTCGCGAATGAGATGATTTGGGTGGAACTCTTAGGATTTGAAAAATCTCTCAGAGAGTGATTTAAGGAACTGCTGGATTGTTGGGAGCTCTAAGTCTCGGTGTAGGTCGGCATTACGGACATAATAAGGCGAGTTAGTGGCCTTACGACAGAATAGATTTTGAACTATTTGGAGTTCATTTATAACTTTGGGTTTAGCATGTGCGAAAATGGGGGCCGCGTAGGTCATAACAGGTCGTATACAAACCTTATATAGGGTTCGCTTGTTGCGGAGGGAAATTTTACTGTGTCTGCCCAGCATGCTGTTGAGCCTACCCATGTAAAATCGCGCGGTGCGAGTTACCTTCTTGATATGGGGCTCGAAAGTGAGCCTTGCATCAAGGGTGACACCTAAATATTTGGCTTTTGTTTACCATGGGACTAGGGTTCCTAACATCCTGATTGGCGGAGTGGCGGTGAGACGGCGTCGTTTATATTCGAAGCAAACGGCGGAGCTCTTCTTCGGGTTTACGTCAATACGCCATTTTTGGAACCAAGCTCCTAAGTCGTTAACTGACTTTTGGATCTTGTTCCGAATCTGTGGCAGTGAGTTGCCTTTAGAGTAAAGGGCTGTGTCATCTGCGAAGAGGGCTAGTTTAACACCATTCGACGGGATAGGGATGTCGTTGGTGAATAGTATATATAGGAGGGGGGCAAGCACAGAGCCTTGAAGGACACCGGCTTTGATTTGACGAGTAGAGAATAGCGTGCCTTCGAGTCTAAAACGAAAGGTACGATCCTTCAAATAGGAGGCTACAAGGCGGACGAGGCGGTCAGGGAGGCCTAAATCGTACAATTTATAGATAATGCCCTCATGCCAGACTCTGTCGAATGCCTTGGCAATGTCGAAAAAGACCGCGATGGTCTTTTGACGACGAGGATAAAAACCGCTGAGGATATATTCCACTATGCGGTGAACTTGCTGGGGGCACGAGTGTTTGGCTCGAAACCCGAATTGTTGAGGGATGACAAGAGGGTCACCATCTGGGGGAAACAACTGGCGCCTCATGCGCACGAGAATAACTCGTTCGAAAAGTTTGCCCATGGCCTTGAGGAGGCTGATGGGATGGTGATTGGAGGGGGGGACGCTGATCACCGTCGAGTATTTTATACCTTACGTAAAGACAGGCATTATATTGCCATTTCATCGGAAGCCATAACATCATTCTAGCATTTTACCTAATCACAGACCGAACCCACACGGCATAATAGTCGATTAACCCTCCCAGAATATGACATATATACGATTATTATTATTATAGACGCCCCAACTGCTGAGTCTGTGCTTAGTATAAAGGCTATAACCTCGCTTTTATTTTGCTCCTATTAAATTTTGTTACCCTTTGGACTGTACAGTAATGATTTATATCTTTATAGTTATCACGTTGGTAGCAATGTAAAGCGCAACTTAAGATGGCTGTATTGAAATCGGGCAATCTTTCTACTTCTCTGTGGCTCGTGACGAAACAATAGACACTTAGGCTACGAAGCTAGAGATTTAACAATATAGTCATATTAATCTCCGATCGCAGCTACAAGCGGACACAAGTATTCCACAGAAATTATAATATGGACCATATCAATGGGTGCGTTTGGCAGAAAAAAGCGCTAGCAAGCGTTTGTAAGCAAAATGGCGATCGTAAGCGATAAGCGCTGTCAAATCGTAAGTAGCTATTTTCCTCCAGGACACGATGTTAGTTTTAACCGGGGGAACCTAACTTAATTTAAATATATGTTTGTAAAGTATTTATATTAAAAACTTACCAATCATGAATTTTTAATAACATGTATATGTTTATTCATGTCAATAATATTACTTAAAACTAATATTGCACAAAACAACTTATAAACTCTACTTCAAAACAAACAAATTAAATAAGCAAAATGGCGGATTGTGTCAGCGCTACTGAAGTAGCAATCGTGTCCTGGCCGAAAACTATTTCAGCGCTTGTAAGCGCTTGCTAGCGCTTTTTTCTGCCAAACGCACCCAATATTGTCGTTTTTCAAATTAAAATATGCATGAAAACAACGTTCCTCCGTAAATTTTCCTTTGCCTTATTACCCATTTCCATCACTTTTTTCTTGTATTTTATTCTCAGTAACGGTTTAGCAGTGGAAAAATATGAAATAATAAAAAAAATATGAATGATGTATACGTTTTTAATTAAAATTTGTATATAACTTACTTCTTTTCGGATTTCAATTATGTACATGAGACCCTCTCAGAAAAATACTTCTGTAACAGACAGATATCGAAGAGATTCTAAAAAGATCGTTTCATTTAAAAAAGATCACAATTTATGCTCAAAGGTTGTAAAGATAAATGGCATAAATTTACAATTTAGAAAAACTTTTTAAAAGTAAACAATTACATGGTGGATTAAGTGGTGGAGCGAGTTAAATCAAGATACGTTGGCTATCTTTCGAAAATACGATGGTGACAATGAAAGTTCTTAGAAAATCAAAAACTGAGTAAACTAGCAAGTTATTAGTTTTATTATATATTTTCAAAATAGTGTCCATTTACATCAATACATCGCTGCATCAGATGGAACCATTGAGAAAAGCACTTTGCCCACTCGCTCTTAGGGGTCTCTTCGACGACATTTTTAATCGCACCCACTGCTTCCTCGGCGTCCATAAAACGTTTTTCTCGAAGTTTTTGTTTTATTTTTGGAAATAAATGAAAATCGCAAGTTACTAGGTCTAGGGCGGGTGACCCAGTAATTCCACTTCAGACGTCGCTAAGTAGTCGATTGTTTGCTTGGCGGTGTGAGACGAAGCGTTGTCGTGGTGAAGGAGGATCCTACTGCGAGGTCGTTTCTCCCGAACTTTTTCTAAGTGGCAAACAATTTTTAGTGTATCAATCTGCAGTAACTGTTTTTGATCCCTTAAAACAATTGTTGCCTAATGACCTGCCCTTCCGAAGAACGAGGCCACCATCTTTTTTCCCACGCTTCGACCTCTCTTCACTTTAGACTCTCTTACAACCGTAAGTATGTCGAACACAGCATTTGAGTCACCTCCTTTAAATCTTTGAACCATTTCAGGACACCAATCAATACGACGGAGTTTTTGGGCCTATGTCAAATTATGAGGTATCCACCGGGCACAAAGCTTCCTGACCGCCAAATGTTCATGAAGGATTTTGTGTACTTGAGTCATACCGTTGCCTAAGCTTGTCCAAATCTATTAATAAGTCACTCTTTTGTCAGTCTCTATCATACGCCGCACAACACTGATGTTATCTTCAGTCGTTGCCGTAGAAGGCAGTCCCTCGCGCAATCATCGGTAAGGTTAGTGCGACCACGTTTAAAACTCATAAAACCAGTTGTAAACAGTGACACGAGATGGGGCTTTATCGTGAAGGGCCAATTGAACTATATCATAACTTTCTTGTTGACTTAAATGACATCGAAAGTAATAAAAATCATTTTACGAAAATATTATTGCGTTAAATTCATGCTGACGTGACACAGACAATTTTCAATTTGCCGCCAAATCGTAAACAAATGTCAAGTTAATAAAATACATACACAATAATATTGGCAGAGTTCCATTTTTAAAATTTGAACTTATTTATTTATTATATCGTTTACAAGTGGCCAGTTCTAAAAACTTTCAATGTCGCCCTCGTAGTGAATTTGTACAGTAGGCCTTTTCATATTATCTGGATATTTGATTATTGGTGTCTTATTAGCGTGCTATTATTATAAGTTGATACAATTTTTAGCTGACAAATTTAATACCATATTTAATACGGATCATATCGTATATAGAGGCATTGATGCTTACTGCTACTTGAAGATATCGCGTTACATATAAACAAACAAGAATATACAGTCGAATTGTAAACTTCTTCAGTTTCTCTAATATTTTAAGTTTATATTAAATCAAAAATATTCCATTCTATTCGTTTTTTAAATATATAGTTACATCAATGGAAGGAAATAAAATAACCCAGCACTATCCTAATCGAGCTATTATTTTAAGTGAGATTGAACGGCTGCTATATTATTTGGTTTGAATAAACATGCGGGTCACTCGCCACTCCTACCTGTATTACCAAATACGGTTTTATGTAGGAAATATAATGATCTCATTACTATACTCTGTTATACGAAATAATCATTTTCTGCCAGCTTAATAAGACAGTTCGTTTTTTTGGGTTTCATAGAAAATGTTAAAGTGAAAATCTTTTTTTATACTTCTTTACCTGTAGTAGGTAGTAATGTAAAGTAAATTGCCAACTATCATGATCAATGACCTATTTCTTCGTTTATCAAATGCTAGCTATATACTATCATATTTTGTAATAAAATCACGTTAAACGTTATTTAATTAAGGTATAGGTTGTTTCTGGTAATTATTAACCTAACAACGCACGAAATTAATGATTTTCTACAAAAATGGTACGTTTTATTTAAAAAATATTTAAGAAACAAATTTAAAGTGTACAGCCTATTACACTCCCCCTCCCAAATACTTATTTCTGAGATATACTCCAAGCACGTGGTAAATTAGCACTTTAAATTGCAATAGATAATTTCACTGGCGCCGACGACGATCGAACCCGTGTTGCTCGCGTACTGTGAAATTTACGGCGATCGCTTGGCCACTGAGCTACCACGGCTTTTAATAAAAACAGTGAGAATGCGTTTCGCAAGTAACGCAGGCGTAGTACAAAGCTGTTAACCTTGCAACTGCACGTGAGAAAACGGCATAGAATAATATGTTAAAAATACATTCACCTACTAGAAGTTGTTTAAATGCAGGGCTCATTGGTATAAGGCCAACTTTAAAAAGTCGTTATACATATGTACACCTCTCGAGTTACCAAATAGTTAAAAGGTTGTTTTTTTTTGTTTGATGGGAAGGAACAAATTTTTATAGCATGTGCCAAACGAGCACACAGTCCACGTATTGGTAAGTGGTTGCTGTAGCCCATGGACATCTACATCTATCCTCGATTACGAATCAAAATGCAGATGTGTTGTCACCCGTGAGGACTAAGATGGAATGCCTCGTTTCCAGTAAAAAGGGTCACCGGTTCTCTACACTCACCATACGAAACGCAGCAGCAATAAGCTACTATTTTACGCTGGTATTTTGTGAGAGTGTGGTCCTTCCCCGGTCGGGCCGACCCATTCGTGCTACAACTATACTAAATAATAAATTACATACAAAATAATATCTATCACCGACATAGAAGTAATATGTACTTACGTACTAGAACAGCTATCTCAAACAAAAAATGTGCGCTACTCTGTGTTCGCGCGGTTGTTTTTTATCATAGAATAAACATAAGTAGAAAGACCCGTAGGTAATAGTAGATTGTATTGTTAAACAGGTAAATTATATCGAGAACAATATTTAAATTTTGTCATTTATTTTGTATATAATATTTGCTTATTAAATATTACATATATTATATCACACTTACATTTTAATGATATCTTTATCTGAATATTTCAAAAGGTATCTAACTCAAATATAAAAACATACTAAATGTATGTTTAACAAAACTTATTAATATAACATTTAAATTACAAATATATTTCTTTAAATTAGAATAAAAGTCGTTCATAATTGTTGGCCACGCGAGAGTTAAAATTGGACGAATTTATTCCACTTTGACTTTGATGTGGAAACCTAAAAATAAAATAAAAGAATAATAAGCAGATTTAAACATGAAAATTTTTGCCAATTTATAATAACTTATATATATTTCTACAAAAAATGTGTATAATAAATATATTCGTCCTATACCTAAGTACCCACAGAAATGTCGCATCTGAACATATTAATTTCATAATCTATATTCCCTGACATGAGATGGCGTCTTAGGAATAATTTGTTTTATTATTAATAAATACTTTTTATTAATTAAGTATCTTATAACCATAAAAGTAATTCCTTGTACTTTCTAATATTCAATATCTAAGTAAAATTATCCATCAAACTAATTATAACCTGACTATATTCTCTATCTATATAAAACTCAAAAAATGTTTCTATCTATGTCTGTTATAGACTTTGAAACCGTTCAACCGATTTTGATGGAATTTTTCGTGTGTGTTTGAATGGGTCCCTAGACGTTTTATATTCACATTCGGACCCGGTAGGTTTTGCTGTTGTCGAGATCAAGCAATCACCCGTGCGAAGCCAGGGCGGAAATCTTGTTCACTTATATATGAAACAATTGAATTATTTCAGTATTGTAATTAAGCATTTCTTATGTTTACGCGACCACTATACATTTATATAAAATTAGTTTTTACGGATTTTATCGCGTATATTAATTTATTTTATATTACCGACATTTCGAGCACTTCACAGTACCCATTTCCTGTGTATATACTAGTTGTACTCTTTAGTCCCCAAGGTCACGTGGGAATACTCAGGCCCGGTTTACATTTTGAGAAGTGACAAGTGCGAGTGGCGAATGCAACCGACAAATGACGAGTGCTTAGTGCGTATTTTATTCACTGCCTATCCACACGCACTAAGCACTTGTTATTTGTCAGTTGCACTTGCCATTCGTACTTGACACTTTTCCAAACGTAAACCAGGCCTAAGGTGTTCGACGTCACAATCTTCTCTATCGAAATTAGGATGTTTTTTTTTCATTTCAATAGCCTCGCGAGTCCTTGTATGGTAAAATAGACGATAAATAAATAACAACTGTCAAAATTATAGCGCTACTCCAAAAGACGAACAGCAATGTGGACACTTTCTTTCCTAAAACGCTGAAGAGGTATCCAACCCAGCCAGGCCAGACCTTACTTATCTCTAAACGTTAATTAATTTACTGTTGTTAAGAATTCTTACGAACGGTAAATTAATTAACGTTCGGAACTGGCAACAATATCAGGGGCCAGATCCATTGAGAAAGAGTCAAGTTCTTAAAAGAAAAAATGCACTAAACTGTGGGACTACCGTTTTTTAGAAAACCTTCTAAGAAATCGAAAAGTTACGATATTCTTAAAAACACTTGAAGAAGTAAGTGGAGAGTAATATTGGACTATCGAATTTGTCGGATTATAGAGTACCACGGCCCACGGAGTACCAGGCCTAAGAACCCTATAGTCCGGAATTTTTTACAAAAGAGTACCTTGTAATCCGAACAAATTACAGATCTAATGATAAGATTCTATATATATATATATATATATATATATATATATATATATATATATATATATATATATATATATATATGCCATTTTGTTCGATAACTTGTTGCCATCTTGTAGGTAGATGACATATATTCACGTTGCTGTAAAAATTTTGGGATATTTGATAAAAAATGCAATAAGTAGTTTAGACAGTCCTCTCTTGATGTTAACCAAACACTAGCCAAATAATTCTGAAGAGACCGAAATAGGTGAAAATCTGAGAGTGCAAAGTCAAGACTATATGGTTGATGCATTAACACTTCCCAATCAAGCTCTCTCAATTTATGCTGAGTGGCTTAAGATCTATGTGGTCTAGCGTTATCATGATAAAGGAACACTCCTTTTCTGTTGATCAATTCCGGCCGTTTTTTCTCAATTTTTTACGTGAGTGTGTTTTGCTTTACTAGTTGTGGGCAGTAGAGAGCCGAATCGATGTTTTTGCCCAACTGTTAAAGCACAGCAACACCTTATTGCGTGTTAATTCGGGTTTCGTTACAGTCTCTGGACTTGACTACCCTTTGACCATGATCTTTTTCGCACGATCTTTTCGTAGTCGCACTTTCATCACCGGTGATGAATCTTTGAAAAAATGGTTTAGTTTTATTACGTTTCAATAGAGAATCGCAAATGAGTACACGATTCCTTAGGTTTCTTTCAGTGAGTTTTTCAAATGGCTCAAAATTGTTTTGTGTTCAATCTTTTATTCTTCAATATGCTGATCTTGCTCCATTTTCAAAAATGGCATCGACTTTATTCGTATGAAGGCAACCAGAGCGGTCTGCACCTTTGACATCGAGTTCCCGGACTGAAAACGTTTGAATCAACTTTGTGCTACTTTTACAGAGAGTGCATTAGGTCCATAAATGTCAAAAAAAATTCGCGGCTTCCATACCATTTATCCTTTTCTGTAATAAAACTTCAGAATTTATCGAATTTCTTCGTTAAATTCACTCGTTTTGGCAGACAGAAAAACAATTTAAAAATGGCAGGAAAGTGTTGTTTACTCTTTCATTTTCTTTTTCTTAACATTCTATATGTATTTATAATAAAACCATTCAGATACAAACCGTACAACTCAAGATATTTTTCTTCAATTTTATACAAACAAAACACGAAGAAACTTTTCCCCCGACCTTTATAAAAACATTCATAGCTGAAGATGATTTCAGTGTTTTCTAAATTATCTGCCTCTCTAGGCAATTATACAAGCCTGATAGCCTTTCTCGTCTCATAGAGGTACTTAGATAATTTTTATCAGTTTTTATTTCAAAAAACTTCTTTCAGCTGTTTGTTGTAACCGGATGTAGAATATGCTATTATTACCTCAGGAAAACAGGTTGCTAAGCTATTGAATTTTAGCAGCAATAATGCTATGAGAAGTAGTAAATAATTATTCATCCTTTAATGGTGGCCGTGGAAAGAAAATGAACAGTTTTTCTGATTGGATTCAGGTATTTGTAAGCGCATGTTGTTGTCAAAAGTAAAAATTATTTGACAAAGCAAAAGCAATTGTAGATGGAAACGATCACAAGAATAATAGTATATATATATATATATATATATATATATATATATTGGGAGAAATATATATATATATATATATATATATATATGAATTCGGATAATGCACCCTCTAAGCAACTATTTATTTACCCCTGAAATAGAGGTATAATATCGAGGATTTAGGGGTAATACCACTTTAAATTTTGCGCATGTAATATGTTTATCAATAAAGATAATTATTTCTTTAGAGTATATTATCATAATTTTCTGTTATCGAGATGTATCGAAAACTACAGAAAATTGGTAAATTTTTGACAGGTCTTCTTTAGGAATTTTGGGCACTATTTGGTGATATGATTTTTTTCCTGGGAAGTACGGCCTAAGAGTTTAAGTGAGATTGTGGATAAAATTTTTGGAATTTTTGCTTACAGACGGTCGGGGCCCCTGTATGCCGGGGGCCCCGTATCATTGATACGGCTGATACGGCGGTAGCTACGCCTCTGAAATGTACATACTAAATTAATCAAAAACTATGAATCAATCAATTTAAGAAACATCAATTTAATATCGTTATCAAGAAGAAATAACGCCTTTTGAGGAAAATCATGATATTTCAACAATTTTCAGAATCAAATTTTTCAATCAGAATCAAAACAATACCCTACGCGTCGAGCGCAATAGTGGTGGGGCGCACACGTTGTAACTTGTTCAATCATGCATTAGCGAAGATTGTCAAAAAATTTACAATAATAAATAATAGACCATGTCGAACTATAGGGGGTGCCGGATTAGACAGGGGCAGGATTATCGAGGGTCCACTGTATACGCATTTATCGCCTTACCAGACAAAGAATCGCACAAAACTGTATGATATTGGAATGGAGTTGCGGTAGGAGAGTGCTTTGAAGAATAAAAGAAAGCTATGCATAGGCATGTTTACTATAAATTAAACTCTATAATACGTACGCTACGTAATGTTTTAGCCAGCAATCTACTATGAAAATTGCATGGAATTAATCGGTATTGAAAATTGTACACTGAGTGCACACAGGTACAATTTTGCTATAGGAAAGGGATTAAATCGATCGGGCACGCTATACTAGAGATTTTGACATTTATGTGCAGGAGGTTTGGTTTTGAATCGAACATAATAGTGAGATAGATATCTTATAAAACTTGTGAGGCGTGGAAATGTTTTCTTTAAAAAAATGATAAAAAACGTCATTCTAGGGATACTAGCATAGTCAGAGATGGAGATAAGATTAAATTCAATTTACATTTAATAATAAATAAATCACAAATCTTTCTTGTCAAATTTGAGAGTAGAGCTATTTTGTTAGTTTTTTTATTTCGGAAAACGTTATAATATAACATTTTGATAAGTTATTTATTATCATTGCAGTATGATACGTCGTTAAAAAAATGTTGCTATACAACAAAATGAAAAATGTTTTTTGCTTAGAAGAGTAAATTGAAAATGTTACAGGTTGCTTGGTTTTAATTTAAGTGTAATTATGTGTTGCACTGCAGCGTACACGTGCACTTGTAGTTGTGTTATGTATACGAGTATACTATGGCGACAAAGGGCATGAATATAAAAGGGGTAGTCTAGCCACGGGCACATTCTGAATTAATGTGCCCGGTTCAAATTATTTTTAAACTAGCTGTTACCCGCGGCTTCGCCCGCATGTTCACTGGAAAATGAACTAGCCATTGCTTTTTGAATTGAAAGAAAACTGAGTTTTATAGATTTATCAGAGATGCAGCCATTAAAAGGAAACTGAGCAAAATTGATTCGTCAGCCTATTTAAATGTTTTGAAACGCAGCGTATAGGAAAGCATGAAAATAGCCTGTTTATTCCAAATGGAAATGGGATATTTTTTTAATTAAAGGAAACTGAGCATAATTATCCGTCAGGGATGCAGACTTTTGAAAAGAAACTGAGCTAAATTGATTCGTCGGAGATGCAGTTTTCTGAATTGAAAGGAAACTGAGCCAAATAAAAGATCCGTCAGAGATGCAGCCTTTTTTAGTTGAAAGGAAACTGAGCTTAATAGGTCCGTCAGAGGTGCAGCATTTGGAATTGAAAAGAAACTGAGCTAAATAGAAAATTTTGAATTGAAAGGGAAGATCTGTGGGAATTCAGATTAATTGATTGTGGGAATTCTGGAAAAAAATTAACTGAACACTATTTTAAGACGCTACTGTACACAATGTTATATGTTTTTCCATTCGGGGGAAAGAATATGGAGATTCTGGGCATTAGACACACTCGAACATGCTACGTACAGCTGACCATGAGAGAAGCACGGTTTTCCTAAGTTGACCCCCGCTACCTGTAAAGTTTGCCCTTGCGCTTTATTAATTGTCATTGCAAAACTGAGCTTAATAGGGAACTGCAACCTTTTGAATTGAAAAGGAAGATTTGTGGGAATTATAGGGATCCGTGGTATAATAACATTTTCACCTTTTCCTACGCCAGTCAAAATTGTAGCACCGATTATGTTCCGTCCAAGATGTGTCACACGCAACCTTGTTCCGTTTCATAATCAAGGAGCATCTAAATTTTGCATTAGCATGACTGGGACGCCAAATTTTAATTAAAGCTTATGTGAGGGCACACCTGACAACTCTAGAGAATTTAGAAACTCTACGGGATATGAAGTGCTCTGTTCTGTGTTCATAACTGTGTCTACTGACAAATACTCTGTTATTTCTCCTGCTACTATGATATATTTATCTGAATTTATTTTGTTAACGCTCTCATTTTTTGGTGCAAGAATCGTCCTTTCACATAACCATTTGTCTTCATGCATGTTGTTCGTTAAATCTGAATAAACGCTCGCAATTAATTCGGAATGACTCTGTACTAAATTACAAAAATCTCTCGTCAATTTAACGCAGCCCTCAGCATCCGTTTCCAACCGCCCATCGCCAATTTTTAATAGTGTGTTAGCATAGTTTCCAGCATTTATATTGTGAGGGCACAATATTATTATTAATAATTAAATTCAATATAAAGAGGGCATCAAAAATAGTCTTAAAAAATATATATATATATATATATATATATTATAGCAATATAAATTACATATAATAAGCATAAAGTTAATATAAATACATTTCAGACATTAGACAAATAACAGTAAATTAAAGGCAAAACTATTGTCTTCCATAATAAATAAATTTATTATAAAAACTTGTAAAAATATTTAAAACATGATAAACAATAGAAATACAAGTCGAAAATATTATAAAAATAAGATAAATAACGTTTATAAGATAATAAGAAAATTTTTTAAAAATTGTCTAAGTTGTGGAAGGAGTTCATGTATAAAAGAAAATTTTCCTAAGTTATGGAAGGTGTTCATGTATAGATGTCTTGTATGGAGGAGCTGCCGGAGATACATACCTGCAGTTGTACATATATATCGGGTGTTCGGGAACCCGACTGCTTGAAGTACTGTAGCACAATGACTAGTCCTATATTGGGGACTTTTGATAATAAACTCAATGATACAAAAGCAATACTATAGAAGGTCTCTATGATGAATTTGCATTACAATAGTGGGGTGGTGGGTCGAAGTCCTATATATTAAAGGCTTATGAAAGTAAGGTCTATGATAAAAAAGCAATACTATAGAAGGTCTTTAAGATGAATTTGCATTACAATAGTGGGATCGTGGGTTCGAGTCCTATATATGAATGACTTATGAAAGTAAGGTCTATGATACAAAAGCATTACTATATAAGGTCTCTATGATGAAATAGCATTACAATAGTAGAATCGTAGGCTGAAGCCCTACATATTAATTTCTTATGAAAGTAAGGTCTATGATACAAAAGCATTATTATAGAAGGTCTCCTTGATGCTTAAACATTATATGGGGTGGCCGGGTGACCGACTGCTCTTAGTACTGTATCAAAATGACTAGTTCTTATTAGGGACTTGAAAAAGGATTAATATGGTGGCGGGTATGCTGCTTCACAAGCAATTGGTCCTAGGTAAATTTGGGCTCGCTAACCGATGTGTCCTAGATATATCATCTTAGTGCCGGTGGTAAGCGGGTTTGTTGTAGCAAAACAGCTTTCCCGTGGACATCGCACATCCATACCGTTTGCGGGCGGCGTCGTAGCGCATAGCGATGCGTCGTCTATCTTTCGGATTGGGATGAGTGTGTTTAGTAGCACTTTTAAGTGTAACAGGCATACTCAACTTCATGTCTTAGTGCATTAGCACTATGATACGTGGAGTTTTGTTCACCGGCGTCTTAGTAGCGTGCCACTATGATACGTTGGTGAATATTTTTTAGTTAACAGTGGTAGAGCCACGCGGCAGCTTTGCTGTTGCTCGTATGGGCCGGCTCAAACCCCCCCAACCTTGTGTCGGGTATTTTGTATAAATATATTGTAAGCCTTTTCCAAGCGGGAAGGGATAAATAATAATAAATTAATAATGTACACCTGATACAAATGGAATAGGAACGTTTTATGTTCTTAACCTTTCTCGAGCCCTGTCTTCGTGAACGGGGTTCACTTAGCTTATAAGGCACTACCAACAGCTTTCAATTGCTCTAGTGAATATTCATTCTTCCAAAAGACACTTAAAGGAACTAAGTTACTAAACAAACACAACGTAAATAAGGGTCCTAACTAAGAAGATCACGTCAAAAATATTACAAACGGCCTATTATTAAACCTTTTGAAAGATCATTTAGAAAGATCAAAACATATTTTATTAATCCTGGTCACATACTCTTTTACTTTAGATTTATTACCTCTTTATCTATAATAATCAATCTGAGTAAGTAAAGTGTGTAAATACGATTCTTGAATTGTAAAAATAATAATTGGATTTCAACATCTTAGGTAGGTATTTAGTTTTATTAATTTAGAAAATATTAATCTCAAAATTAATTATTGTAATAATATAATTTAAATTCAACTTAAGGACCCTTTCCGAGGCTGAAACATACCGATACCTGGGTATGTCACAGAACATCGGTATCGATGAGGCTGGTATGAAACAGTCAGTTTGCGACGTGTTTTATGCACGCTTGACCAAAGTGCTTAACAGCCTTTTTGTCCGGTGTGAATAAGTCACACGCATATAACTGCTGGGTCATGCCTGTCCTCATGTATACCTTTGGTATACTCAGGTGGACTCAGACTGAGCTTAACGCCCTGGATAGAAAAGTCCGCACTACCATGACGTCCCATAGGATGCATCATCCGAGATCGTCGGTAATGAGGCTGTACTTGCCGCGAAAGTACGGTGGGCGTGGCTTTCTGAGCGCGCTCACTATGCATAATCGCGAAGTGTGCAGTCTCCGTCAATACTTCTTGGCGAGATCGGATGATCCATTCTATAATGACGTCATTTCTAGTGATAAAGGGCTTACCCCTCTATCCTTAGCCAACGAGCAATGGCAGGACCCAGCAGTGCTTAGCATTTCCGACCGGGAGACCGTATGGAAGGAGAAGGAGCTCCACGGGAGGTACTACAAGGCTCTACATGAGCCCTCCGTAGATACAGTCGCCTCCCTCAACTGGCTACGTTTCGGTGACCTCTTCGGGGAAACCGAGGGTTTTGTCTGTGCAATACAAGATCAGGTTATTAAGAGCAACAACTATAGGAGATACATCCTAAAGGATGGCACCGTCGACGTCTGTCGAGCTTGTCGCCATCCCGGGGAGTCACTCAGGCATGTCATCTCCGGCTGTTCGGCGCTTTCTAACTCTGAGTACTTGCACAGGCACAACCTAGTAGCCAGAATTCTACACCAGGAGCTCGCTCTGAAATACGGTCTCGTGGACCGGAAATTGCCGTATTACAAGTACTTGCCGGAAGCCGTGCTCGAAAATGACCGCGCCAGGCTCTACTGGGACCGGGCCATCATCACAGACAAGACTATTCTTGCGAATAAGCCTGATATTGTGCTGATGGACCGGGCACAGTCAAGGATATTTTTGGTCGATATTACCATTCCGTATGACGAGAACCTCGTGAGAGCCGAAACAGATAAGCAATCAAAATATCTGGACCTGGCTCACGAGGTGACCGACATGTGGGGTGGTCTGCCGGCCGAAATTATTCCTGTAGTCGTCTCTGCGAATTTGCTAATCCCAGTCAGCGTCTCTGGTTATCTGAGGCGACTGGACTCCGTGACGGACCGCTCCGGGCTCAAATGCAGAAGGCGGTGCTCCTTGATACCGCTCGCATCGTCCGCCGGTTTCTTTCCCTTTCCTCCTAACCCTTGGCCGTTTGGTCTTCCCTGCCGAGGGCTTCCATCTGGTTGGGCTTTTATTTATTTATGTATTTTTGTATTTATTTTATTTTATTGATATTTATGTATATTTATCTTTTCATTTTCGTTTATAATTATATATTTATACATCCCAACCAGATGAGAAAACTATATAGATACCCCATAATAATTATATCACAAAACTAACGCTCTCACTAGCAATGTAATGTGGTGAAAGAATGTTCAAAATCGGTTTAGTAATTTTTGAGATTAGCCAAAAAACGTATTCATTGAAAGTAGAGCCCTCTATAATAAAATTCATCCCATATTAGATATCTAAAATTATACATAACAATCTAGTGGTGAAAGAATTCTCAAAGTTGGTCAAGTACTTTACGAGTTTAGCGAAAAAAAATTCTTTGATATATATATATATATATATATATATATATATATATATATATATATATATATAATATTATATATTTAATATCATACATATCTATTATTATGAGAGGGGGAAGCGTTATAATATCATTATACAAATGCACTCTCATATTCGTAGTTAAACTGAATTTTGTCACATTGTTCCATAAAATAGACGACTTGAGGCATACTTTGAATTTCCCCTTTTGAATGGTAGGTAAAGTTTGGCGAAAGTCACCAGCCAGTAAAACCACCATTCCTCCCATTACATCGGTATTGCTGCGCAAATCCTGGAGCGTTCGATTTAGTGCTTCTACAGCTTTTTTATGTGACATTGTACTTTCATCCCACACTAAAAGTTTGCATTGTCGTAGCATTATAGCTCGTGCACTATTTTTGCTAAAGTTGCAGATCGGCGATTCTTCATGGGCTAGATTTAGAGGGAGTTTTAAAACAGAATGTACATCATTCTGCGGCCCCCGCTTAGCAGCGTGGCGGCTATACCGGAGGAAGCTACGGCCACAGCAATGTTTTTATCTTTCCGTACTTGCGCTAATAAGAAATTTAACAAAAATGTCTTCCCAGTTCCTCCAGGGGCATCTAAAAAGAAAAGTGCACCATTTCCAGATTCAATTTGTCCTAATACTTTGTCAAAAACTCGTTTTTGTTCGGGAAGCAAGCGGGGTACAAATTCGGCTACTTGCTGCTGCAAAGCTGGTATATCGTAGTTTGTTTCACGTATAATTTCATCACTTAGTTCATTTTCGGTTGTTCGCTGAGGGCTTATCATTCCAAAGTCCGCTTAACTTTTTTGCCTACCATTTCCATTACTTTATCTTCAATTTTTCCAAGTGCTTCATTATAAATGTGTTCATTGGGTGCGTTTGGCAGAAAAAAGCGCTAGCAAGCGCTTGTAAGCAAAATGGCGATCGTAAGCGGTAAGCGCTGTCAAATCGTAAGTAGCTATTTTCCTCTAGGACACGATGTTAGTTTTAACCGGGGAACCTAACCTAATTTAAATATATGTTTGTGAAGTATTCATATTAAAAACTTACCAATCATGAATTTTTAATAACATGTATATGTCTATTCATGTCATGATATTACTTAAAACTAATATTGCAAGAAACTACTTATAAACTCTACTACAAAACAAACAAATTAAATAAGCAAAATGGCGGATTGTGTCAGCGCTACTGAAGTAGCAATCGTGTCCTGCCCGAAAACTATTTTAGCGCTAGTAAGCGCTTGCTAGCGCTTTTTTCTGCCAAACGCACCCATTGTATGTCATGTTCACGTGTGTCTGCTGTAACCTTTATTCATCAGGCAGGTTGGGAACCGCAGTTTTTGTTTATTTTTATTGAGTTCTTATCAGGAAGATGCTACTGGTCAATTTTTGTTTAAGTTTTCATCTGTCACCTCTTACGGGATCCAAGCGATGATATGAAGTGGTGGATATTCAAACAAAAATAACTAAACAGCTGTAGCAAGCAGATGTAGGAAGCGGAAGCGGATTCGCAAAATATCTTCCGCCATGTACTCTTTATATTTTTCCCACAATTTATGTGCATTAGATAGCCCGCAAGATGATATGAGAGTTGCATAAAGATCCCTAATTTTGGTTGGTGACTGGCACTGCGCAGCTTCCTCCATGGTTTCATCCCAGTGATTATTTTTTTTAAAGATGCAGAGCTTCACATGCTTCTCTATAAGTTGCACATTCCTGACCGTTGACGGTTTTAAGGTCTTTATATCCTGTAGGACCCCGAACATGGTGCAGCAGCAATCGTAAACAGAAACATTCAAAATTAGTTACATGGACGGTACATATACACACGACCAAGGGCATCTGATGACTTTACTCCGGGCCAATTTGCAACAGGCGCGCCTTGAATACGGCGTTTCCACTCCTTCCTAGATGTGTTCCAAGTATAATAGCGGGGGACTTCAGAATATAACAACGTTTTTGCAAAGGGGTCGGTTTGACAAAGTTTAAAGAAGGCTGTTAGTGTAGTTTTTGGCGATGATGCAATTCTTTCATGGAAATTTCTTTCGGTGAAATATACACGCTCTCCATTTTCTAAGTGCACAGCAAGGTGAGTAACTGTTGGGTGCTTTTCGTGTAAAGGGAAGCCAAGGAGACGCCACGCTGCCTCGTTACTGCTGACGTAACGCCCTGCTTGAAAGGTCTGTACTTCGTTAACGGGATTTGCCTCACCTTCACATTACATATTGCTTGGTCGCTTCCTTTATTTATGTACTTACAGATATACTTGATTGCGCGGACAGAGCTACATGCTTCTACATTAATGTGGGCATTAAACATTGTAGTTTCGAACGCTCCAGAGCGAGATTTGATTGTAACTTTCCTGCCACCATCTTCGGGAGCTCTGCGTCTGTATAAAGGGTAGCCATTGTCATTGTGCACTGTTTCTTTTAATAGCTGTTTAGGGAATTTCTTTGTACATTTTCGTTCTTTCATACATGGCGATATTGAATTGCGCGCTCCACATGGACCGTGAATCATATTTCGGACGTTGGTATCATACAATTCTTTATCTTGCTCAGGATCCGGAATCTCGCATTCTTTTCCCAACTTCTCTTTAAGCCATATTAGAATGTGGGCATGCGGTAATCCTCTTTTTTTGCCATTCAATTGAATACATGAAGCACTGCACCTCTCCGAAAATTTTCCAATTGTTAATTAAATTAATTAATTGTTGTACTTTTAATCTAAATACTCTAGCAACTAAATTGTGTCTGGCAGTACTTTTTTGGCCCGGAATTAGCTCTTCGGTTATTTCTTTCCATGTGGGATTTCAAGTAAAAGTAACAAAAAGATCAGGTCTTCCTTAAGTTCGTACATAGGTGAATGCGTCTTGTGTGTACTCATGTAGGTAGCGGGGACTGTTAACGAATGATGAGGGCAGAATTACCATTTTACCTAAATCTCTGGGGCTTACATTGGCGTCGCTAGAAACTGCATCTTGTAAATGTATATAATTCTCAACGCGCAGCTTTTTTTGATTTAAAGATATATACGGAGACGTTCACTTTCTACCTTCACATACATGTCTACTAAAAATTGATGAAATAATTGTCTACACCTGGCTAAGAGGTTAAAATCATTTTCTCGCAACATCATATGATAAGCATAAAAATCCACACATGATACTTTTTTGTTCGGAGTAGGCTCCTTTGTGACCGGATTAATGAGTGGAATTTGAAAGTGATAACCCTCTTGTCCTTTGCAATTAATCAATGGGTATTGCAGAGAGTCATAAAACTTGTGTGTATCGGCTACCCGTTGCAACGTATTATCACGTGCTCGCAAGACAATGTCTCGTGAAGAAAATTGATCACCACTAATTACGGCTGCCATTTCGTTTATCAAAGGTGCATTGTAGCGCCTCCCTTCCTTCTCATCGCCTTCATGCTCTCCTCGATGGGTCCGATCTACGTGAATGACGACTTTATAATCCTCTTCAGGTAGGTTTTCTAAAGCAGTTTTAAATGTTTTGACTAAAATGTTACGTTCATGCAAGAATCTTCGAATTTTGAACACTATGTCTCTCTCAACTCCCTGGATAAATTGGCAGCTACGGTCTACCTTAATTTCTTCATCACCCATAAAATATACTTGTAAAAATTTATGCTATTCGTTTTCAGCTGTAAAAAGTGAACCTATTCTATGATAAATTTGCCCTTGCACCGTAAATGTAGGCAAAAATCCCGGCATTATTATTTCCCGGTCAACTCCGTAGGACGTCATTTGAAAGAATGAGTTATATTTCCGGATCCTGTTTAAAAAGCGCCGTGACTCATTAGCATCATATAATAATAATAATAATAAAAATCGGGTGATTTCGTGCGCTCAAAATGGATGTCGGGGCGGTGGTCGTAGAACCAAGGAACCACTCCTCATTGACGCGGTCATTGGCAAAGTGGTGAAACGCAGCCGTCGGAACTTCTCCGCCGCCTGGTTAGACTACAGAAAGGCATTCGACTCGGTGCCCTATACATGGCTAAAGAGAGTCCTTGAGCTGTACGAGATAGACTGTACAGTTAGAGACTTCCTCGAGCAGTGTATGGGGCAGTGGAGTACGATCCTTTGTCATCTAGGCGAGCGGATGACGGCTGCGGAGAACCACATAAGTATAAGAAGGGGCATCTTCCAGGGCGATTGTGTGAGTCCAATCTGGTTCTGCCTCTCTCTGAACCCTCTCAGTACCTTACTGGAGGGCTCCGGGAGTGGATTTCAGCTTCGGAAAGGAGGTACAAAAGTAACCCACCTTTTCTATATGGATGATCTCAAGTTATTCGCTTCCAGTCGCTCCCATCTTATGGAATTGCTAAACATCACTTGTGAATTTAGCAATTCCATTAGAATGGAGCTGGGAACGGATAAGTGTGCGGTCCTCCATGTTGAAAGAGGAAGAGTTGCTAACTCTGAGGGCATAGACTTATCTATGCCCGTTAACTTAAGGACCCTTTCCGAGGCTGAAACATACCGATACCTGGGTATGTCACAGAACATCGGTATCGATGAGGCTGGTATAAAACAGTCAGTTTGCGACGTGTTTTATGCACGCTTGATTGAGAATATATATATAGAACCCAACCAGAAAAAGTGCTTAACAGCCTTTTGTCCGGTGTGAATAAGACACACGCATATAACGGTTGGGTCATGCCTGTCCTCATGTATACCTTTGGCATACTCAGGTGGACTCAGACCGAACTTAACGCCTTGGATAGAAAAGTCCGCATTACTATGACGTCCCATAGGATGCATCATCCGAGATCGTTGGTAATGAGGCTGTACTTGCCGAGAAAGCATGGTGGGCGTGGTTTTCTGAGCGCGCTCACCATGCATAATCGCGAAGTGTGCAGCCTCCGTCATTACTTCCTGGCGAGATCGGATGATCCATTCTGTAATGACGTCATTTCTAGTGATAAAGGGCTTACCCCTCTATCCTTAGCCAACGAGCAGTGGCAGGACCCAGCAGTGCTTAGCATTTTCGACCGAGAGACCGTATGGAAGGAGAAGGAGCTCCACGGGAGTAACTACAGGGCTTTACATGAGCCCTTTGTAGATACAGTCGCCTCCCTCAACTGGCTACGTTTCGGTGACCTCTTCGGGGAAACCGAGGGTTTTGTCTGTGTGATACAGGATCAGATTATTAAGACCAACAACTATCGGAGATACACCCTAAAAGATGGCACCATCGACATATGTCGGGCTTGTCGCCGTCCCTGTGAGTCACTTAGGCATGTCATCTCCGGCTGTTCGGCGCTTTCTAACTCTGAGTACTTGCACAGGCACAACCTAGTAGCCAGAATTCTACACCAGGAGCTCGCTCTGAAATACGGTCTCGTGGACCGGAAATTGCCGTATTACAAGTACTTGCCGGAAGCCGTGCTCGAAAATGACCGCGCCAGGCTCTACTGGGACCGGGCCCCACAAGACTATTCTTGCGAATAAGCCTGTAGTGCTGATGGACCGGGCCAGTCAAGGATATTTTTGGTCGACATTACCATTCCGTATGACGAGAACCTCGTGAAAGCCGAAACAGATAAGCGAACAAAATATCTGGACCTGGCTCACGAGGTGACCGACATGTGGGGTGGTTGGCTCGACCGAAATTATACATGTAGTCGTCTCTGCAAATGGGCTAATCCCAGTTAGCCTCTCGGGTCATCTGAGGCGACTGGGACTCCGTGACGGGCTGCTCCGGGCTCAAATGCAGAAGGCGGTGCTTACTCGATACCGCCCGCATTGTCCGCCGGTTTCTTTCCCTTTCCCCGTAACCCTCGGCCGTTTGGTCTCCCCTGCCGAGGGCCTCCATCTGGTTGGGCTTTTATTTATTTATGTATTTTTGTATTTATTTTATTTTAATTATATTTATGTATTTTATTTATCTTTTCATTTTAATTTATAATTATATATTTATAGAACCCAACCAGATGAGAAAACTATATAGATACCCCACACATAATAATAATAATAAAATATTTATTCATTGACCAAAAGTAATAAAATATTTAAAAGTTAAGCTAATACAAAAATTATATTTTTAGAAGGACAATGAAAGGGTTCTGACTCAGCATGTGTTGCAGAGAATCTATAACGCTGTTATTCTGTCAGCACCCATATACCTACTTAGTGAGCTAGAGTATAACAGTACGCGTACATCACTGATTATATTACAAATAGCTTTTAGTGTTAAATTATTTATTTATTCATTCAGCCAGTACAAGAACTATATAATTAACCAGTACAAGTTATCATAATATTTCTATTAATAAATTGATAATTAATATACATGTACAAGAGATAAACATAATATAAACAAAATATAAACATAAACATGAAAAAATAATAATATTAAAAGTAAGAGCTACAGTAGTGTTTTATTTATTCAGACTAATTATAATAATTATGCTAGAACAACGTAATGGTTATTAAAAAGAATATTGGTAGTAAATGTATGTTACATAATTGCATATAACTAAATATGGGATATTAAGCCCCTGCCGATATTTTTTTTATATTTATGACATTTTCTGCGTACTTAATAAATACTCTTTGTATTTTCTCTTAAAACTGTTCTTATTTGTTATGACTCGTAATGGTGGTGGAAGATCATTCCAACATTTTGTGGCCATAAATTTGTAACTACCACGAAATGCTGATGTCCTATGTTGAGGTATGCAAAGTATTTTTGCACACTTTCGGATACAGTACATACGTTGATTTTGTCTCCACTGAAGCTTTTCATATGGGTATTCTGGTTTTTTGTTTTTATCACTCCAAATAGCAGGAAGGCATAAAATAATTTGAGACGTTCGTGCATTTTAAGCATATTAGAGGCATTAAGGTAAGGTATAACATGTGTTCGTCTTGGGATGTAAAAACAGTAACGAGCGCAAGCATTTTGTACCCTTTGAATTAAATTTTTAGATTTTTTTAAATAGACAAGGTCCATACAAATTATACAATAATTTAGTTTTGACAGAACTAAGGTTACACATAATTTAACGCGTAAGTCTACAGTGATAAACTGCCTGATTGAATATAAAAATTTTAATCGGAAAAAACAACTTTTTACCACATTAATTACATGATTTTCAAACCTTAAATAACTGTCCATAAGAACCCCAAGATTTCGTACTCCAAAAACTCGTTCAATGTTTTCCCCATCAATACGTACGTTAGGATCAGTAGAAGTTATGTACTTTACCTGCTTTTTGTACCTATAATAATAAACTTAGATTTTGTTGGATTAAGGAGCATGGAGTTATTTTGTGACCAAGAACTAATGCGTTGAAGATCCTCATTTAACTTATCTACCGCTGTATTTACATTTTTACTATCTACACTAATATACACCTGTAGGTCATCAGCATAAATATGGTATTTGCAATTTTCAAGACATGCTGTTATATCGGAACTGTAAATGATAAAAAGCAAAGGGCCCAAAATAGATCCTTGAGGGACACCTTTATTGACAGGAAGAAGTTGGGAAACATAGCTTTCGCCATCATTCCTGTTAATTATAACTTGTTGTAGACGATTATTGAGATAACTCTTAAACCACACCAATGCCCCGTTATCAAAACCGTAATATGATAGTTTATCTATTAACAAATCCGTATTTATCGAATCGAATGCTTTTGAAAAATCTAAGAGAGTAAGGATCGTGCCTTTGCCAGAATCCGAAAAAGACAGCACGTCATCTACGACATTTATAAGGGCTGTAGCTGTTCCATGACTCTTCCTAAACCCTGATTGTTACTTAGGTAGTATTTTATTTAGTTCACAAAAGTATACTATTTGAAAGTGTACAACTTTTTCCAATAGTTTTGATAAATATGGTAAAATACTAATAGGCCTTAGGTCGCTTAAATCAACTGCGTTTTCTTTTTTTGGTACGGGACGAATTAGTGCGGTTTCCACTGAGGAGGAAAAATTTGTTCTGTGATAGACCTATTAATTATTGCTGTTATAACCTTTAATGTCTGTGGTAGTGTCAAAAGTATCATTTCCATACTAATTCGTACCCGTACTAATTCGATCAACCCCGTGTGCGTTCGACTTGATAGCCATAATAACTTTTGCAACTACGCTTTCATGGACTGGAACTAACTTTAATGTGTTTGAGTTATATTTAGAACTTTTAAAGAATTTAGAATAAAACGAACCAGTATTGCTTATGTCCGGAATATTAAGAAAGTGGTGGTTATTTTTATCAGGATCATTAAAATGGTCTGGTAAATTGTTAGAATTTTTAAATGAAGGTAATGAAACCGATTTCAAGAGTTTCTACAAAATGTTTGCTTTATGTAGGTTCTGATTAATATGATAGTCAAAATATGCTTCCTTCTCAGTATTAAGACAACTATTAACTAGTATTTTAAGAGATTTGTAATGAGTTTTATCACTTTCAGCTTTTATTTGTCGATACTTATTATGAGCGCTGTCACGCAGTTGCATCATGTACCGAATTACTAGTGAACCATGGCAGTTGTCTTTTTTTAAACGTTACTAATTTCTCAGTAGCATGCTTATCAAATAATTCTAAAATTTTTTTGGAAAACTCAGATACCATTTGATCGACACAGCTAAACCCTATGATAGTATCCCAATTTATAGCTTCGAGATCTGATAGAAAAGCAAGCATATTGAACTTTTAATAGGTCTTATAATTTGTTGTATTGGTGCTATCTTAGGTTTTTTTTAATGGAAGTCAACCAAAACAAAAGCGTGCCCTCCTAATTCTGGTGTATGTTTAACAAATGTATTTGTAACACGTGCATCCGTGATAATTAAATCAATTAACGTTGCACTGTCTCGTGTGAAGTGTGTAGGTTCTGAAATACAGTTACTTGAATTAGTATAGGTCAAAAATTGTTTAAGACGAAGAGTCTTACTGTCATTAGTATCCAAAATGTTAATGTTAAAATCGCGTAATAATATAAAATAATCAAAGTTGGATTGTGAAGTTAAAGTGTCGGTGAGAGAATCAAGAAAATTATCCACATTGACCCATTGTGGTCGATATGCTGTACCAATTAATATTATAATAACAATAATAATAAATGGCGTAGGGAAGTGACGACCCCATCGCCCGTTGACGTGACGGTTATGTGACAAAACCGCTACGTCAACGCAGTCAGTCAGCGCCTTGCGAGAGGTGTGAGCGCCGTGCCGCGGCAGAATTTAGGGTGCAGAGGCCCGTTTGTGCTTATGGCTACACACGAAACGGTGCCGGGCCTGGGCGTCTCCCGTTAATGGACGCCCAAATAATGGATGATGGATAAAAAGATAGTGCGCAAAGGGCCGCTGCCTGGGGGTCGCCGGGGCGCGTCTGGAGCTGGCGCTGGACGCGGCAGCATGCGGGCCGCCAGCCGAGCGTGAGGAGCTGCACGGTCATCTACCAGCCCTCCGCATCCATCATCCCCACCAGAAGGCTTGGTGTCGGCTGGGTCTTCTCGGACTCAGCAAGCGGCACCCGCCGCTGGTGGAGCACGTCGCATGCGTTGGTCACAAGAAATGAATGCAAACGCACTGCGGGCGTACTTTAGGGCCAAAGGGGGAAGAAACTGGATGTTTGGCGTATCGGGCTAGGATGCATCGTCTTTTTGCTGAGCTGGAGCCATCTTTAATCGTCACAGAGCAAAACCTGGCAGACCGAGTTCGGTATATCTTGCGCTCAAATATATTTGATGTCGCCGAACTCGAACGGCTACGACGTGAGGCTGTTCCCTCGTCGGATGAGAATGCTACGGCTGAGGATGCGGCGCCACAAATGGTAGAACAACCCGCAAACGTGGATGCCGCCGTGAATACCCCAGTTGTGGTTGATTCAAACGATGATGGAACAGTCGCCCAGGAACTGGAATTAGAGCATATGAGGAGTATATTGGAAGAGGCGATTGTGGAAACGCGCAGTACGCCTCTCGAAAATCGACCGCGACTTCCCCGCATAGCCCTAAGCAAGCGGAATCGGGCTGTCGTGAGGGCTCTGAACCCAATGCTGGTTACCTATTTGGAAGCCAGCCGGGACCTTTGCGAGACGGACTCAATTCTTTTTGGCGCCGCGCTGGCAGTCTGCCGTATCATAGGCGCCAAGGTTTCCACGGCTGGACGCGCTACTGGCCATAGTAGCGCTATCCCAGCATGGAGAAGAAGAATTGAGGAACGTATCGCAAAGGCTAGAGCTCTCATCGGCAGACTGATATGCTTCAGATCAGGCAACAACAGGCCAAGAATTGTGCGCACCGTCAGGATGGCGTTTGCTGGGACAAATGTCAGTTTGTCCCAGCCGGATATAACGCAAAAACTGACGGAGCGCATAGATGATCTGAAGCAGAGAATCGCTGCTTGGGGAAAGCGGATTCGGCGATATACCGAGAGGTCGACACGGTTCAACCAGAATCGTCTCTTCCAGAGTGATCAGAAGAGGCTCTATGAATCATTGGAGCGACCAATGGTAAGTGGAACGGGTCCAGCACCGGATCAGGCCGACACTGTAGCATTCTGGCGCGGCCTGCGGTCAGAGCCCGTAAACCACAGCGAGGGCCCTTGGACGGAAGTTGTGGCGAGTCAGTGTGCGGGTATTACGCCCATGGACCCCGTCATCATAACGCCGGATGACGTAGCTGAGGCGGTTCGTAGGGCCCCGAACTGGAAAAGTCCGGGGCTTGACGGGCTGCATCACTACTGGCTGAAGGGGTTCATGGTGTGTCACTCTGTGCTCGCCCGACAGTTTCAAGAGGCTCTCAACCAGAAGTCGCTCCCAAGCCTCTTCACTACTGGGATCACTCATTTAGTTCCTAAAGACCAGGGTACCACAGACCCGAGCAAATACCGCCCCATCACGTGTCTACCGACCATATACAAGACACTAACATCCATTTTGAGCGCGAGAATCACTTGTCACCTGGACTCAAATCAGGTGATGTCGCGCGCTCAAAATGGATGTCGGGGCGGTGGTCGTGGAACCAAGGAACCACTCCTCATTGACGCGGTCATTGGCAAAGTGGTGAAACGCAACCGTCGGAACTTCTCCGCCGCCTGGATAGACTACAGAAAGGCATTCGACTCGGTGCCCCATACATGGCTAAAGAGAGTCCTCGAGCTGTACAAGATAGACTGTACAGTTAGAGACTTCCTCGAGCAGTGTATGGGGCAGTGGAGTACGATCCTTTGTCATCTAGGCGAGCGGATGATGGCTGCGGAGAACCACATAAGGATAAGAAGGGGTATCTTCCAGGGCGATTGTCTGAGTCCAATCTGGTTCTGCCTCTCTCTGAACCCTCTCAGTACCTTACTGGAGGGCTCCGGGAGGGGATTTCAGCTACGGAAAGGAGGGACAAAAGTGACCCACCTTTTCTATATGGATGACCTCAAGTTATTCGCCTCCAGTCGCTCCCATCTTATGGAATTGTTAAACATCACTTGTGAATTTAGCAATTCTATTGGAATGGAGCTGGGAACGGATAAGTGTGCGGTCCTCCATGTTGAAAGGGGACGGGTTGCTAACTCTGAGGGCGTAGACTTATCTATGCCCGTCACTTAAGGACCCTTTCCGAGGCTGAAACATACCGATACCTGGGTATGTCACAAAACATCGGTATCGATGAGACTGGTATGAAACAGTCAGTTTGCGACGTGTTTTATGCACGCTTGACCAAAGTGCTTAACAGCCTTTTGTCCGGTGTGAATAAGGCACACGCATATAAGGGCTGGGTCATGCCTGTCCTCATGTATACCTTTGGCATACTCAGGTGGACTCAGACTGAACTTAACGCCCTGGATAGAAAAGTCCGCACTACAATGACGTCCCATAGGATGCATCATCCGAGATCGTCGGTAATGAGGCTGTACTTGCCGCGGAAGCATGGTGGTCGTGGCTTCTTGAGCGCGCTCACCATGCATAATCGCGAAGTGTGCAGCCTCCGTGATTACTTCCTGGCGAGATCGGATGATCCATTCTATAAGGACGTCATTTCTTGTGATAAAGGACTTACCCCTCTATCCTTAGCCAACGAGCAATGGCAAGACCCGGCAGTGCAGAGCATTTCCGACCGGGAGACCGTATGGAAGGAGAAGGAGCTCCACGGGAGGTTCTACAAGGCTCTACATGAGCCTTTCGTAGACACAGTAGCCTCCCTCCACTGGCTACGCTTTGGTGATCTCTTCGGGGGAAACCGAGGGTTTTGTCTGTGCAATACAGGATCAGGTTATTAAGACCAACAACTATCGGAGATACATCCTAAAGGATGGCACCGTCGACATCTGTCGAGCTTGTCGCCATCCCGGTGAGTCACTTAGGCATGTTATCTCCGGTTGTTCGGCGCTTTCTAACTCTGAGTACTTGCACAGGCACAACCTAGTAGCCAGAATTCTACACCAGGAGCTCGCTCTGAAATACGGTCTCGTGGATCGGAAATTGCCGTATTACAAGTACTTGCCGGAAGCCGTGCTCGAAAATGATCGCGCCAGGCTCTATTGGGACCGTGCCATCATCACAGACAGGACTATTCTTGCGAATAAGCCTGATATTGTGCTGATGGACCGGGCACAGTCAAGGATATTTTTGGTCGACATTACCATTCCGTATGACGAGAACCTCGTGAAAGCCGAAACAGACAAGCAAACAAAATATCTGGACCTGGCTCACGAGGTGACCGACATGTGGGGTGGTCTGCCGACCGAAATTATTCCTGTAGTCGTCTCTGCAAACGGGCTAATCCCAGTCAGCCTCTCGGGTCATCTGAGGCGGCTGGGACTACGTGGCGGACCGCTCCAGGTTCAAATGCAGAAGGCGGTGCTCCTCGATACCGCCCGCATCGTCCGCCGGTTTCTTTCCCTTTCCCCCTAACCCTCGGCCGTTTGGTCTCCCCTGCCGAGGGCCTCCATCTGGTTGGGCTTTTATTTAGCACCCAACCAGATGAGAAAACTATAAAAAAAATAATAATAATAATAATAAGTACTCCACCAGCGGCGCACTCCGCAAGCGGCATCCGCCGCTGGTGGAGTGCGCCGCATGCGTTGGACAAGGGATATGAACGCAAACGCATTGCGGGCGTACTATAGGGCGAAAGGGGAAGAAACTGCGGGGATAGCGTATCGGGTCGGATGCATTGCTTTTTTGCTGAGCTGGAGCCGTCTATTCCCGTCACGGAACAAAACCTGGCAGATCGAGTTCGGTACATCATGCACTCGAAAATATTCAATGATGCCGAGCTCGAACGACTACGACGTGAGGCCATTCCCTCATCGAATGAATTGGCTACAGCTGGGGATGAGGATCCTCAGGCGACAGACCAGCTGCCACGCGTAGAAGCCGCCATGGATCTTCCAGTTGTGGTTGATTCAGACGATGATGAAATGGTCTCCCACGAACTAGAGCAAATGAGGAGTATATTGGAAGAGGCGATTTTGGAAACGCGCAGCACGCCTCTCGAAAATCGACCGCGACTTCCCCGCATACCCCTAAGCAAGCGAGATCGGGCTGTCGTGAGGGCTCTTAAGCTTAACCCAATGCTGGTAACCTATTTGGAAGCCAGCCGGGACCTTTGCGAGACGGACTCAGTTCTTTTTGGCGCCGCAGTGGCAACTTGCCGTATTATTGGCGCCAAACTTCCCATGACTGGACGCGCTACTAAACAAAGTAGCGCCGTCCCATCCTGGAGAAAAAGAATTGAGGACCGTATCGTAAAGGGAAGGGCCCTTATCGGCAGACTGATAAGCTTCAGGTCGGGTAATAATAGACCGAGGGTTGTGCGCACCGTTAGAATGGCGTTTGCTGGGACAAATATCAGTTTGTCCCAGCCGGATATCACGCAGAAACTAACGGAGCGCATAGACGACCTGAAGCAAAAGATTGCTGCTTGGGGGAAGCGGATTCGCCGATTTACCGAGAGGTCAAGGCGGTTCAACCAGAATCGTCTCTTCCAGAGTGATCAGAAGAGGCTCTACAAATCATTGGAGCGACCAGAGGTATGTGGAGCGGGCCCAGGACCGGACCAGGCTAACACTATCGCATTTTGGCGTGGCCTGTGGTCAGAGCCCGTAAACTACAGCGACGGCCCTTGGACGGAAGTTGTGGCGAGTCAGTGTGCGAGTATTACGCCCATGAACCCCGTCATCATAACGCCGGATGACGTAACTGAGGCGGTCCGTGGAGCCCCGAACTGGAAAAGTCCGGGACTCGACGGACTGCATCACTACTGGCTGAAGGGGTTCATGGTGTGTCACGCTGTGCTCGCCCGTCAGTTTCAAGAGACTCTCAACCAGAAGTCGCTCTCTAGCCTCTTCACTACTGGGATCACTCATTTGGTTCCTAAAGACCAGGTTACCACAGACCCGAGCAAATACCGCCCCATTACGTGTCTACCCACCATAAATAAGACACTGACATCCATTTTGAGCGCGAGAATCACTCGTCACCTGGAGCTAAATCAGATAATGTCACGCGCTCAAAATGGATGTCGGGGCGGACTAAGGAACCACTCCTCATTGACGCGGTCATTGGCAAAGTGGTGAAACACCGCACCGCAACCGTCGGAACTTCTCCGCTGCCTGGATAGACTACAGAAAGGCATTCGACTCGGTGCCCCATACATGGCTAAAGAGAGTCCTCGAGCTGTACAAGATAGACTGTACAGTGAGAGACTTCCTCGAGCAGTGTATGGGGCAGTGGAGTACGATCCTTTGTCATCTGGGTGAGCGGATGATGGCTGCGGAGAACCACATAAGGATAAGAAGGGGTATCTTCCAGGGCGATTGTCTGAGTCCAATCTGGTTCTGCCTCTCCCTGAACCCTCTCAGTACCTTACTGGAGGGATCCGGGAGAGGATTTCAGCTACGGAAAGGAGGGACAAAAGTGACCCACCTTTTCTATATGGATGACCTTAAGTTATTCGCCTCCAGTCGCTCCCATCTTATGGAATTGCTAAAAATCACTTGTGAGTTTAGCAGTTCCATTGGAATGGAGCTGGGGACGGATAAGTGTGCGGTCCTCCATGTTGAGACGGGAAGGGTTGCTAACTCTGAGGGCATAGATTTATCTAAGCCCGTCAACTTAATGACCCTTTCCGAGGCTGAAACATACCGATACCTGGGTATGTCACAGAACATCGGCATCGATGAGGCTGGTATGAAACAGTCAGTTTGCGACGTGTTTTATGCACGCTTGACCAAAGTGCTTAATAGCCTTTTGTCCGGTGTGAATAAGACACACGCATATAACGGTTGGGTCATACCTGTCCTTATGTATACCTTTGGCATACTCAGGTGGACTCAGACTGAACTTAACGCCCTGGATAGAAAAGTCCGCACTACCATGACGTCCCATAGGATGCATCATCCGATATCGTCGGTAATGAGGCTGTACTTGCCGCGAAAATATGGTGGGCGTGGCTTTCTGAGCGCGCTCACTATGCATAATCGTGAAGTGTGCAGCCTCCGTCATTACTTCCTGGCGAGATCGGATGATCCATTCTATAATGACGTCATTTCTAGTGATAAAGGGCTTACCCCTCTATCCTTGGCCAACGAGCAATGGCAGGACCCAGCAGTGCTTAGCATTTCCGACCGGGAGACCGTATGGAAGGAGAAGGAGCTCCACGGGAGGTACTACAGGGCTCTACATGAGCCCTTCGTAGATACAGTCGCCTCCCTCCACTGGCTACGTTTCGGTGACCTCTTCGGGGAAACCGAGGGTTTTGTCTGTGCAATACAGGATCAGGTTATTAAGACCAACAACTATCGGAGATACATCCTAAAGGATGGCACCGTCGACGTCTGTCGAGCTTGTCGCCATCCCGGGGAGTCACTTAGGCATGTCATCTCCGGTTGTTCGGCGCTTTCTAACTCTGAGTACTTGCACAGGCACAACCTAGTAGCCAGAATTCTACACCAGGAGCTCGCTCTGAAATACGGTCTCGTGGACCGGAAATTGCCGTATTATAAGTACTTGCCGGAAGCCGTGCTCGAAAATGACCGCGCCAGGCTCTACTGGGACCGGGCCATCATCACAGACAGGACTATTCTTGCAAATAAGCCTGATATTGTGCTGATGGACCGGGCACAGTCAAGGATATTTTTGGTCGACATTACCATTCCGTATGACGAGAACCTCGTGAAAGCCGAAACAGATAAGCGAACAAAATATCTGGACCTGGCTCACGAGGTGACCGACATGTGGGGTGGTTGGCCGACCGAAATTATTCCTGTAGTCGTCTCTGCGAATGGGCTAATCCCAGTTAGTCTCTCGGGTCATCTGAGGCGACTGGGACTCCGTGACGGACCGCTCCGGGCTCAAATGCAGAAGGCAGTGGTCCTCGATACCGCCCGCATCGTCCGTCGGTTTCTTTCCCTTTCCCCCTAACCCTCGGCCGTTTGGTCTCCCCTGCCGAGGGCTTCCATCTGGTTGGATCTTTATTTATTTGTGTATTTTTTGTATTTATTTTATTTTATTAATATTTATGTATATTTATCTTTTCATTTTAATTTATAATTATATATTTATAGAAACCAACCAGTTGAGAAAACTATATAAATACCCCACATAATAATAATAATCTTTAATGATAAACATATTACATGCACAAGATTTACAATGGTCATTAGCCCCTAAACTAGGATATAATACCTGTATTTCAGGGGCTAGTTTCCTTCCCTATTCTTAGTTCTATTTCTATAATTTGTTTATCTATGTATTATATTTATAATGTTTATTTATTATATAATATTAACAAGTATTATTTAAAATGTAAAATTTATGACAGTAAAAAGGGGGATAAGAAAAATATGTTGGCACTATTGCAAATGTGTGTGTGTGTGTGTGTGTGTGTGTGTGTGCGTGTGTGTGTATCTGTGTGTGTGTGTGTGTGTGTGTGTGTGTGTGTGTGTGTGTGTGTGTGTGTGTGTGTGTGTGTGTGTGTGTGTGTGTGTGTGTGTGTTTGTGTGTTTCTATACAGACACACACACACACACACACACTGGACATGTAAACAACACACGCTAATACTAGCGTGTGTTGTTTACATGTCCAATGAAAGATGGCTCTCCGTACCTTCATAATCAAAAAATTTCAGCCAGTCTGTAATTTTGCTTTTCACTTCAAAGTTGTTTAGTTTATTATATAGCCTAGGGGCTAAAAAGTCAAAATGTCTTCTAAACACAGCACTTTTCGGTTTTGGAACAGGACATCGTTCTTTTCTCTTATTGCTTCGTATTAGTTTAGGGACAGTGACGCGATGATACCTCCTTAAACAGTGATAAATAAAAGTTTTGCGGACGGATAACACCTATGATTTTATTCTAGTCCTGTTTATAGTTACCGATATCTATTGTTGCTCAACTTCAGTGTTAATATGTGGACAGGAACGAGCACTTACCCCTCGTCTAATATAGAAACCTACACCTCCGCCCCTGGTTCTTGACATGTTACACGATCGAGAAATATGACGGAAGCTATATCCAGGAACTAATGGGGCACTTACATCGTCACATCGTCACCTGCAGCCATGTTTCGTTAATTGCCATAATATCAGCAGAGTCACGTTGTAAGGCAACCTGAAACTCGTCTATTTTGCTTCTTATTGACCCAGCATTATAGAGACTAACTCTAAAACTTTTATATCTAGCCATTGTTATATAATATAATGTAATGTCTTAAATTTTGAAACAAATTAAATAAAAAATATAGGAAAAAGTAAAAACACAATAAGTTGTAACTTGTACTAACCAACATCGAAATAAAAACAACGCGTATAAACAATATTAAAAAGGATTTCAACAGTTTAGCAGATTGTAGACAAAAGAATGAATTAAAATAAAAAAGTAGTAGTAGGGCACAATGAGATCCCTAATATTAACAGCAAAATATTTTTTTTAACATTTTTACTGTTATCAAAATATTAAGTAATAAAATGTAATAATATTTGTATTCAAACTGTTCTAGAACTAAGTTGACATTAAAAGTATAACGAATATTAAAAATAATATACAACAGACCGAATAATAACAACAATAAGTTATAACTTGTACTGACCAACATCCAAATAAAAACAACACGTATAAACAATATTAAAAAGGATTTTAACAGTTTAGGAGAATATAGATAAAAGATTGAATTTAAATAAAAAAGTAGGTCACAATAAGATCCCTAATATTAAAATAAAAATATTTTTTGAATATTTTTACTGTTATCAGAATATTAAAAAATAAATGTAATGATATTTGTAATCAAACTGTACTAAAACTATATTGACATTGTAAAAATAAATAATATTAAAACTAACACACAAAAAACCGAATAGTAACAACAACAATAAGTTATAACTTGTACTGACCGACATTAAAATAATAACAACACATATAAACATTATTAAAAATTGTTTCCACAGTTTAGCAGAATATAGACAGAAGATTGAATAAAAATTTAAAAAGTAGGGCACAATTATTAGATCTCTAATATTAACAGAAAAATATTTTTTTTAATATTTTGACTGTTAACGGAATATTAATTAATAATAGAATGTAATAATATATGTAATCAAACTGTACTAGAACTAAGTCGACATTGAAATCAAACTGTACTAAAACTAAGTTGATATTGAAAGTGTAATTGACATTAAAACTAATATGCAACAAACCGAATAATAGCAAAAACGTTAGAAGCCCAAAGGCCACCAAAATAAATTTATAATCATTTAACTGATTTGGAATATGGCTCACCAAAAATACGCGTAAAGTCGTCTTCTGAGTAGATGACGCGTACCGGAGCGTTAAAAGAATCTCCTCTCTTGACATAAACTCGGCCATCTTTTGTCCACACGAATTTCCATTTTAATTTTTGGGCCGTTTCACGTGCTTTAGCAAATAGCACACGATTTGGTTTCGTTAGCCTCTCATTAACATAAAACTTGGTTGTTTCTTTATAAGGTAACCCTAGATCTACAGTGGTGATCGTACGGCGCACACGTGCATTTTTCAGTAGGATGTCACGAGTGATGCGGCGTGCTAAATGTACAACTAGGGGACGTGCCTCTATACGGTTTTGATTCCCTGTTTGCACCTCTCGAAGTAGATTACTCGAATGGCGACCAACACGCTCCGCAAATACTATGTCATGATCATTTAAGGTAACTCCCAGCTTATTTGCAACTGTCGACATTATATGCACTGGGGTTTCACCTGAAACTTCAAGTATTCCAACTATTTCAATGTCATTGAGCAACGCTTTCTGTTCCTTGTCATTTATTTCCTGTTTTAATTCTTTTATGATGGTCTCCGTACGTGAAATGTTTGAAAGCTTATTTTGTTCACTTTCTACTACTCTACGTACACATATTTTCTTGCTCAAGTGTTTGAACTTTTTCGCGAAGTGTACTTATTTCTCTTTTTATGTCGCATATTTCATCTGTTAGGGATTCGGTTATTTTCAAAAACTCACTTTTTTTTTTTTTATAAGATAGGGTGACAAACGAGCACACAGTCCACCTGGTGGTAAGTGGTTGCTACGGCCCATAGACATCCACATCTATCCTCGATTACGAATCAAAATGGAGATGCGTTGTCACCCGTGAGGACTAAGATGGAATGCCTCGTTTCCAGTAAAAAGGGTCTCCGGTTCTCTACACTCACCATACGAAATACAGCAGCATTAAGCTACTATTTCACGCTGGTATTCTGTGAGAGCGTGGTACTTCCCCGGTCGAGCCGACCCATTCGTGCTACAACTATACTACTAATATAACTGCAGCATGGCTCTACCACGTACTTTCCAACTTCATTAAAACTTCATTAAATTCTTGCTTAATTTCCGAAACTAATGAGTGACAAGTGTTTTGTAACTTAGTGTCCAATTTATCGTCAAGCAATTTACCTAATTCTTCTAAAGAAAAAGTAGAAGTATTTTGTTTTCTACCTCCACGGTGCTCAAAATCCGAAGGCGGCAGTTCATTTACTTGTATGTTATCACTAGACATGTTAATGACATCAGATGGTGATGAATCCCCACAGTTAATTTTTACCGGTGTTTCGTCGTTTTTGGATCGTCGTTACGTAACTTTGGTACAAGTAGGACATTTCCATGATCTTTTAAATTTTTGATAGTTAGCCATAAATTTTGCAGATGTAATATTAAGGCACAAATAATGATAGGTTCCTTTACATAAAATGCATCGCAATAATTCATTTCGATCGACAGAATGTTCACATGCTGAGCATTTCATTTTACTGTACTAATATACACAACGATAGTTATTATTTATATCTTGAACAGTAAACATGGTACATGGATATTGAAACTCGACAACTCCAACCGACCATTCGCCTTCTAATTTAATAGCTTTTGGTAATTTCGTTGAAAAATTTGTGGTCTTGTTATCAGGAAAGTATTCCATTGAACTAATGCTGAGCAAAGTTAAATAAAAACTTTCCTTTATTCATATTTCTTTTAAACTAGAAGCTAAAATCCAACTGTTAAATTTATGTGGATAACCTTTTCACTTCACTAATACTTCTTTTCTGTTACCTAAATAACGAGTGTCAATTATTTTAACTATTTTATATTGTGAGGTGGGGTTGTAAGTGATTTTCTGTAATTCTCTTTCATAAAAAGTACCAACTATTGGTTCATTTTGTAAATCTGTTATTGTATAAACAACCCATGGAGATCTATCAATTATTGAAGATATAATAAATATTTCATCACTCCAATTTGATTCATATCCTTTTTGGAAAACATGTTTATATTTAGTTATTCAAACATAATCACCCACATTGAAATTTGGTTTAGGATTTTCTAAAGAAAGTTTGTTTGACCGTCTATCATAAAGATTAGTCCAAACTGTCATAATATTGTTGGAATTTTCATAATATTGTTGGAATTTTCATCACATGGGCACATCTTAATACTAGAGTGAAAGCTGTGATTATAAGAGTATATTAAATCTTGTAAAACATCTATATATCTATAAGTATTATTATGAGTGAAATAACGCCACATTTTAATTTTTAGTGTTCTTTGAAATCGTTCAACCATACTGGCCTTAATGTCAGGATTGTTAGTGGTATAGTAATTAATCTTTTTGGATTTAAAGTATTTTTGTACGTCTTTTGAAACAAATTCTGTACCTTTATCAGATTGTATGTGAGTAGGAGTTAAATTACTTTCAGTAAATATACTTTCAAAACATTCTTTAGTTGTTTCTGAATTTTCATTGGTCTTGCAAAAGCATATTTACTAAATACATCAATAACACAAAGTATATACTTGAAACCATCATTATATTGAGAATAAGTTCGCATATCACTTAAATCAGCTTGCCACAGTTCATTAATATTTGATAGAATGTACCTATTACGCGGGAATTTTTTTTCGAATGGTTTTTTAACCACTCTACTTTTTTTATTTTACCCTCATAGCTTTTGATAATTATCAAACACCAAAACCACCGGGAAGAAAAAGCCCCCCTCGGTGTAGAAAACTATATTTTAGTTATAGATTTTGTATCTCCTCTACTTGGTGTAAAAAACTCTTAAACTTCAATCTCAGAGGGTTTGTTCAGATCGTTTGCTTGAAGTTGGTTAATAAACTCACATCTCTTTGGATTTCCAATATAAGTAAGTGGTACTTTCATATCTTTTAACGCTTCAGCAAATCTATCCCAGCCTACTGGATCACTTCTTTTTAAGGGTCTTAGTGAATCATTTATTAAATCAACAATATTACTTCCAGGAATTTTTTCATTGTCAATTATGACTGTACCTTAATTATCCCAACGTATTTTACATTTACTTGTTTCAACTAAGTTTAATAATAACTGTCCCTTTTTATTATAAGTTTTTGGTATTAAACTGAGTATTTGATCTGGTGTGTAAAGTGGATTTCGTCATTTTCTTTACTTTTAATGAATCGATTCTCATCCAACAAAGATTCAGCATCAACTGAAGTTTTTAGATCTCTATCTTTATTTTTAAAACCAATTTTAGACTCATTTGAATCTTCATTAGATGTATCAGAATAAATTGGTAATCTGAGTGGTTGGCGATCCTCATCGATAAAAGGAAGGTATCTTTGCAGTGTTTGTAAATATAACATCCATTTCTTTCGGTCTTCCGTCTTACTATTCATAATATTTTGCATTTCAATATCTAATCGAGATAAATTACTATTAACCTTATTTTCTTGTTTTAATTTTTCAATCAATCCAGGTTCAATAAGTATCATTTTCTTTGCATTTTCCATGTTAACTGGCTAGTCCACTCACTAATCCACTCAATATTGCACGTAATATTATTGGTAAGAAAGCCCCTCCTTTTTGTACAATTATAATTTTTTCTTAGTTTATGTTTACACTTACGCACTAGTTTACGGAGTATATTTTTGTGTTTATTCAATTTTTGTTTATCTTGACCTTTAAGAGGTACTTTTCCTTGTAAAACGTTATGAATACACTCACAAATACAGTTAATTTCTTCTTCATCACACGTTTTAAGTAATGCTCTTTAATATTTTGGTTTAAGCGTATGCAAAGCGTTTAGCAAATGTTTATGCGTTGTGAGTCGACGATGCATCATTTAGCATTGATTTGAATTGTTTGATTCTTGGTGTATTTAAACTCTTTTGTGGGGACTTATACGGTACAGAAACCCTTAAATGGGAAGACATTTGTCTTGATACGACAAAAATCATTGGTATTCTGTTTTAAATCTACCATTAAATATCCATGTGCCTCTAGATTTGCATCACTGTAGGCATCTTCAATGAATTTTGGGTTATCTGGTGACACTTGTCGTGCTAAATATCTTATTTGAGTTTTATCTCGAGGGATTTTAAAATATATTATATAACTTGAGTTTAAAGATATGTCTCTTTGCCATTTACCCTGATGAAAAAAAAATTGTGTTAAATAAAATACACTGAGGTTCCTGTGATGACTACCTTTTGTAAATATATCCACAATTCTTCCATCTGACTCTCTCATTAGATCATCAATAATAACGAGATGTGGGTTTTCACCAGCAAACATATTAAGATTTGGAATTCCTTGATGATAGTTAACATTTGGTAAATTATATAAAGGTTGCATTTCATCAAAGTGCCATGTGATCTGATTAAAATCACAATTACATATTTCTGTAACTGATTTTATGAAATTTGTTACAAAATTTGACATCGCACATCCACTTGGTCCTGCCACAATAGCAGTAAACGGATGTATAAAGTGAAACATTACACATGTCTAAAGTTCTAAGGGTTCACCCCTTATATAAAAAATGAAAGTGTTGGTGTAAACAATTAATATATATTGTGTACTATAACTTGATGTTTAACTTAATGTTTTTGGGAAATCAAACAAAATTTATGATTAATTGAAAATTTTATTTTCAAGCAATAACCACTTGTAAAAAACCCACACTTCGTCACAAGAATAATGTAAAATTTTGTGATTATTTTTTGAAATATATGATTATTACACACATAACATTTGTTTAAATTTATAACGTTTACCAAATCATTGTATTTTGGACATTTGTATTCTTCAATATTAAAAATTCTATCATTCGTCGTCAACATTTTTAAAAATTGTTTTTCTGTTGAACCACCTTTGTATGCGATCACTTCGTCTTTGCACAAATGTCTAATATACCAATTTAATATGGGGATGATGTTCTCTGGGAAGGATAACTTGGCCGAAACAAATAATGATCGATAAACGCATCATTTTTATTAGATAGTTCTACGTCTAGAATAGCCATTTCTCTACCTTGAAAATGTTTATGAGGATATGTAATGTAAAATCCGTCCATGTCGATGATGTATCTAATATTTTTTAGATTTTGTGTCATTTTGAACCAAAATGTTAAAAGTATTTACACCTGACTAAAAATATGTTTGTTCCAACAAACTTCACATAACAATGCTTCATTACTTCCCATCATCCCATTTCTTCCTTCTGCTCTTGTCTTCCTGTAATTTAAGTAAACAGAATCACATTCACTAATGATCAACTAATGACTGTCATTGTTAAAAAAGTATTTTTTAACTACTCTAGTATTCGTAGATGCGGTACACACAATATTTAAATATAATTTGTTAACAATAAATCATACACAGTAAGAAAATAACAGAAAGAACAGTAAGTTTGTCAATAGAATAAACACTTAAAATTGCAATTAACAATTTAATTGGTGCCGGCGGGGATCGAACCCGGGTAACCAAGTTAATATACACACACAATATTTAAATATAATTTGTTAACACTAAATCATACACACGTAAGAAAATAACAGAAAGAAAAGTAACTTTGTCAATAGAATAAACACTTAAAATTGCAATTAACAATTTAATTGGTGCCGGCGGGGATCGAACCCGGGTACTGTGAAATTTACAGCTTGCGCTAACCATCTGAGCTACCACGGCTTAATATAATACACACACAATATTTAAATATAATTTGTTAACACTAAATCATACACAAGTAAGAAAATAACAGAAAGAAATGTAACTTTGTCAATAGATTAAACACTTACATCCATGGCCTTTGATGCGTTGAAGTAACACAAATGTAGTATTTATTGATAGATCCACTGCGGTCAAACGACCATACACTAACTCCATGACTGCACTTGCTTGGTCTTATATAGTACCAGTAAGTAATAATTCTAATCTAAAGAATTTCTGCAGTGGAATTGATAGTAACTTTATGCCTCAACAAGCTTATCTCACATTTTGTTGCTTATCTCAACATTACTTCGTTCTCTCATGTATTGATGACTCAAATACGTTTTGATAACACAAAATAATGCAATTTAATATTTAGAAATCACTATAATTGCATTCCTATGTTAGTCATTAGTAGATTGTACTGTAATAATCTACTAATAGCAGTATATATACGTATATAATATGCAATTTGGATACAGATGATAAACCAGGGTCACATTGGGTAGCTTTATATATCGATACGAATGACGTCGGTCAATATTTTGATTCATACGGACGAGCACCTGTACGATGTCATCTAGAGTTTTTAAAAAGGAATTGTAAAAGATGGAACTGGAATGTTGATAGGATTCAGAATGAGTGAACTTCAGTTTGTGGAGAATATTGCTTAATGTATTTGCTATAGAAGTTTCAGGGTTCTTCAATGCATAGTTTTACGAGTATATTTACAGGGGACACATTGTACAACGATATTTTAGTGGATGAGATGTTTCGCTCCTATTTTATAGATTTTGTATTTTGTAAATAAAAATTTCAACAAAATTAGGTAATGTGTTTTATTGATGAGTCAGATTAGTGTAGATAGGAACAAAGGAGTATAATACAATAGCACCACGCTGAGGAAGAATAATAGATAATGACGGCATTCAATGAACAATAGATAAATAGATAAGAACAATGGAGCGCTAATGACGGTGGAGGCCCTCACCGGATATCAATTAGATAAGAGTTAATTGATCTGCACATCTCCGGAACTGTACATCCTACGCAAAAATGGACCGCAGATTCGTGATCAGAGCATGCCAAAACCTTTTTTTTTTTAGGATCGTGATTCGACGAACGTTGTACTTGTACCACTTCTGACTCAGTGAGCCAGAACTGGTACAACGTAACTACTGGCAATATTAGATCTAGCCTCGATTACGAATTTAAATGCAGATGCGTTGTTATCCGTGATGACTAAGATGAAATGCCTCGTTTCCAGTAAAAAGGTTCTCCGGTACTCTACATTCACCACAAGAAACACAGTAGCATTGAGCTGCTGTTTTACGGATGTTGCTGGTGGTCTGTGAGAGCGTAGTCCTTCCCCGAACATACAACTAATAAAATTGTAGTATGGCTGTACCGGGTAATAACCAGGTAATAATTTAATTACATGAATTTAAATTATTACAGGTTACACGGAACAATCTATATTTTAAGTTCCATTAATAAGGAATTGGTTTAAATTTACAACAGATCTAAGTGTTACTATCGTACTGTACCCGATCGAGCACGTTAGATAATCGAGCGAGATTGATGATGATTATACCTATAACAACACCAGAAAAGTGCAAATAAGGCTCGCTTACTGAGGTTTACGCAAAAGTAAGGTAAGGTACTCGTATTTAGGTAATAGGTTATTTATCAAAATTATTAAATTACAGAAATTCATGTAAAAATAAGTAAGACAAGGACCGAATTTTTCTGTAATAAAAAGATAAGCCGGATCAAAGAAAACTTCGCAATGGAAAAAATGTTCTCCCATACATCAGACTATTTGAGGTCGAAGCACCAACTCCAACTACAAATGTACTAACTTCATATTAATGGTTTTCGGATCTTTTCCTTCACATGTGGTCTGAGATCTCGCTTCTTGCCAAATTTCATACCATAAACATTTGGATAAGTAAGTTGCCGTGTAGTGGTAGTGTAAAAATATCCATTACTAGTAGTATCCTCCCGTGGGTGGCCTAAGAGGCGACAGAGGGAAATTGAAACAGGTGATGGACACCAGTGTCTTCCTGATGACAACTTATAATAATCAAAACTGCGGTTGGGAATTCGCTCGCCAAGCGTGTCAACTATGGTAAAAACCTCCTTATGAGGCAATCTATGGGGAGGGCCTATGTTCAGCAGTGGATTTTTATAGGCTGTAATAGATGGACGGATGGATGAAGTGAGTTTGAGAGTATCAAAATGTGTGACATACATGGACTTAGAAGCGTAGCGTATACGTTAGAATTTGCTGTAAATATCAACTAGATACTTGACTCGTAAGTCGGGACTGAGAAAAAGGGAATTGATAGAAGTATGGATGGATAAGCAGACAACAAAGTAACCACTACAGTAACTAGCAAAATAATGAGGGTATCGGTTTTTTTCGAGGTACGAAACCCTAAAAATTAACAAAACCTTCATATCCTATTCACTGACTTAAAGCGGTTTTAATGTTTTTTTTTCAATAACAATATTGAACAAGGATTGTCGAATATATATTTTTTTATGTTCGTTAAGCTTGTTGACTGAATCATGGCGATATGAGAATCCAACAACAACAACTATATAATACGTAAGGGTAACATGGTCATCCGGTTAATATGAACACTTTGTTATATCTCGGAAACTACAGCCTTATTTTCATAGATGGTTCTGGGATACGATGCTCTTGATCCCTCAAACAAATGATAAACACTCAAGAGAAATCTGCTTTATCGACGCAATTTGGAAACTTGACGTTATAGTAAATATTTTAGTTGATTTAATATGGTCTAATGTAGTTAGTTTATATTAAATTGATTTTTCGAAGTTTTCTCAATTATTTTCAAGACTTGTTTATTAGTTTTTCTAATATAAGTTAGAGTAAATATACGATTTTGTGTTTTTGTCTCTGTCCTCCTCATAGTTTTGGTTTTATATAGCGGTAAAGCTTAAGATAACCATATTACCCTCACGTACCTTATTTCCTAAAGACACCACCTCTCTGTCTCACCTAATATACCAGCAACCTTTATGACAGAAAAATTATAAAGGTAACACCTCTAGGAGCCTATATACGTCCTACTAATTGGTACAAGCCTCACCTGATTTCTGAGAGAGTTTTAGGGAAAGGAAGTATCCGCGCTGCACCAATGCGTGTTGGCGGACTTCATATGTCTTCGAAATGTTTTTTCTTATTTTTCAAGCATGCAGGTTTCCTTACGATGTTTTCCTTCACCGCCAAGCATGTGGTAAATCAGCACTTAAAATTGCAATTAACAATTTCATTGATGACAGCGGGGATCAAACCCGGCTTGCTCGAGTTCTGTGAAATTAACCATTTAAGCTACCATGGCTATTCAAGACGACAGAAAAATTATGAAAATTACATATTTTTTAAATAACAGGTATTTGTGTCTTTTCCTTAATTTATTGTAATGTTTTAATTTTTTAAATGTTCTTATCCAGTGCATGATTACTATCTCATCTGATGGTAAAGAAAATTGTAAAGCGTTCTTTGTTTAGCTTTGCGAAAGCCTGTCTGATATTACCATGAAGAGATCCGCATGAAATATAGACTGTCAAATAATTTTTCCTCTCGCATATCGATGCTGGTCCTTTTTGTTTTGCTTGGTTAGGTGTAGTACATCAAAGTACAATCAAAGTTTACGAATTTTTTGTCGAATTAAATTAAAAATGTCTTTCAGACCAAATTTCGGTTACGGTGACCAGTGACAAAGGCCTAGTGGTCTAGTGTCCTCTGGCTCAAGACACGACTATAGTTCACAAGCGTAGGTACGTATTTCAAGCACAGGTACACTCTCTATTCTCTCATTCTTATGTTATCATTATCGATACGAACAGAAACAGATTTGGCGCATGACCAACCGTTTTATGTGCTTTCCAAAATACGGGGGTGAAACACCGCAAATTTTTGACTCCCGGCTTGACAGAAAATTCCCGTAACTGATTTTGGTCCGGCACGAGTTTCGAATCCGGGACCTCTTAATTATCAATCACGCTTTCGACCACTAGACTCAATCACTGGAAGTTCGACACAATTACTCTTGACAGCAAACATTCAGACAATATTCTTGATCGATAATCTTACAGATATACATAAGAAATAAATATCTTTCCTTATAGTCGTATTTTTAATTAGACGAAGCCAACTGACAGTAGCTAATGTCACTTTGTAAAATAATGTTGCCATATTTAAAGTAATAGTGATGCGTTCAGTTCTCGTTCAATCAGATGAATGAACAATGAGTGTGAATAGTTAATCATTTCAAACTATAAAAGAATATTATTTCTATTTTACAATAAAATTGTATAAAAGTGCTCTGATATAAGTTACTAGTAGTATGTAACTACAATCAGTTTTTTGAGGTTTTATTACAAAGCGCGGCGCGGCGACTAGTGCCAACACCGATCAACGCCGCGCGCGTCGGTCGCCATTTTGTTTGTTATTCGGCTTCTAACCTCTGGTCTGATAGCACGAATGTTTTTTCTGCGTTCACGCTATTTAGTTATTGTTTTTGTTAAGTTTTTCGTTAGGTTGTGTTTGTGGTAATTGTTGTGTTTATTTGTTGCTATATTGTTTCGTACAAACGATATGGATCCTCAACCAAGCACGTCAAGCCAAAGCTTGTCTCCAAGAAAGAAGAGACCACGGATTGCTTTAAGCGTTACCGAAAAACTTATGATACAAAACGTCTACAAACACGTATTTGAGGAAAAAGCTGCTTCACTATTACCTATTGAGGCCCCCGAAAAAAAAGAATGTGTTTCGAAAACAGCTGACATTTTGGGAATTGGTGTGACCTCAGTTTACAGTGTGTTAAAAGAATGCAAAGAAAATGAACAATTTAAGTCTCCCGAGAAACGTGGACCGAAACACAGTTTCAAAGATAAATTAGACGATTTTACTTTTGCCGCTATAATGCGAAAAGTACATAATTTTTTTTATGCAAATGAGTCACCCACCATTATAAAGGTAACTTAAACTTTATTCCTTCTACTGCATTATATTCTGTGTCCACCATAATGTTCTTTGTAAAACCAAAGTATTAGATTGCGTAGACTTCCTTACTCAAAACATATTTTATTACTTTACAGATTCTTAAGGTTGTCAATGAAGACCCAGACTTACCCAATTTTTCTTGGAGTACATTAAGAAATGTTATGAAACATTTAAATTTCAAATATGTCACAAAATCAAGACACAGCATTTTAATTGACAGACAGGACATTATTCTATGGCGCCAGCGATACCTTCGAAAAATTAAAGAGTATCGAAGGGAAGGAAGGTATATTTATTACCAAGATGAAACCTGGATCAACGAAGGTAATTACAATTTTCTGTTTTCTTTACATTAAATTGTACTTTCAAATAATTAATTGATATTTTTCACTATCTTGAAGGTCATGCACCGAAGAAGGCATGGATTGACCAGACAGTGTTATCGTCCCGCCAGGCCTTCCTAGATGGCTTGACCACTGGCTTAAAACAGCCTTCAGGAAAGGGCAAACGATTAATTATCGGCCATATAGGCGGGGAAGAAGGATTCGTAGAAGACAGCTTATTAATATTTGAAGCCAAAAAAAAGAAGATTATCATCAAGAGATGAATGCCGATTCCTTTGAGAAGTGGTTTTGGGGTGTCTTGCCAAAACTAAAACCAAATTCCGTAGTAGTGATGGATAATGCCCCCTACCACTCCAGGAAACTAGAATCGCTGCCTAAAATGTCTTGGACTAAACCTAGAATACTAGAGTGGCTAACGAGCAAAAATATTTCATTCGAAGCAACAATGGTTAAAGCTACTCTTATAGACATTGTACGGCAGCACAAGCAAGAACATTGCGATAAGTATGTTGTGGACGAGATGGCAGCGCAGCATGGGATAATTGTTTTACGTCTGCCCCCATACCACTGTGAGCTCAATCCCATTGAGTTGGTATGGGCGCAGGCTAAAAAAACTTTTTGAAGAAGGACTTCAACATATCACACCTGAAAAATGGAATAGCTGCGTGTCTCATATAATTAAAAAAGAAGACAAAATGTATGGTCTCGACCACATGATTGACAATGTTACTGACAGATTTTTAATTAATGTCACCGAAAGCGATAGTGATGATTTTTTATCTGATAATGAATAAAAACAAATTATGTAATAAGCGATTTTTTTTATTCTGATTACCTACCTATAATTGTTATATTTTATACATCTATAGTTTCAACTACATGATGTATTGAAAATAGGACAGTCTTACAAGTTTCCTCGCAATATTTTCCTTAATGTTTAAAACACTCGGTATTCAGTATAGGTAGATATTATAGGAACATAGTCGTCGAAAACTCGTTGGTATGTAAAAAGCACGACTAAAATTCGAACCCCGTACCCGATATCGGCAGTTCAGCACACTAACTATTCACTAGATAATCGAGGCAATTTCATTAATTCAGGAGTTTTTCAATCATTCACTTTGTCACAACACTATTTTTATTTCATCAAAAACTGACAACACAGTAAACGTCAGTTGACTTCGTCTAATTAAAAATACGACTATAGATTTATTCTAATAACAATTGCAAAGATAATTAAAAACGGTCAGTCTCATTGAAAATCGGAAAAAAATGCATTTATGTGTACTTCATACAGAAACATGTCTCTTTTTCTGTTCATCATTAGTGTTAGTAGCTAGTGTTGTTTTGTATCAGAACGTAACTTATAGCATCGCCCCATCAATTACTTAATACAAAAGCAAAAAGGAGAAAGGTAATACTTGGACTTTTTCTAAATTAAACCCATAAAGGCTCTTATCCCACTAGAAGTATTTTTATGTTTTATGGCGTTTAATTTTAATTACTTTTAATTCATGGATATTCGCATATATGAGTTATTCTTTTAATTTGAATTTGTAATTTTCGCGTATAAGAAATCCGCGTATATATAATAAACATTATGTAAAATTATCACTATCTTAATTATTTAATAGATGTACTCGTACTTTGTCTGCGCCCTCCTTTCCCCAAGGGGGTTCGGATACGGCTGAAAGACCTTACCAGGTCAAAGCCAGTCTCAGGTGGTGTTTTGGGTGTAGGCACTGAGGTTTCTCGGTGAGTCCCACATAACCACGCAGCCGGCTGCGTGGTTATATGGGACTACCACTGCTATATATCCTATTACTCAAGCTGAAGTAAAAGCTGATTTGGTATTTCTTGGTCTGTTTCAATTTCAACTCTCACATCGACCGAACGTTTTAATCAAACGACGATACACTGTGTCCATGACTGCAGACTTCATCGAGATGAGCAGCAATTTCATCGAAATTGAGATTGAGAAAGAAATATTTTACTTATAAACACTAAATATCTAGCCGTATTTATAAAAAAGAATAATAATCAAAAGTAGCTGTTTCTTCTGCATATCAATGATATGTTGCAAACCCGTAACATTCATTGCTGTGCGGATGACAGCACTGGTGATGCTCTTTACACCGGCCGAGCCAATATTTCTCGAGAAAACGTCTCCGAGTGCCGGGACAAACTTGTGTCTGAAGTCGAGTCTTTGCTGAACAGAGTCTCGGATTGGGGGCGACTAAATCTAGTCCAGTTTAACCCCCAGAAGACACAAGTTTGCGCGTTAACCGCTAAAAAGAACCCCTTTGTCGTATCTCCTCAGTTTCAAGGCACTCCTTGTTGCCTCAGCCAGTATCGGAATCCTCGGCGTCGACATATCGAGTGACGTGCAGTTTCGTGTTCACTTGAAAGGTTGAAAGAGAAGTCCAAATTGGCCTCTAAAAAGCTTGGCGTGCTCAGCAGAACGGGACAGTATTTCATGCCGGCACACCGCCTGCAACTTTACAAGGTGCAGGTTCGGCTGCACATGAAATACTGTTCCCATCTCTGGACTGGGGCTCCCCAGTGCCAGCATTCAATTTGACCAGATTCAGCGCAGAGCGGCTCGAATCGGCGACGACCGAGTGCTTTCCGATCGGCTCTTTTCACTGGCGCTGCGAAGAGATGTTGCATCTCCTACACATACTCCTTTCTAAAGGGCCGGCAACGCACCTGCAATTCCTCTGGTGTTGCGGATGTTCATAGGCAGCGGCAGTCAGTTAACACCAGGTTAACCGTATGGTCGTTTGCCCCGTCTTCTATAAAAAAACACTGTAGACGGTTTATCTTCATAGGAATTAACATGGATTTTGTAATGTATATAAAACTTTCATGATCTTGAACGTAACGTAAACATGGTACATGGATATTGAAACTCGACAATTCCAACCGACCATTCACCTTCTTATTTCTTAACTTTTGGTAATTTTGTTGGCAAATTTGTGGTCTTGTTATCAGGAAAATATTCCATTGAACTATTGCTGAGCAAAGTTAAATAAAAACTTTCTTTTTTCATATTTCTTTTAAACTAGAAGCTAAAATCCAACTGTTAAATTTATATGGATAAACTTTCCACTTCGCTAATACTACCTTTTTATTACCTGAATAACGAGTGTCAATTATTTTATCTATTTTATATTGTGAGGTGGGGTTGTAAGTGATTTTCCGTAATTCTCTTTCATAAAAAGTACCAACTATTGGTTCATTTTGTAAATGTGTTACTGTATAAACAACTCATGGAGATATATCTATTATTGAAGATATAATAAATATTTCATCACTCTAATTTGATTCATATTCTTTTTGGAAAATATGTTTATATTTAGTTATACGTACATAATCACCCACATTGAAATTTGGTTTTGGATTTTCCAGAGAAAGTTTGTTTGACCGTCTATCACAAAGATTAGTTCAACAGTCATATTGTTGGAATTTACATCACATGTGGACATCTTAATACTAGAGTGAAAGCTGTGATTATAAGAGTATATAAATCTTGCGAAACATCTATATATCTATCAATATTATTATGAGTGAAATAACGCCACATTTTCATTTTCAGAGTTCTTTGAAATCGTTCAACAGTACTGGCCCTAATGTCAGGATTGTTAGTGGTATAGTAATTAATCTTTATGGATTTTAAGTATTTTTGTACATCTTCTGAAACAAATTCTGTACCTTTATCAGTTTGTATGTAGTTGTTAAATTATTTTCAGGTAATATATTTTCAAAATATGCTTTATATGTTTCTGACTTTTTCTTTTCCATTGGTCTTGCAAAAGCATATTTACTAAATACATCAATAACACAAAATATCTAGTTGAAGCCAACATTATATTGAGAATAAGTTCACATGTCACTTAAATCAGCTTGCCACAGTTCATTAATATTTGATAGAATGTACATATTACGCGGGAATTTTTATCGAATGGGTTTATGTAATATTACTTGCTTTTTTATCCATTTTACCCTTCATGGGTTTTGATAATTTATCAATACTACCAAAACCAGCAGGATTAGATGGATCATAATAAATTCTGTTAATTTATTCTATTACGGGGTTTATTTTTACGTAAAAAGAATCATAAACAATAAACATTTGAATCTTAATTAGATTTTTCAGAATAAATTGGTAATTTGAGTGGTTGTCGATCCCCTTCGGTAAAATGAAGGTATCTTTGTAGTGTTTATAAATATCCTACTAACATCCACTTCTTTCGGTCTTCCGTCTTACTATTCATAATATTTTGCATCTCAATATCTAATCGAGACAAATTACAATTAACCTTATTTTCTTGTTTTAATTTTTTAATCAACCCGAGTTTGATAAGTGTCATTTTCTTTGCATTTTTCATGTTAACTGGCTAATCCACTCAATATTGTCCCTAATATTATTGAAAAGAAAGCCCCTCCTTTTTGTATTATTATATTTTTTCTTAGTTTATGTTTATACTTACACGCCAGTTAACGGAGTATATTTTTTGTGTTTTTTTAAATTTTGTTTATCTTATCTTTATCTTTAAGAGATATTTTCCTTGTAAAAAGTTATGAATACATTCACAAATACAATTTATTTCTTCTTCATCACACGTTTTAAGTAATGCTCTTCGATATTTTAGTTTAAGCGTATGTAAAGCGTTTAGCAAATTTTTATGCATTGTAAGTCGACGATGCATCATTTAGAAATGATTTGAATTGTTTGATTCTTGGTGTTTTTGATCACTTTTCTGGGGACGTAGACTAAAACCTTTAAATTTGAAGACATTTGTCTTGATATGACAAAAATCATTGGAATTCTGTTTTAAATCTACCATTAAATCTATCCATGCGCATCTAGAGTTGCATCTCTGTAGGCATCTTCAATGAGTTTTGGGTTATTTGGTGATACTTGTCGTGCTGAATATCTTATTAGAGTTTTATCTCGAGGGTTTTTAAAATACATTATATAACTTGAGTTTAAACAAATGTCTCTTTGACCTTTTCCCTGATGAAATGAATTAAGTGTTAAATAAAATACACTAAGATTCCTGTGATGACTATATTTTGTAAATATATCCATTATTCTGTCATCAGACTCTCTCATTAGATCATCAATAATAACAAGATGTGGATTTTAAATTTTAATCATTATTTGAAATATTGGAATCTGTGAGCAAGCTATAAAGTTTTTTTTTTATTCAGGGAGCGACATTAGATTTAAAATATCATATTTAGTGAAAAATTCATGTGGATAAATCTCTTTCCGTTTTAAACGAATGAAATCTTCATCATTATGGTAATTTTTACGCAATTCTTGAAATTAATCCTTACTGAGATTTTTGGATATTTCTTCTAATTCATGATAAAAACTTAAATGAATCTACGAATACTAATATAACTTCATGGTTATTCATTTTAAATTTTATGGAAAATAATATATATTTTTATTTATTTTTTGAGGGATAACTTCGACTTCACCATCGCAAAAGTTTAATGCATGAACAATAAAATGAGCATCATACTGACTAAGGTTGTGTAAAAATATTGGTATATGACGTGGTGTACTGAACTTCGAGCTACACGATTCCAAAAGCTGCTGCTAATTCTCCCGTAGACTGAGTATTATCAGCTTTCACGACCGTGTTTAATTCGACCACTGGATTCATATTTCATTTTGAAATTTCCGGAACGAAAGTGGAATCAGATGGTGTGTTCGGTATTATGCACCCCGTAATCGTCGATGTTGCGTGCCGCTTGTGCCGCATTGCTGCCACGACGGTATTCATATTCATATTTTTATCTATGATGATGAATACTCATTTTTAATAAAACATCTGAAAATAATGTCTTTGTTAAATTATAACAAAATTGATCTCTTTTTTTCATAAAATGTTCCTAATAAATGTATCAATTAATACAGTGTGTACCTATGAAATGATACCATTTTGGATCAGTTATATCTTCTTCATTAGGAACAATTTTTTTCTTCTATACTTTGCGCAAATTTATTTGTTTTATGTTTATTGTTATGGACTCAGCTTTTTCTCTCTTTCCTTCCTTCAAAGCGATCAATCTGTACAAATTATTCAGATAAATGCGCCAACTTCCTTCCTCTACCTCTGAGCCAAACTACTCAAAAATAAAATTTATTTTATAAAATTATAAGTAGATTTGAATTTCACAAAGCGTTCGTGTGAATCAAAGCCAAATGGCTGGCTCGATAAGTCGAAAACTTTTCAACTATTAGCAGTAGATACTTCTGTATGATAATTATAAAATGCGGCATTTTACATTAAAATTCTGATAAGCGAATTTGGTTGAAATACAATATAATAGAATATTCTTATTTAATTTAAATTATTCATCATCATCACAGCCTTTCACGAATCCATTGTAAAACATAGGCCTACTCCAATATGTGGGGATAGCACAAAGCACGGTCCTGAGCCACCGGTATCAATCGACTTTATGCATGTGGTACCAGGTCGTTACTTCATCTAGAGATGAGCCCTCCTTTACTCTCAATAAAGAAAGTCTTTAAATACTCACAAAATAAAGAAAAAGTAACGTATTCATAAAATAATGACGTCCTTTTTTATTTCATTTTACATACATACTTTTTGATTACTTGTGAATTGATTATCAGATCAGTTTTTACCTAATTGTAACAGAATAAATGGAATCTATCACTCTATTTCATATTGTAGGTGTCGCAGGAGGCCAATATATTTAAAACATTTTTGGCTTATAACCATAGGTGGTACAAATATTGAAATATAAAACACAGCAGTCGAATAATTTACTTGTGAAGTAAATTTTTTTTTTGTTAGAAATTATCCAAAGCGCAACTTAAGATGAGTCTACTAAAATCGGACCACTGTTCATTTTTCTGCAGCTTGTGACGGAACAATAGACACTTCGGTTACAAAGCTTAAGATTTAATCAATAATCTATTGTTAACCTGCGGCGTTGAATTTTGTTAAAGCTTTTATTTTTTGATATTTAGGTTTTGTCTTTTAACTCTTCACGACATTCTAATAAGGTATTAATAATTAAATAGTTGACTTGATGCTTTCTAAATGAACTCGTTGAATGTTAGCGGTCAAACCCTTAAGAGAAAAATACATTTAATTAAAACTATCAGCGAGACACTATGCTTACTTTGATGATAATGCGTATCTGATGCCGTGGCCACTCACAAGTCAAGTAACATTTTTACTCAAACTATTTATATTAAGCCGATACACCAATGTTTCCATTGCCCAATTTTGTGCGATTTTTAACAAATAGTGCCATACTTCTTCAGCATATATTAGCGGATTTCGTATATAATCGAAACATTTTTTTAAATTTTATTTTACGTTTCACTCAATTTTAAACATCAACATCAGTCCGTTTTAAGCCTATTAAAGACCACTGCAAAACATAGGCTTTTACAGAACTAGATTGTTTCATAGAGGGGATATTTCCCTTGCCTGTCACGCTCACGCTGCTCAGGCTGGCAAGCAGATTGGTAACTGCAGTTTTAGTCGTTATTATAAAATGCCATCTCCTGCCGAACTCCACATTTGTTACCCTCCGTCGCCTCTTACAACACCCACGGGAGGATATGGGGTAGTGGATATTCTTACATTACCACTGCACGGTCCACATCACTTACGCGGCAATTAATACTGCAATTAAGAGTTTCGTACGAAACCACAGATTACTCTCAGCGGTTGGGCGGCGGGCCTAAGGGTTCCCGAGTTCGATTCCCAGGTTGAGCCTTGACCCTATTATGCGAGATGTTATACTAAGTTGACTGTATACGCGCTGGCTTCTTATGCCTCAACAAGATGGCGAATGTGATACGCGGCACCTTAGACAATGCGACTCAGATGCCTCTTCCAAATCTAATGCTTGCCAAGGTTAGGAGGGGATTCTACTTGAGCACATTAGGAGAAATAAAATGGGGCGTTAACTAATAAACAAAATGCTCAAGTAGGAACAAAATTACGGGAAAACACTTACCGGGGTGTGATTCTGGTGCGGCGGACGACGCTTCCGTTGCGGTGATGCGACGTGAGGTGGGTTCTTCAGGGGCGCCCCAGAGATGCGATCCAGGCCAGTGGTGCGAAGGAAGAGGGCGGTACGCGATGATATCTCACGCTACGTGAGGCGGTTACTTCTGGAACGCGACTGCTCCAGGTGATGCGGTTTAGACTAGCGGCGCGTGGCAACAGGCCGCTCGAGGGCAGCGCGCGAGCCTTTATTGCCTCGGCTTTCCCACCAAGCACCTCGGTCGGGCGCGCTTCTCATTGGTCAAAAGAATCGCGTCACCTTCTAGACTCCTCCCTTTCTCTTTTCAGTGTTTACGGAAGGGATATTAGGTCAAAGGATGGGTAAACGCTTGGCAATATACCCTCGAATAAAATTAAAAATACAAGAATAGTTTCCGCGTCCATCCAACCATCCCCCCCGGCTTGAAGGGTCCCCTTCAAAATAACTAACGCTAAGATTAAACCTAATTTTCGTCTACAATTTCTAATCTAGAAAGCTAATTCAAGCTATTGATTGGTCAAAGGGCACAACCGCACAACCGGACAACAGGGCGCATGTAAGACCCAGTCGTGGTCCTAACGCGAGCTACCCTAGTTACCCCGTCGGAACCGGGAAAAACTTCTTCGACGATCCCTAATGGCCAATGGAGAGGCGGCGTATTCTCCTTTGTGAGCACAACCACAGTTCCGACAGTTAAAGATTCAGTTGTTGTATTCCATTTTTGCCGAGACTGCAACGTATGCAAGTATTCCATCTTCCATCGTTTCCAAAACTACTGCACCAACCGGTCCAATAATTTATGGCGTGCGGTAATACTAACTTTGTTCTCGTCCGTGTCTATGGCGGGCAGATATTTCATAAATAAAAAAAACACTCACGCCTGTCACCCAGAGGGGTAGGCAGGGACTACAAACTTCCATTTAGCACGATCCTGACATACCTTTCTCGCCTCTTCCACATCCATATACCTACGCATACATGCTCGTCGGTTAAGGGTACTCCTAAATTGGCCCATTTTCAATAAATCGCCAATTCGGTCGACAAACTTTTGCCTAGGACGTCCCTTTTACGACTCTACCATTCACTTCTGCAACATATATTTTCTTTGTCAGTCTTTCCGCATTCATTCTTTCTACATGATCAAACCACCGAAGCATTCCTTTCTTAATCCTGGTCACCGCATCATCTTGCAAACCACACTCTACTCTTATTACACAATTTCTCACCCTGTCACTCAGATTCAGCCCTAACATACTCCTTAACGACGGTGACTAGGACTCAGACGTGCCTTTTTTGACACATTCTGACTCTTCACAATAGAGCGTAAAGCCCCATTTACTTTATTTCCTGCGTTCACTCGTCGTTCTATATCCTGATCATATCTCCCATCCCTGCTGAATACACATCCCAAATATACAAACTCATCCACTTGCTCGATCAACTCTCCTTCTATTCTTATTTCACATACCGTTTTTCTTTCATCTCTTTCAAAAACCATCACTTTCGTCTTACTTGCATTCACTTTCATTCCCCTGTCTTTTAATGACCTGTTCATTAATGTAACCATCATTTGCAACTCGGCCGCCGACGACGCAAGTATGACTTGATCATCGGCGTACAAAAGACATTTGATGGTACACTCACCCATTCTTAACCCGCCTTCTTCAACTTTCAAATTTTCCAAACAGCTGCCCATAAATAGGTTGAACAGCCACGGGGAAGCTACACAGCCCTGTCTGACACCTTTATGGATGCCAAACCAGTCCGAGTAGACCCCGTTGATTCTAACACAAGCACTCGAGTCCCTATACAGAGACTTTAATGCCTGTATCAAACCAGCGCTCAACCTAAATGCGTTCAGCGTTTGACATAACACCCCTATCCCTGTCCACTTTGTCATAAGCTTTTTCCAAGTCCATGAACGCACAAAAAACTCTTTGGTTTTTCTCCAAAAACTTCACCGCGATCATGCGCATGGAAAAGACTTGATCTGTACACCCCATTCCCTTTCTAAATCCCGCTTGCACATCCCAAATTTTTCATCAGTTTCTTTCATAACTCTTTCAATTAGTACCTTAGCATACAGTTTTCCCACAATGCTAAGAAGGCTGATACCACGGTAGTTTTTACAGTCCTGCTGTGACCCTTTTCCCTTATATATTGGGACTATCACGGCTTTGCACCAGTCTCCCGGTACCCGCTTTAGTTCCCAACATAAATTAAACAAGGTGTACAGCAGGCCTGCCATCACGTCCTCTCCAGCCCTTAGCATTTCGAGTGAAACAGATAATATGAAATTTTGAATTTAAAGCCTTTGAAATTTAACGCAGATATTTCAAAGGCGTTAAATTCAAAAAATGTGCTGGAGTTAGGGCCAGCGGCTCCGAGGGGTCACTTGACAGCGTATGACAAAGGGGGCGACTATTCATCACTCACTCAATTTGAGCGAGCACAGTACTTAACTCTTCGAAGGACAAAATTTGATCTCCTATTACTCGGTATAAATGACTCTTTAGACTCATAATATTAGTCTCCCAATTTCCCCCGAAATGGCTCGCGGCCGGGACGTTCAGAGACCACTCGATGCGGTTCTCGGCTAGGATGTGAGCGAACTCCGAATTATAATATTTACTGATTAAAAGCTCATGTAGTTCTGATAAAAAACGTTTCCCCTTTCTAGTTTGTACCGTTATCCGAATACAATTTACTTACAGGGCCACGGCGGGAAAGAAATCTTTTAAATGCACCCATGAAGCCCGCTGTGCTTAGATCACCAACGAGTTCTATATGCACAGCCCGAGTAGTCAGACATACGAAAATGCAGACGTAAACTTTTGTGGATCTTATACCACACCCAGTGACGTGACCTTAAACGGACCAGCAAAGTCAAACCCAGTGTGCATAAAGGGCTTTACGGATTGTGTTACTCGACAAGATCTAAGGTCCGCCATTTCCGGAAATAACGGCTTAAGACGTACTCGAAAGCAAGCCATACATCAGTACACCCGATTGCGGATTAAATTACGTGCTGAAAGAATTCAATAATTCTGACGCAAGATTGACATTCGCAAGTCCGGGCCAGCGTGAGAATTCTATTTATGGTGCTGCTGGTCGAAACTCAACTGCGAGTTAGACAAGCGCCCAACTACCCTGACGTTCTATCTTGTAAAAATGGCTTAAGACGTTGAAAAGCGCGACTATAAGTTCTATTCGATTGTAATCTTGCCATTTCATCGGAAAAATGCGCACGTTGAAGTTCACACAATACTAGCAACTCGGCACAACTACAATCGGACGTAACGATATACGAACCAACACTACTTATTGACTTTTAAACTACAAAGGCTACACTGTAACGACAAAAAATGATTTAAATGTAACACAGCGTCAGCGTATTGTTGTAGCGCAGCTAAACTATACTATTTTATTTTTATTTTTATGGAACACTAACAAGGTAAACAAACACTAAGCAAATACTAATATTTCTAGTGTTTGTTTACTTGTTAGTGTTCCATAAAAATTCTATCAACAACAAACTAATATTTAAATAATAAAACTATCCAATCACAAGTATGCAATTTCTAAGCGATTAAACTATAATTATTAATAAGCGGTAAACTATGCGATGAACACTTAAGAACAACACTGCTTATGGCTTGTTGCTCGCGAAGCCTCACTTCGTCCCGCCAAGCAAGATTGACCTCAGCAGGTCTATTCCGTAGCCTCCAGTGAGCCACGCTTTCTGTCGCAGCGGCTCGGCGTCTCCATGCGCCGCGACCGTGACCTCGATCCGCGCCGCGATCGCTTCCGCTAACGAGTTCGATTCGAGTCCCGGGTTGCGAAACACGTGCACTGAATATGTCACCTGACGGGTTGCGGAGCGATCTAATTTTGCTAATTTGGGTCTTGTTCGCGGTGTCGGTAAACCTAGCTCCAGGGCTATCCCTACTCGGCGTTCCCTTCGGCTGCGACGAAGCTACAACAGGTTTACTAACAACAAACTCTAACGTCTTGCCTCTCGACCCTTCGCATAATTTATTACACGAGCTAAGTAAAGACGGGATGTTCCCATCCTCTATTTCCCGAAAATTGCGAGCCAATAATTCGGGAGGTTCGACAGCGACGGTGCAACAACAGGATGTTGCCGAAATATTATCCATGATAGGGGCGGAACCAACGATGACGTAGCCCAAGGCGGTCTCCAGTGCGTAAGGCGCGGTATGCGAGGGGTTGCCCCTGACCTTATTGTGTAACAAAAGCTGAGGGAAAAGCGATGCTCCAATGAGCACTTCTATATCTCCGGGGACAGCGTAAGTATCGTCTGCCAGAGTCAAATTCTCAAAATCAATCATTGTTGAGGTATCGACCAAAACGGTTAGTAGACGCTCGGTGACTTTATCTACTACTAATGCATTTATATTAAAGTTAATACTACGATCTAGCCGAGAATAAAATTTCAAATTTACAGAGCCCTGGGTAATTTTATTGGTACCTCCAATGCCTTTGACTAAGGGACATGAAGGTATCTTATTTATTAACAATCCTAAACGCTGGCAACATTGTCATAAAGCTACTCTGTGATCCGCTGTCTAGCAACGTACGGACACCTTGTTCGTTTCCACGCGAATCCCTAACTACGATACGGGCTGTACCCAGCAGCACGGTGGAAGGAGACTGCGTTCCCGTATTCGACAGTGAGCACAGGGCGACGTCACCCGGTCGACCGTTAGAAGCGTCGACTTTAGTATGTGTAATTTCCTTGTCCGAATTGCTCTTCGAAATGTAATAACGTGTGATGTCTGCTGGCGCACTTGTAACACACGGAACTAGAATTGCATTTAGCAACTAAATGTCTATCGCTTAGGCAATTTAAACATAAGTTGTTCGTCTTTACTATTCTATAACGTTCGCTGGGTGAATGTTTACGGAAGGTCGCACAATTATACAAATTACCGTGTTGTTTATTCTTACATAGAACACAGGCGGTATGAGGCGATGTAGGCGCAGCGGTTACGTACGTCAGAGACCCAACGGTCCTAGTTGACTGTCTGCGGTCGACACATTTCTTAACTTCTTGGTTGACATTCGAGGAACGCTGTATCATATCATCATTAATTTGATCTCGTACAAAGGACGCTAAGGAGTCGAATGACGGTAACTCAGAGCTACGATGCTCCATTTCAAACGCACGTACGGTGTCCGAGTCTAGTTTCTTTAAGGCGATATGGAAAAACACCCCGTCGTATGTAAATATGAAGAGGCTAACATTCATATTTGTTTTTAAGCGTTTCGAATATTAACGAATAATTGTTTGCTGTTGGTATGAAACCCGAACAAATGGACTGTGCCCTAATACTCAATTTACTAATTAAATAATACAATCTTTCAGCGTCCGATAACGATGAATTATTATATATGGTGGTTTGAAAGCTATTAATAAACAACGGCAAAGTTTTAATATCTCCATTGAATACCGGAAAATCTATGGGGGGCAATCTAAGTGATTCACGTGGGCGTACCTGGATTTCTGGTTTTGCTTCGCTTTGGGCTGGAGACTGTAAGAGATTTGCCGTCCTTTTTATTCGACACAACATATCTTCAAATGATAGAAGTGGTTGATAGTTCACTGTATACTTAGGGTCGATTTGTAATTCTAAACTATTAATTTTGTCTAATATATTTTCGTAATCCGATTGCAAAGAGCCCACCGTTTCTATTTCACATAAAAAAGTTTCCCGCACTGAATCTACGTTAATATTTTTTATGTGATCACTTATATATTGTATACGTGAAAAGAGTACGTCCCTCTTGGCGTAAAGAGTTTTAAGTTTAATTTCATTTCCACTAACTGCCATCTTGAATCACCATAATAAATATTAGATTAATCACAAAGAATGTACAACGAATCGTACAACGTTGGAAGATGAACACAATGCGCTACGTTCCGTATTACGTCATTAAATTGAACACGTCAGTATTTTTTTTTCGTGAAGGTAACTTGCAATCAAACGAGATAACACGAGTTCGATTCTCAGGTTGAGCCTTAACCCTATTATGCGAGATGTTATACTAAGTGGACTTTATACGCACTGGCTTCTTATGCCTCAACAAGATAACGGATGTGACACGCGGCACCTTAGACAATGCACTCACTCTTCCAAATCTATTGCTTGCCAAGGTTAGGAGGGGATTCTACTTGAGCACATTAGGAGAAATAAAATGGGTTAACTAATAAACAAAATGCTCAAGTAGGAACAAAATTACGGGAAAACACTTACCGGGGTGTGATTCTGGTGCGGCGGACGACGCTTCCGTTGCGGTGATGCGACGTGAGGTGGGTTCTTCAGGGGCGCCCCAGAGATGCGATCCAAGCCAGTGGTGCGAAGGAAAAGGGCGGTGCGCGACAATATCTCACACTATGTGAGGCGGTTACTTCTGGAGCGCGACTGCTCCAGGTGATGCGGTTCAGACTAGCGGCGCGTGGCAAGAGGCCGCTCGAGGGCAGCGCGCGAGTCTTTATTGCCTCGGCTTTCCCACCAAGCACCTCTGTCGGACGCGCTTCCCATTGGTCGAAAGAATCGCGTCACCTTCTAGACTTCTCCCTTTCCCCTTTCAGTGTTTACGAAAGGGATAGTAGGTCAAAGAATAGGTAAACGCTTGGCAATATACCCTCGAATAAAATTAAAAATACAAGAATCGTTTCTGCATAACCACTCAGCTTGCTCCCAGTTTTCTTGCACCTTAAAAATGTATGTCGTTTACAGTTAGTACAAAGTTTAATTTCTTTTTAGTTTAGTTTATTTCAGTTTTGCGGTTAGTAATCACTCAAAGTAATACATTAAAAATTTAATACAATAAGATGTCAGGAAAAAAATACAGCTTTGCTGTTTTAATATTTTAGAGATGATTTAAAAAAACAAAAGTAGCACCTTTCGCTGATTACAGTCTGCATAAATATTATTTAAGCTTTATCAGCATGGGCATTTCATAAAAATGTTAATATACAGGAAAAAAATCTAGTGAGTTTTATAGCCTACTCTCATATGTTGTATATTTACGTATGACATCTGACATCTCATCAATAAGTTGTATTGTCTCTTCGGTAAGATAGTATTAGCACACCCGGAGGCGTACCTTTCATTTTGCTTTTATTAATTATTTTTAATAATATAGAATAAAATATAATACTACTTTATTCTTATGGTTAATAGAATACTATTTTATTGTTATGGTTATTGTAATAAAATACGAATATAAATAATAAACACAAGTCAGGTAGCAAAGAACCATTCACCAAGCCAAGCCAAGAATGAGACTGTGCCCCAGATAGTACAGAGATCAAATCTCATTTTAAAGTACAGCTGTACAGATCTTCTATATAAAGTATTAGAAAAGTTTATATAGCTACGCAGCAGTGGACAAATGTTATGAAGGTTTAAAAAAGTTGATTTTGTCACTGGGTTTTTATCATAATTACACGATGTAGGTTATGTTATATTGGTTGATGTGTATGCATTTATCCCAGAATTTATCTCTGTGTAAAACAGAGACAGCAGATTTTTCAGGCTCTAAAAATATTTATATTGTTTGTAAGTATTCAATCAAGATTGACACTTTGTTTTGACACTTGACGAACGGATTGAGCGTTGCAAGTACTAAAGTAAAATAATCATATCCTACTACCGATGTAATGCAGCATGTTTAAGCTATTGCTGTATTAAATCCTATCCGTCAGTGCATTTTGATTAATTTAATCTATTAATTTATTAATAGAAGGTTTGCTTTTTGTAGATAAAATATGTCATTTTCCTGCGTGTGTACGCTGAACACGGTGACTTTTGGTATCGCGGCAGCGCCTTTGACTAGATGCGGCATGTGCTAAGGTGGTGCGACACAGGCGACCGTATCTAAGCAGACTATATTTCGTAAAAAGTCAAAGTAGTATTGACGTGGGACTAGAGTAGGCCTACTTACTCTCCAGGGCACATTTAGTAGTAGGATGGCTACTCGCGCGTTCTTAATGTTAACATATCGAGTCAAAAAGTTTTATAAATTATTAATTAGGATGTGAAGAGATTTGTTGGATAATATGTTTATTTTACTCCAGTGAAACTATTTAACTTAAATTTGCAGTTTGTCGAGAATTTTAAATGTGTTTAGAGTTTTTTATAATTACTTAAGTTGAAAATGAAAATTTTCTTTTGTAGAGATATTTCAATGATATTAGTCTCAAAAGATAGGTTTAGGTTTAGAACTAACACTTCAATAAGAATAATGAAAAATAAAAAATGTTTTCTTTAAATATCAGCTTTAATTTTTTTTAATTTCAGTTATAAAACTTTTACGACTTTGCGTGAATTTCATTACATACGCCATACGTCAAGCTATTTTACTTTTATTGCATCGCAAGTTTTAAGAGACTTACGGGACTTACTTTCTGTTCCACGTGTACGTGGTAGGACATGAGACACGTGGATTTACAGTCTCAGAAAGTTCGTTTTCGCTTCAGAAGCCTTTGATATTGCATATATATATAGCAATCTATATCTTTGTACAAAATATTATATCTGTGCATGTTTATGTATGTTAAGAATCTCCCATCCGCAACCGCGAGTTACCGATGTTTCGTTTCTATTCCAATGCAATTCAATTGTACAATTTCAATTGTTCTATTTGCAAGGTATTATTTTGACGCATTAAACTGCGTGCGTGCGTGCGTGCGTGCGAGCGGCGTGCGTGCGTGCGTGCGTGCGTGCGTGTGTGCGTGCGTGCGTGCGTGCGTGCGTGCGTGCGTGCGTGTATGCGTGCGTGTATGCGGGCGTGCGTGCGTGCGTGCGTGCGTGCGTGCGTGCGTGCGTGCGTGCGTGCGTTCGTGCGTGCATGCGTGCGTGCGTGCGTGCGTGCGTGCGTGCATGCGTGCATACGTGTGTGTGTGTGTGTGTGTGTGTGTGTGTGTGTGTGTGTGTGTGTGTTTATTAAAGTATAATTGAAATTTATTGATGGTAATAATAACTTTTGTTGCTTCCGTTACTTTTATAAGCAAATGTGAACAGTGTCATGCGTATATTTAATGTATTAAATATGAAAACATAATCTTGCTATGACATATATACGTAATACGTTACAAAGAAATAAATAAAAGGACGGTTCTTACTAAAAAGAGTTTTTGATTACGAGGGTGACCCTGAAAGTTCTTATAAAATCAAAAACCGAACAAATTAGCAAGTTATTAGTCTCATTATATCTTTTCAAAATAGTGTCCATTTACATACATACATCGCTGCATCCGATGGAACCGCTGAGAAAAGCAATTTGCCCACTCGTCCTTAGGGGTCTCTTCGACGGCATTTTGAAACCCAGCTACTGTTTCCTCGGCGTCCATAAAACAGTGTACTCAAAGTTTTTCTTTTATTTTCTGAAATAAATAAAAATCGCAAGGTGCGAGGTCGGCGCTATAGGGCGGATGACCCAGTAATTCCACGTCTAACGTCGGCAAGTAGTCGATTGTTTGCTTGGCGGTTAGCGACGAGGCGTTGTCGTGGTGAAGGAGGTACTGCGAGGTTGTTTCTCCCGAACTTTTTCGAATAGAAGTGGCAAACAATTGCCAGTGCACCACTCTGCAGTAACAGATTTTCGTCCTGTCCTTCCGACCTCTTTTCGCTTTAGTTGGCAACTCCTCGGAGGGAAACATCCAGACAGCTGACTGTCTCTTAGTTTCAGGATCATAACAATAAATTGAGCTTTCGTCACACGTAAGTATGTCGAACACAGCATTTGAGTCACCTTCGTTAAATCTTTGAACCATTTCACCTAGCACAAAGCTTCCTGCTTGCTAAATGTTCATGTTGTATTTTGTGCACTTGACTTATACCGATGCCTAAGCTTGTCCGAATCTGCTGAAAAGTCAGTCTTTTATCGGTCTCTATCATACGCCGCACAACACTGATATTATCTTCATTCGTCGCCGTGGAAGGCCGCCCGCATCCCTCACGCAGATTATTGGTGTTGTGGTATTAAGGTTCACTATTTTAATAGGGACTAATCACAGAAACAAAGTGTCAATAGTATGGTGTTTTAATAGCTACTGAACATTCAATTACATTTTACTTTATTAAATACCTCACTCACACATGCTTACTGTTTATCTTACATACACAAATGCATTACATTATTGTTTGAACATGCCGCCCACCAAAGGACTCATAAAGTCCTTTATTATTTAACATGTTACATTAACATTTCAAACACACTTGCTTGTTCGCTTGTTTGTTTTAGATTTACTTGTACTGATATGATCTTTCTTTCTAGGTTTGTTGTTATGTTTTCTGGTCTGCTGTATTTAATATTAATTTTGCTTAGCCATTTAGGACCATTCCACCACATTTTATCATCTTTTAGATCTAGCATATGCTTCCCTCTAGAAGCGGCATCAGTAGGGTTGTCTTGTGATTGAACGTGATACCAGTTCTGGTTGCCAATGTTATCTAAGATCTCAACAACTCTGTTTCTCACAAATGTATTTCACCTAGCCGGATCTCCGAAGAGCCAAGAGAGTACTATTGTGGAATCCGTCCACGCGAATATTTGACCGGTAGGTATTTTCAAAGCTTCCGTTATCTTTTTCAGGAGTCCCGCCAGGAGTACAGCCCCGTTAAGCTCCATACGAGGTAAGGATTGAGGTTTGATAGGAGCTAAATGTGTTTTTGCTGCAATGATTTCAGTCTTAATAAAGCCATCTATAGTTTGAACTCTTAAGTAAGCAACTGCAGCGTATGCTTGAGTGGATGCGGCACAGAAACCATGACCTGTAATATTATTTTTTACATTTCCAGATGTATGCAGCCACCGATTGATCGCTACCTCAGGTAAGTATTGGTAACTTTTTCTCAGTTTTCTCCATGTTTCTGCCATTAAGTGGTTAACTTCTTCATCCCATGAAATTCCTTGTATCCATAATTGTTGGATGAGTAATTTTGCAGGCAATATAGAAGGTGCTAACCAGCCAAGTGGGTCAAATAGTCTTTTAATGTCGGCTAGAATTGTCCTCTTGGTTATAGTAGCAGCCATAGGATGTAAGTGTAGACTATATTTAAATACATCTTTTCCCATGTCCCATTGTAAGCCTAGTGCCCGTATTGTTCCATCTATCCTTATATCTAGGTGTACTTGAGAACTTCTTTCAGAAGGTTCAAATTGTTTTAAGAAATCTGCGTTGTTAGAGCACCACTTCTGAAGAGTAAAACCTCCTTTCTGCAAAATAGACCAAATCCCTTCCCAAACTGCAAACTATATAAAGGCACTTCTCGATACCACTACAGAATGTATTAACAGCTTAAAAAATCTCAAAATTTCAACCGACTCTTGGGATCCGTTAATTATATTTCTCGTTGTGTAGAAATAGGACCCAGAGTCGCACAGTGAATGGGAGGAGTTTGCTTACCGGGAAAATTCTGACGAATTACCCTTTGGGAGGATCTCTGTAAGTTTTTTCAATCGAAATTTCGTACATTAGAGCTAATGAAACCTTCACCAAGGGACAAGATTATAAAAAGTAAAGAAAATATGTTACATGTTGCTACTGCGGCTACGTCTAAATTAAGAAGTTGCCTAATGTGTAAGGAAAATCATACCCAGTGTCACTGTAGGGAATTTACTAAGATGGAACCCACAGAAAGGTGTCAATACTTAAACAAACAAATTTTTGTTTCAATTGTCTGGCCCCAGGACACTCTGCAAAAAAATGTCGCCTTAACATGTCCTGTCGAATATGCCACAAACGTCACCACTCTTTAGTGCAAACAAACATTTTTTTTTTCTCTTTATTAGGATTACCAACGATTGATACATTACTACATCATTAATTAAAATTTACAGTTTCATTATTTCTAAATGTACAATCACTTAAAGGTAATCACAACATGCTATCAATTTACATTTTAGTACTATATAAGGTATCTAAGGTATTCTTATTTAATTAATTTGATATTGTATGAACGAGTGCGCGTGCACGTGCGTGTGCGTGTGTGTCTGTTTGTGTGTGTGTGTGTGTGTGTGTGTGTGTGTGTGTGTGTGTGTGTGTGTGTGTATGTGTCGACTTCACTACATTCATTAAAGACTTTACAAAGCCTTGCGACTGGCGAATGCGCACCGAGAACAGTTCTACGACGTGGTGGGTAAAGAAGTGGAATTGGTTTGCGTGGAATTCTTATTGGAGTGCGAAATTTAAATTGGGCGAGAAGCTGTGGACAATCTACTTCATTTCTAAGCACCTTGTATAAAAACATAATATCTATTAATTTTAAACGTATCGATAAGGGTAGCATATTAAAATATTGAAATCTATCTGCATAGGATGATATTTTTAGTGCTTTTCCAACAGAGTATGTAAGATGCCACATAAAGCGTTTTTAAACTCTCTCCAATCACAACGAATGTGTAGAATAGTGGGGACGCCAGACAATACTGCAGTACTCCGTTATATTCCTTACAAGGCTATTGTACAATATTTTTTTGTTTTAGGGTTTTTAAATGACCTACCATTTCTCATGACAAACCCTAACATTTTGGAAGATCCTTTTATAATACTATCAATATGAGGTACAAAAGTTAGTTTTTTTGTCAAAATATACACCAAGATCCCTTATCATTTCTACTTCTTGTATTTTGTTATTTCCTATGAAGTAATGGTTATTGATCAAATTAGTATTTCTTGTAAATTTAACATGTGAACATTTAGAATAATTAGGATTCATGCCGTTAAGATTACACCAATTTACAAGTCTATTTAAATCTGTCTGTAACAATACTGAGTCTTTTAAAGATTCAATTATTCTTCCAAACTTTAAATCATCCGCATACATGTAGGGTTCCGAAAAGTTAAATAATATTGGTCCTAAATTTGAGCCCTGTGGCACACCAGAGGAAATGATATGATTATCAGATTGAAATCCATTTATGACCACATAAAAAGAACGTTTATTTAAGTACGACTTTACCCATTCCAACAATGATCCGGCGATCCCATAAACGGTTAATTTGTAGTTTAGGACTTTATGCGGAACTCTATCAAAAGCTTTACTTAAATCTGTGTATATTACATCATATTGCCTACCTGCATCTATTGATTTTACCAAAGACTCTGTAAAAGTTACAAGGTTTGTGCAAGTTGACCTTGATCGAACAAAACCATGTTGATTATTACTGAGGTAAAGTTTTAAGTGAGTCTGCAATAGTTGACTAACTAGAGATTCAAGTATTTTACCGAATATTGGCAAAATTGAAATTGGCCTATAATTAGATATTATGTTCTTATCCTCTGACTTGTGAATGGGAACTACCTTTGCAATTTTCCACTTCGATGGGAAAACTCCCGTTGCTAATGATTGGTTGTATATAATCAATAGAGGTGTAACCAAAAACGATGCACAAGACGCTATAAAAATTGGCGGAATATCATCAGATGCAGAACCTTTATTGCAATTCACTCTTTCTAGCTTATTTAATAAAGTTTTGTAGTCTAAAGTCGGGCTTGTCAAACATTGGCTATTACTCCATAATAATTTCAAATTATCGAAATCATGGATACAAAACTGTCTATCTCTGTCTGTATTGTAAACAGAAGAGAAATAATTCGCAAAGAGTTCACATATGTTAAATCCATCAGAAGTAGTTTCCTGACCATTTGTCATAGCGATGGGGTATCCGCTAGTACCACCGCGCTTTTCTTTGACATGAGACCAAAATGGTTTTGGATTATTTTGTATTGCGGCTAGTTGCTGACATCTTTTACTTAGTAACTTTAACTCAATTTCATCCCTAGGATTACCATATATTTTATACCGTTTTCTTATTTTATTTTTCTCATTTAATGATTTTATAAAAGTTTTATTGAACCAAATAGGATAACGTTTGTTTTCTTCTTCTCTTTCTTTCTTTCTCTTTCTCTTTCTTTCTTGCTCATTGGGATATACTCCTTAATAAGTGTATACAAAACCTTATAAAATACTTTAACCATGTCGTTGACATCATTTAATCTACTAAACATCTCAGTCCAATTAACCTCATTCAAATGCTTTCTTATGGGACCATAATCTGCTTTATAAAAATTACGCTTTTTATTTTTTAACTGTAAGGAAGACATTTTTCTGTCGATAGTGATATAGTGATATCTAGAGGAGGGTGTATATGTTCAGTATTACTTAAGGACGTTACTGCTTGGGTTACTTCACACAAATTAACGGATGTAAGCACAAGGTCCAATATACGACCAGTATTTGTTACGTGATTACATTGAGTAAGTTTATTAATGTGTAAGAAATCAATTAAATCTTGACTCATGGCTGGTAAAGATGCATGAATAGTGTTTGTATTTTTTAACATGCCCCAATTTATGTTACCTAAGTTAAAATCACCTAGTATGCATACAGGTGAGTTTATTTCCTCAAATACAGCGTTACAATGGGATACAAAATAGTTGATTGTTATTCTACTTACTGGTGGTGGTATATAAACAACACACAGTGCTATCTGACGTATAGTCTTGGTTACTGGAGCTTCAATATTAACCCATAGGTCTTCACATTTGCTTTCCCAGCAGGCGACACGATTAGATTAATTTTTTTTTGATACTGCTATCAATACTCCACCTCCTTCCTTACCATTGTGGTAGGTAGAGTTTTCCCTATCTCTTCTGTAGATATCATACCAGTCATCAAAAAGTTCACCATTCAGCACTGAGCCATTTAATCAGGTTTCTACTAATACTATAATATCATAATTACTACAACAAACATTGCAAGAAAATTCTTTTGTTTTAGATCGAAGGCCTCTACAATTTTGAAAAGATATTTTTAAGCTATTGAATTTTACAGTAAGGTTTTCCGAGTACATGCACAAATTATTCTAATATACATATTTTAAATATTACATCAATTTGTTTAGTGTTCCTAAATCTTTAATAACTATATATTGTGATTCACCATATTTTCTAACGTATATTTTACCACCCCTGATCCAAACATACTTGAACCCTTTTTCCTTAGCCTTGATTCTGGTAGCAGCATGAAGTGCTTTATTGGAAGGCGATAAATACTCAACAACATAAATCGCTGTCTTTGTACCCGAAAGCCCTAGGTGAGAACTGTTTAATTTGTCAAAATGATTATTTTTATTGAATTTTATAATAGAGGCTAGAAATTGATCACGTAAAAATTGAGAAGATAGTTGTACAACAATAGAACGAGGGCGTTTGGTAGCAGGACTAATTTTAGCTGTGCGAGTGCAGTGTATAATATCGTTTTCTTTGACGGTATATCCTACAACAGTTCCCAACTTTTGTATAATACTAATCAAGTTTTCATTTCTACTTTCTGGCACACAATGAAGTTCTAGATTATTTGCGCGCAAATGTTGCTCTGTTATATTAACACGTTGTTCCGCGGAAAGAAGTCGCATGTTAAGTTCCGATACAATACTTTTCATTTTAAGGTTATCTTCAAGCAATTCCTTACTAGTTATCTCAGCTTCTGCCTGTTCTTTCTCAATAACCTCAAACCTGTTATTTATGAAATTCATGGACTCATTAATTTCTTTCATTTCTTTTTTGATAGGTTTAAGTTCTTTGTTAAAAATTTCCATTAAACTATTATTAATTTCCTTTAGTATACCACTTAATTCAGTTCTTATAACTTCTTGAACAATATTTTTTACATTTGCGCCAGTTAAAGCCGTCGTATTTGGCGGTGAATTTAATGCAGGTTTTTTAGTGCCTCTGCCGGTATTGATGTTACGCAATGGAGTTGAATCTTGTTTTGAACATCTGGGAGCATTGTTTTTACATTGGGGGCAATTACAATTTGATAACACTTCAGTTTCGTTGATCCCGGTATGGACAGACAGGCTAAATGAAATGATTTATTACAATCCATACAATCAATAATCTCCTCATTCTGTCTAGGGCTAGCGTACTTAATTCTTACACTTTGAAATTAGTAGTTACTTTGTTTATATTTTAATTTTATTCTTGTGGGGGTCATGTAAGCTTATAACTCTATAAGTACCTTCATCACTAAAAACACTTCTTGGATCACTTTAATTTTAAATACCACGATATACTGTAGCAGATGTAAACATAACAGCATCAAATCAACTAGGCAATGACCAAGCGCACGAAGAGAAGAATAATGATCAAGGAAGCTCTTCAAATCCAAGGATGCCGCAAAAGCTTTTATTAAGATACGAAGCAAACTTTAAGCTCAATATCAAAGTTTACATTATGCCAACTCGTCTTACATCTTAGCTACCAGCACAAACCATTTCTCTAAACAACTGTCTACACCTCCAAGGCCTAGTTTTAGCAGATCCAGGCTTTAATCAACCAGGAAGGATAGACATGATATTAGTTGTGGGCGTACGTGCACAAATTATGAAAAGTAACCAAGGGTCCTCCAGGCACTCCATGTGCTCAAAATACCAACCTGGGATGGATTCTGTTTGGCCACATACAAAGCAATAGAGGAAATAATGATGTCAGTGTCATGCATCTTAATTTGAATTTAGATGACATGCTGAAGAATATGTGGGAGCAAGGTACAGAAGAAAAAAGAGCATTAACCGCGGAAGAAAAAATGTGTGAAAAAATATATCAAGCTACAACGCACAGAACATCAGAAGGACGTTATATTATAAAACTTCCAACAAAAACAAAAACACTTTTACCACCATCAGGAAGAACAAGAGATATAGCACCAAGAAAACTGTATCAATTAGAAAAGAAATTCGAAAAGGACCAAAGCTTAGAAAACGAATACAGAAAGGTGATGCAAGAGTATACAGAATTAAATCATTTAGAAAGGGTACCAGAAAATGAAATTAACAACCCAGCAGTATACCTTCCTCATCATGCCGTTGTAAGGCAAGATAAAGAAACAAGTAAAGTGAGAACAGTTTTTAATGCGTCTGCTCCACAGTTGCAAGACGATATGAGAAGCTTAATAATAAGATGGTGAATGAAAAAAATCTGTTTTGTTGCTGATATTCAAAAAATGTACCGCCAAATTTTAGTTTCAAAAGAAGATAGATATTAACAAAGAATATTATGGAGAAGTTGCAAAACCCAACCAGTTTAAGATTATCGTCTCATGAGAGTTACGTTTGGAACTGCTTCTGCTCCGTATTTAGCAGTAAGAACCTTGCATCAAGTTGCGGAAGACGAAGGTATAAATTACTCTGATGCTGCCAGAATTATAAAGGAAGACTTTTACATGGATGACCTGATGTCAGGCAAAGACACACTTCAAGAAGCAATTAAAGCAGCGATGGAGATTGGGTCTATTTAGCAGAAAGGAGGTTTTACTCTTCAGAAGTGGTGCTCTAACAACGCAGATTTCTTAAAACAATTTGAACCTTCTGAAAGAAGTTCTCAAGTACACCTAGATATAGGGATAGATGGAACAATACGGGCACTAGGCTTACAATGGGACATGGGAAAAGATGTATTTAAATATAGTCTACACTTACCTCCCATGGCTGCTACTATAACCAAGAGGACAATTCTAGCCGACATTCAAAGACTATTATACGTTTATTTCCGTAACGAGTTTTAAGCATAAACCACGACTGATCATAATTGTCTTCTGTTACTTGCATGTGCTTCAAAAAAAGATTCTACAATAAAAAACAAATTATACAATTCTTTAGGTCGGATTTTAAAAATAAATATAGATCTTAATAAATAAAATTATCTTCGTTTGCGAAATAAGGTATATTTTGCTTCTTTTCTTTGGGAACACATTTTACCAGATCTTGATGAGAGTTTTTTTTAAAGAATTCCAATACACTTCTATCATTTGCAGTCGAGTTACAATGTCACCTTTAGTTAGTCGCTGCTTAGAACATTTCTTTAGGTTGGTTTGAGACTTTTATAATATTAAGGCTGTATTTTCCAGTAAAGAAAATATTTGTCCGGAGTAGTGGCCATATTTTTATAAACGTTACACAAATGTTTTAAAACAAAGTAGTTTCACTTCGATGACTCTAATATGTAATTATTCAAACGGTTGTAAAATGTCTTATAACTTGCACAAGTCACACTCAGGTAAAAAAGTTCTTTTGTTCTCGGCTCGACCGCCCGGTCCGTCCTTTTGTTTAGCACTCGATAATTTTGAAGTCACAAGAAACACGTTGTTAAATCCGGCTCGATTATCGACCATATGTTGATAAAAGCTGTATTTCAGCAGCTTGCCTCAAAATTGTTTTGCGGCATCCAATGCCTGTAACTGTGCCTTTAATAGTGGTGCGTTTTAGTTTAAATATCTGAGCAGCTCTTTCACTAATAATTGTGGCTTGTGAGCCATGGTCTATTAAGGCACGTAGTACAGTTGTCTGTCCCAATTGATCTTTGATAACTATGAGTGCTGTAGCCAATAATGCTGTGGTAGTACTAGTAGCAAAGTGTGATGATAACTGAACATTTGATATTAGTACTACCACAACATTATTGGCTACAGCACTCTATATTTACATCCATAGGTCGCTGGTTCATATCCTGCTCGAAGGACCATATGTTGTGGTATTAAGGTTCACTATTTTTATAGGGACTGATCACAGAAACAAGGTGTCAATGGTACGGTGTTTAAATTGCTACTAAACATTCAATTACATTTTACCTTATTAAAGACCTCACTCACACATGCTTACTGTTTATCTTACATACACAAATGCATTACATTATTGCTCAAACAAAATAACAATTGGTAATATTAGTGCGACCACATTTAAACTCATTAAACCAGTTGTAAACAGCGGCACAAGATGGGTCTTCATCATGAAGGCTAATCAAAGTCTATCATAACTTTCTTGTTGACTTAAATGACATCGAATGTCATAAAAAATCATTGTACGAAATTTTTTTCGCATTAAATTCATGCTGACTTGACACCGACAATTTTCGATTTGCCGCCAAATCGTAAACAAATGAAAAATTTATAAAATAAGTACATGCACAATAATGTTGGCAAGGAGTTACATTTTCAAAATTTGAACTTTTGATTTTTTTTTAATATATCGTTTACAAGTGACCAGTTCTAAAAACTTTCAGTGTCGTCCTCGTATAAATAAACTATTACCATGACGATTCTGCCAATTCATTAAGTAGGTGTACCCATAAGTAACTTAACACTACTTTCGTCTTGTGTGCGATGACACAAGACGAAAGTAGTGTTCATCTATCGGAAAGGGCCGAACATCTGCGAAGATATATATATATACATATATATATATATATATATATATATATATATATATATATATATATATATATATATATATATATATAATTTGATAAGGGTGACAAATGAGCACACAATCCATCTGATGGTAAGTGTAATCCTCGATCACGAATCATGCATATGCGTTCTCACCCGAGAGGACTAAGATAGAATGCCTCTTTTCACTTCTTCACCGCCAAGCACGGTGTAAATCAGAACTTAAAATTGCAATTTACAATTTCATTGGTGCCGGCGGGGATCGAACCCGGGTTGCTTGCGTGCTGTGAAATGTATAGCAAGGCCTTAGCCCCTAAGCTACCATGGCTCCTCAATTTGAGGTTATAATACAGAAATCAGATGATCCAAGGCAAAATTGACATTTAAATACTTTATATGTCAACTTTATAATATATGGTTAGTATCTATTTTTAAAGTTATGCATATAGATTATAAAATATATATATATATATTCATAATGCTGTGTTAGTCCCTACTTTAATGTATGGTAGTGAAAGCTGGGTGTGGCAGAAGAAGCACGAAAGTAGAATAAATGCTGTAGAAATGCGGTCTTTAAGGAATATGCTAGGGTGTAATCTGAATGACAGGGTGAGAAATTGCGTGATAAGAGATAAATGTGGTATGCAAGATGATGTTCTGACCAGGATTAAGAAAGGAATGCTTCGGTGGTTTGGTCACGTAGAAAGAATGAATGAGGAAAAAGTGACAAAGCAAATTTATATGGCAGATGTGAATGGCCGAGTCGGGAAGGGACGCCCTAAGAAAAAGTTTATCGACCAAATTGGCGATATTTTGAAAATGGGCCACGTTAGAAGTACCCTTAACCGACGAGCATGTATGCGTAGATATATGGATGTAAAGGAGGCGAAAGAGGTATGTCAGGATCGTGCCAAGTGGAAGTCCGTAGTCTCTGCCTACCCCTCTGGGTGACAGGCGTGAGTGTTTATGTTATTTTATGTTATATATATATATATATATATATATATATATATATATATATATATATATACATATATATATATTATTTGATAAGGGTGACAAATGAGCACACAATCCACCTGATGGTAAGTGTAATCCTCGATCACGAATCATGCATATGCGTTCTCACCCGAGAGGACTAAGATAGAATGCCTCTTTTCCAGTTAAAAGGGTTTTCGGTTCTCTCCACTCGCCATAAGAAAAAATAGCAGCATTCCGCGGTAGAGCCGACCTATCCATACTACAAATATATTACTAATATAGCTGCAGAATGGCTTTATCCAATTTATTTATAATTATTAGTCTACATATACAAAAATAATCATCATCATCATCATTACAGCCCTTCACAAGTCCACTGCTGAACATAGGCCTCCCCCAAGTAACGCCACAAAGCACGGTCCTGAGCCACCTGCATCCATCGACTTCCTGCATGTCTTACCAGGTCGTCACTCCATCTAGTGGGGGGTCGCCCTACACTACGCCTACCGGTACGAGGCTGCCACTCGAGAACCTTTCTTCCCCATCGGTTATCGGTTCTTCGAGCTATATGGCCGGCCCATTGCCACTTCAGCTTACTAATCCGTTGGGCTATGTCGGTCACTCTGGTTTTACTGCGGATATCCTCATTTCTGAGTCTATCACGCAGAGAAACTCCGAGCATAGCCCTCTCCATAGCTCGCTGAGCGACCTTAAGCGTCCTCATACGGCCAGCAGTGAAGGACCACGTCTCAGATCCGTAAGTCATCACTGGCAACACGCACTGGTTGTACAATCTAGTTTTTAGAGATTGAGGTATACCTGACGAAAAGATATGCCGTAATTTCCCGAACGCTGCCCAGCCGAGTTGAATCCGTCGATTGACCTCTCGGTCGAAGTTGGACTTACCTAGTCGGACTATTTGTCCCAGGTAAACGTATTCGTCAACAACTTCGAGCATAGTGCTCCCAACAACTACCGGCATAGGTGTGACATGGACATTGAACATGATCTTTGTTTTGTCCATGTTCATCTTAAGACCTATCCGTTGGGAGGCACTATTGAGGTCATTGAGCATAGTGCTTAAGTCCTCCAGCGATTCTGCCATAAGGACTATATCGTCGGCAAATCGAAGGTGAGTGATGTACTCGCCATTGATGTCAATACCGTATCCTTTCCAGTCCAGTAGCTTGAAAACGTCTTCCAATGCAGCGGTGAAGAGTTTCGGGGATATAACGTCACGCTGTCTTACACCTCTCTGCAGTTGGATAGGTTTCGAGCTCTGGTTCTGTACTCGGATAGCCATCGTAGCCCTACTGTACAAACACTTCAGCACTTCGATATACCGACAGTCAACTTGACACCGCTGAAGGGACTGTAGCACCGCCCAAATTTCGACGGAATCAAAGGCTTTCTCATAGTCCACATACGCCAGGCAAAGTGGCAGATTGTACTCTTCAGTCTTCTGTACAATCTGCCGCAGGGTATGTATGTGGTCTATGGTACTGAAGCCTTTTTCGGAAACCGGCTTGTTCGGGAGGCTGGAAGTCGTCAAGTCTGCGTGCGAGACGATTCGTAATGACTCTCGAAAACAGCACGTAGACGCGGCTCAGAAGGGAAATCGGTCTGTAGTTCTTTAAGAGAGCGTTGTCGCCTTTCTTAAAGAACAAGACCACCGCACTTCTGCTCCACGCCTCTGGAGTAGTGCCACCATGGAGGACGGAATTGAAGAGCTTCTGAAGGACTTCAAGTACCGGTGTTCCACCCGCTTTCAGAAGCTCCGCTGTAATTCCATCCTCGCCTGGGGCCCTGCCGTTTTTAAGGTGCTGGAGAGCCATTCTAATCTCGCTTAGACTGACGTCCGGGATATCATCGGAATAGTGTCGGATAAGACTTGCTCTTGGATCGTTACTCACACTTGCGTGTGGCTCCAACGATGATGTGTACAGCTGCCCATAGAACCTCTCAATCTCAGTCAAAATCTCAGGTGTCCCGGAAACGATGTTGCCACACTCAGTCTTCAGCCTTGACAGTTGGCTCTTTCTGGCAGACAGATCTCTGGCAAAGACTTTGGAGCCCCTGGTTCCGCTCGATCGCTTCTTTAATACGAGAAGTATTAAAGTTGCGTAAGTCTCGCCGTATGCATTTGGAGATCTGTCTGTTCAGTTGCCTGTATGCTGTCAAATCTGTTGACGATTGCAGCCTCATCTCCCGTCTAACAGCCATGAGATTAAGAGTGTGATCGGAGAGTTTTTGTGTTCTTCTGCGGCGGGTCTTGCAGAACTTAGCACCGACCGCATGGACAGTTTCCACGAGCTTGTCGTTCATATCGTCCACTGCATTGCAATCTTCTAGGCACTGGAAGCGGTTACGTAACTCGAGCTGAAATGTTTCGGGATTCTGGATTAGAGCACGAGGGGGACGGAGCGTTGACTTCATTAGACGAGACCTCTCCAACTTAACGTTTAGGTTCAGTGTGCCTCTAACCATTCGGTGATCGCTGCCAGTTTTCACCCTTGCGATCACTGAGACATCACTGAACAGTTGGCGTCTGGTCGTCATAATGAAGTCAATCTCATTTTTTGTCGAACCGTCGGGGCTCGACCAGGTCCACTTCCTGTGGGGCCGCTTCTGAAAGAAAGAGTTCATCATAAAGAGTCCCTCTTTCTCCATAAAGTCGGCCAGCTGCTGGCCCCTTCGGTTCCGTTGCCCTACTCCAAATTTCCCTACCTTCAGCTCACCGCTTTCTCTTGTGCCCAGTTTTGCGTTGAAGTCTCCCATCAACACCGTGTAGTAGGTTTTGGAGGAATGTATGGCTCTGGAAATATCCTCATACATTTCCTCCACCTCCTCATCGGGATGTGCCGAGGTTGGTGCGTAAACCTGAATGACCTTCAGCGAATACCGTTTGGTGATTCTGAGTATCAGGTACGCGACCCTCGTCGACACACTCCCAATCTTTACAACGTTGTTGACGAGAGATTTGTGGACGATAAATCCGACACCTCCTTGGGACAGATGGTCGCCCTCCCGGTGATAGAACAAGTTGCCGGACTCGAGGATTGCCGTGTCCTCCCCCTCTCTTCGGACCTCGGATAATCCAATAATATGCCAGCGCAACTTGTCTACCTCTTCTTCCAGCTCCAGTATCTTCTCGTCAGTCCTCAGGGTGCGTGCGTTATATGTTGCCAGGTCGAGTCGTCGTAGGTGGCAACCGAACCTCCAGCGGAGATTCTTAGCACCCCCTGCCCCGCCGTTACCATGGTCGCCACCGTAGCCAGGAATAGCGGGGCCGCCGGGGACTGGGGGCCGTCTGTTTGTGTATTTATTCATTGGGGGGGTATTTGCCATAGTTGCCACGCTTGGCGAGCGGGTTGGCAACCGCAGTTTTTTATTACGTCACAGTTGTCATCAGGAAGACGCTGCTGCCCATCTCCTGCCTGTCTCCCTCTGTCGCCTCTTACGACACCCACGGGAAGATATGGGGTAGTGGATATTCTTAACCGCCACTACACGGCAATAATAAATAACTTGCTATTTGCTAAGCCACAGCAAGACATTAAAAATGCTAAATTCAGAAAACTGTAAGATTAGGGCAAGACATAACTTTCAAGTCGGGTGCTGTTTATTTTCAATTCAAATATCAAACTCGACTGAGTTTCCCTTAATTGCCAATTACTCCCTTCGATCCTATTTCTGAGTAACTTTGTAGCGAAAATAAGTTTAAGAAAATTAATTATCAAGTAAGTATAAAAACAATTAAGTAAATACCGAATATGTATAAAATAAAGTGCTTAATAACTTTTTACTTTCAATCGCAACATATAATAACATTGTAATTTTTTGTAGAGTTTAAATATAATGGGTCTCTAGAAAAAGAATGGTAGAAAAGTCTTGTTTTGTTTTATTTATAGCAATACTTTTCATGCATATATTTTCACAAAAATGTTATGTTTTGTTATATTAAGTGTTTAAAGAAATCTTACAATAAAATACAGTATCATTCATTTTTCCCAACTCTGTTAATACTCGTATCTACAACGGAAACCACGTAAAGCTGTTGGTCCTACACCTGCTCTCTCTAAGGTCGTGTCGGATTACCGTTTCATCGGAAAATGAGAGTGAAGGGATCGAAATTACACCTGTGTTTGCGTAAAAAGTCGTCACACACATAGCTATTCTCCATTAAGACTGGCTGCCGTGACCAAAATTCGATCAGCAAGACATTATTATTACTGTAATAATCTATATGCATAACTTTAAAAATAGATACTGGCCATATATTATAAAGTTGACATATAAAGTATTTAAATGTCAATTTTGCCTTGGATCATCTGATTTCTGTATTATAACCTCAAATTGAGGAGCCATGGTAGCTTAGGGGCTAAGGCCTTGCTATACATTTCACAGCACGCAAGCAACCCGGGTTCGATCCCCGCCGGCATCAATGAAATTGTAAATTGCAATTTTAAGTTCTGATTTACACCGTGCTTGGCGGTGAAGGAAAACATCGTGAGGAAACCTGCATATCTAAGAAATATATTTTCGAAGATAAACCCTCTCAGAAACGAGAAGAGGCTTGTGACCAGCAGTGGGACTTATGTAGGTGGTAACTTTAACTTTTAAACTCAAATTAAAGGACAACTGACGAAGGCGGTAAAATTAAGTTAACTTTATTACGATAAATCCTCTACCCTGTGTTTTGTGTTAAGAGCAAAAGGCACGCTGAAAGCGGGAATAATAGTTGAGAGGAGGACATTGTGGACGTCTGTGGATTCCATTACTATGACGAAACAATCGTGGACAAAGATTAGAATATGCAACGAACGTTTGGCTTAGATCTATCGCTAATGGTCCATGGTGTTAATCATATATAAATCCTTACTCGACATGAGACATGAGAGACACCCAAAAAATTTTAAGAATCACGACTTCAGAAAAAAATAAATCTTAGGAAAGATCCCTCTGCATGTGTCAGCATAGCGCAAAAGATATTTGTGAAGGAATCTACCTTATCCCACCACCGTTAAAGGATTAGATCGATAACTTGTGCAGCAAGCATGTTCTATCCTACTTGCAAAAAGTTTGCTTTAAGTATCAAGCTGTATTTATTAAATTACAGTTATAAACATTTTTTGATACATATGCGTTACTTCATTTTCGTTTTGCTTTTTATTGCATGTCAAGTTATATATTTATCCTACTTGCAAAAAGTTTGCTTTAAGTATCAAGCTGTATTTTTAAATTTAAGTTATAAAACTTTTACGCTACATACGCGTTACTTCAAGTTGTTTTGCTTTTATTGCATTTCAAGTTGTTTTAAGAGACCTACGGGATTTACTACCTATTTTCCACGTGTACGTGGAAGGACACGATACACGGGTGTCTAAATAATACTTGTATAAATCGTGGCACGTATATTGTGATTCGATTTTTGTTACGTGTAACAAGCATAAAGTATTTGGGAGTTATTGTTGATGAAGAATTGTCTTAGCTGGGTGCTACAAGTAACCTGTTTTGCTCTAGCGAGTAAAACAAGGAGGCTAGCTTACATATTTGAATATTGACGTGCTGTGGCTGGTTATGATGTTCTTTTGCTAACTTATAGGTCCCTGTGTGAGAGCATTATTTCTAGTATTTGCGTCTGGCGTTAAGCAGCAAAGACACCTCATACTACTAGAGCGTGCGCAACGCGCCGTTCTAAAAGTTATTTTGCAATTTTGATAATTATTACGGAACCACTGCTTTATTTTGTCTCATACTGTATGGAGGTGACACGGCCAATTGTTGTACCATAACACATGTTCTTTGCAATTACAATTACTGTAAAACATATTCTCAACATGTTGTTATTACAGCTTTCAGTCTTTTTATATTGTACAATATTCGGAAATTTGAGTCCACCAATAGATTAAATCTAAGCTCAAGCCACTCGCTGCACTGACTTTTTACATATCTTAAATCCATCAGAAGTAGTTTCCTGACCATTTGTCATAGCGATGGGGTATCCGCTAGTACCACCGCGCTTTTCTTTGACATGAGACCAAAATGGTTTTGGATTATTTTGTATTGCGGCTAGTTGCTGACATCTTTCACTTAGTAACTTTAACTCAATTTCATCCCTAGGATTACCATATATTTAATACCGTTTTCTTGTTTTATTTTTCTCATTTAATGATTTTATCAAAGTTTTATTGAACCAAATAGGATACCGTTTGTTTCTTCTCTTGCTCATTAGGATATACTCCTTAATAAGTGTATACAAAACCTTATAAAATACTTTAACCATGTCGTTGACATCATTTAATCTACTAAACATCTCAATCCAATTAACCTCATTCAAATGCTTTCTTATGGGACCATAATCTGCTTTATAAAAATTACGCTTTTTATTTTTTAAACTGTAAGGAAGACATTTTTCTGTCGATAGTGATATAGTGATATCTAGAGGAGGGTGTATATGTTCAGTATTACTTAAGGACGTTACTGCTTGGGTTACTTCACACAAATTAACGGATGTAAGTACAATGTCCAATATACGACCAGTATTTGTTACGTGATTACATTGAGTAAGTTTATTAATGTGTAAGAAATCAATTAAATCTTGACTCATGGCTGGTAAAGATGCATGAATAGTGTTTGTATTTTTTAACATGCCCCAATTTATGTTACCTAAGTTAAAATCACCTAGTATGCATACAGGTGTGTTTATTTCCTCAAATACAGCGTTACAATGGGATACAAAATTGTTGATTGTTATTCTACTTACTGGTGGCGGTATATAAACAACACACAGTGCTATCTGACGTATAGTCTTGGTTACTGGAGCTTCAATATTAACCCATAGGTCTTCACATTTGCTTTCCCAGCAGGCGACACGATTAGATTAATTTTTTTGATACTGCTATCAAAACTCCACCTCCTTCCTTACCACTGTGGTAGGTAGAGTTTTCCCTATCTCTTCTGTAGATATCATACCGGTCATCAAAAAGTTCACCATTCAGCACTGAGCCATTTAACCAGGTTTCTACTAATACTATAATATCATAATTACTACAACAAACATTGCAAGAAAATTCTTTTGTTTTAGATCGAAGGCCTCTACAATTTTGAAAATATATTTTTAATCTATTGAATTTTACAGTAAGGATTTCCGAGTACATGCACAAATTATTCTAATATACATATTTTAAATATTACATCAATTTGTTTAGTGTTCCTAAATAATTAATAACTATATATTGTGATTCATCATTTTTTCTAACGTATATTTTACCACCCCCGATCCAAACGTACTTGAACCCTTTTTCCTTAGCCTTGATTCTGGTAGCAGCATGAAGTGCTTTATTGGAAGGCGATAAATGCTCAACAACATAAATCGCTGTCTTTGTTCCTGAAAGCCCTAGGTGAGAACTGTTTAATTTGTCAAAATGATTATTTTTATTGAATTTTATAATAGAGGCTAGAAATTGATCACGTAAAAATTGAGAAGATAGTTGTACAACAATAGAACGAGGGCGTTTGGTAGCAGGACTAATTTTAGCTTTGCGAGTGCAGTGTATAATATCGTTTTCTTTGACGGTATATCCTACAACAGCTCCCAACTTTTATATAATACTAATCAAGTTTTCATTTCTACTTTCTGGCACACAATGAAGTTCTAGATTATTTGCGCGCAAATGTTACTCTATTATATTAACACGTTGTTCCGCAGAAATAAGTCGCATGTTAAGTTTCGATACAATACTTTTCATTTTAAGGTTATCTTCAAGCAATTCCTTACTAGTTTTCTTAGCTTCTGCCTGTTCTTTCTCAATATCCTCAAACCTGTTATTTATGAAATTCATGGACTCATTAATTTCTTTCATTTCTTTTTTGATAGGTTTAAGTTCTTTGTTAATAATTTCCATTAAACTATTATTAATTTCCTTTAGTATACCACTTAATTCAGTTCTTATAACTTCTTGAACAATATTTTTTACATCTGCGCCAGTTAAAGCCGTCGTATTTGGCGGTGAATTTAATGCAGGTTTTTTAGTGCCTCTGCCGGTATTGATGTTACGCAATGGAGTTGAATCTAGTTTTGAACATCTGGGAGCATTGTTTTTACATTGGGGGCATTTCCAATTTGATAACACTTCAGTTTCGTTGATCCCGGTATGGACAGACAGGCTAAATTAAATGATTTATTAGAATCCATACAATCAATAATCTCCTCATTCTGTCCGGTCTCAATATTACAACATCCCCATTTACTCATCATGTATTTATTCCATTAAATTTTAGCTCCTTTCTGCACTATGTACGATCCTCGTAGAATGATATATTTATTACGAAAAGTTACTAATCTTTTAAAAATACACAAAAATTACAACTCGATGCGGCTCGAACCAGCTTTCTCGGACGTAGCGTATCAAGCACCAGAACCACAGGGCTAGCGTACTTAATTCTTACACTTTGAAGTTAGTAGTTACTTTGTTTATATTTTAATTCTATTCTTGTGGGGGTCATGTAAGCTTATAACTCTATAAGTACCTTCATCACTAAAAACACATCTTGGATCACTTTAATTTTAAATACCACGCTATAACGACGCTATAACATAACAGCATCAAATCAACTAGGCAATGACCAAGCGCACGAAGAGAAGAATAATGATCAAGGAAGCTCTTCAAATCCAAGGATGCCGCAAAAGCTTTTATTAAGATACGAAGCAAACTTTAAGTTCAATATCAAAGTTTACATTATGCCAACTCGTCTTACATCTTAGCTACCAGCACAAACCATTTCTCTAAACATCTGTCTACACCTCCAAGGCCTAGTTTTAGCAGATCCAGGCTTTAATCAGCCAGGAAGGATAGACATGATATTAGTTGTGGGCGTACGTGCACAAATTATGAAAAGTAACCAAGGGTCCTCCAGGCACTCCATGTGCTCAAAATACCAGCCTGGGATGGTTACAAAGCAATAGAGGCCAAATAATGATGTCAGTGTCATGCATCTTAATTTGAATTTAGATGACATGCTGAAGAATATGTGGGAGCAAGGTACAGAAGAAAAAAGAGCATTAACCGCGGAAGAAAAAATGTGTGAAAAAATATATCAAGCTACAACGCACAGAATATCAGAAGGACGTTATATTATAAAACTTCCAACAAAAATAAAAACACTTTTACCACCATCAGGAAGAACAAGATATATAGCACCAAGAAAACTGTATCAATTAGAAAATAAATTCGAAAAGGACCAAAGCTTAGAAAACGAACACAGAAAGGTGATGCAAGAGTATAAAGAATTAAATCATTTAGAAAGGGTACCAGAAAATGAAATTAACAACCCAGCAGTATACCTTCCTCATCATGCCGTTGTAAGGCAAGATAAAGAAACAAGTAAAGTGAGAACGGTTTTTAATGCGTCTCAAAATGGAAACAATAATATTTCACTAAATGAAGAGTTACTGGTAGGACCATAGTTGCAAGACGATATGAGAAGCTTAATAATAAGATGGCGAATGAAAAAAATCTGTTTTGTTGCTGATATTCAAAAAATGTACCGCCAAATTTTAGTTTCAAAAGAAGATAGATATTTACAAAGAATATTATGGAGAAGTTGCAAAACACAACCAGTTCAAGATTATCGTCTCATGAGAGTTACGTTTGGAACTGCTTCTGCTCCGTATTTAGCAGTAAGAACCTTGCATCAAGTTGCGGAAGACGAAGGTAGAGATTACTCTGATGCTGCCAGAATTATAAAGGAAGACTTTTACATGGATGACCAGATGTCAGGCAAAGACACACTTCAAGAAGCAATTAAAGTAGCGATGGAGATTGGGTCTATTTTGCAGAAAGGAGGTTTTACTCTTCAGAAGTGGTGTTCTAACAACGCGGATTTCTTAAAACAATTTGAACCTTCTGAAAGAAGTTCTCAAGTACACCTAGATATAAGGATAGATGGAACAATACGGGCACTAGGCTTACAATGGGACATGGGAAAAGATGTATTTAAATATAGTATACACTTACCTCCTATGGCTGCTACTATAACCAAGAGGACAATTCTAGCCGACATTCAAAGACTATTATACGTTTATTTCCGTAACGAGTTTTAAGCATAAACCACGACTGATCATAATTGTCTTCTGTTATGTGCTTCAAAAAAGATTCTACAATAAAAAACAAATAATACAATCTTTTAGGTCGGATTTTAAAAATAAATATAGATCTTCATAAATAAAATAATCTTCGTTTGCGAAATAAGGTATATTTTGCTTCTTTTCTTTGGGAACACATTTTACCAGATCTTGATGAGAGTTTTTTAAAGAATTCCAATACACTTCTATCATTTGCAGTCGAGTTACAATGTCACCTTTAGTTAGTCGCTGCTTAGAACATTTCTTTAGGTTGGTTTGAGACTTTTATAATATTAAGGCTGTATTTTCCAGTAAAGAAAATATTTATCCGGAGTAGTGGCCATATTTTTATAAACGTTACACAAATGTTTTAAAACAAAGTAGTTTCACTTCGATGACTCTAATATGTAATTATTCAAACGGTTGTAAAATGTCTTTTAACTCGCACAAGTCACACTCAGGTAAAAAGGTTCTTTTGTTCTCGGCTCGACCGCCCGGTCCGTCCTTTTGTTTAGCACTCGATAATTTTGAAGTCACAAGAAACACGTTGTTAAATCCGGCTCGATTATCGATCATATGTTGATAAAAGCTGTATTTCAGCAGCTTGCTTCAAAATTGTTTTGCGGCATCCAATGCCTGTAACTGTGCCTTTAATAGTGGTGCGTTTTAGTTTAAATGTCTGAGCAGCTCTTTCACTAATAATTGTGGCTTGTGAGCTATGGTATATTAAGGCACGTAGTACAGTTGCATGTCCCAATTGATCTTTGATAACTATGAGTGCTGTAGCCAATAATGCTGTGGTAGTACTAGTAGCAAAGTGTGATGATAACTGAACATTTGTATTAGTACTACCACAGCATTATTGGCTACAGCACTCCATATTTACATCCATAGGTCGCTGGTTCATATCCTGCTCGAAGGACCATATGTTGTGGTATTAAGGTTCACTATTTTTATAGGGACTGATCACAGAAACAAGGTGTCAATGGTACGGTGTTTTAATTGCTACTAAACATTCAATTACATTTTACCTTATTAAAGACCTCACTCACACATGCTTACTGTTTATCTTACATACACAAATGCATTACATTATTGCTCGAACAATTGGTAATATTAGTGCGACCACATTTAAACTCATTAAACCAGTTGTAAACAGCGGCACAAGATGGGGCTTCATCATGAAGGCTAATCAAAGTCTATGATAACTTTCTTGTTGACTTAAATGACATCGAATGTCATAAAAAATCATTGTACGAAAAATTTTTCGCATTAAATTCATGCTGATTTGACACCGACAATTTTAGATTTGCTGCCAATTCACAACACAACAAAATTTATAAAATAAGTACATGCATAATAACGTTGGCAAGGAGTTACATTTTCAAAATTTGAACTTTTGATTTTTTTTTAATATATCGTTTACAAGTGACCAGTTTTAAAAACTTTCAGTGTCGTCCTCGTATAAATAAACTATTACCATGACGATTCTGCCAATTCATTAAGTAGTTGTACCCATAAGTAACTTAACACAACTTTCGTCTTGTGTCATCGCATCATCTAACGGAAAGGGCCGAACATCTGCGACGATATATATGTATATATATATATATATATATATATATATATATATTATTGGATAGAAGGGTGACAAATGAGCACACAATCCACCTGATGGTAAGTGTAATCCTCGATCACGAATCAAAATGCATATGCGTTCTCACCCGAGAGGACTAAGATAGAATGCCTCTTTTCCAGTTAAAAGGGTCTTCGGTTCTCTCCACTCACCATAAGAAAAATAGCAGCATTCCGCGGTAGAGCCGACCTATCCATACTACAAATATATTACTAATATAGCTGCAGAATGGCTTTATCCAATCTATTTATAATTATTAGGCTACATATACAAAAACAAATAACTTGCTATTTGCTAAGCCACAGCAAGACATTAAAAATGCTAAATTCAAAAAACTGTAAGATTAGGGCAAGACATAATTTTCAAGTCGGGTGCTGTTTATTTTCAATTCAAATATCAAACTCGACTGAGTTTCCCTTAATTGCCAATTACTCCCTTCGATCCTATTTCTGAGTAACTTTGTAGCGAAAATAAGTTTAAGAAAATTAATTATCAAGTAAGTATAAAAACAATTAAGTAAATACCGAAATACCGAATATGTATAAAATAAAGTGCTTAAAAACTTTTTACTTTCAATGGCAACATATAATAACATTGTAATTTTTTGTAGAGTTTAAATATAATGGGTCTCTAGAAAAAGAATGGTAGAAAAGTCTTGTTTTGTTTTATTTATAGCAATACTTTTCATGCATATATTATTCACAAAAATGTTATGTTTTGTTATATTAAGTGTTTAAAGAAATCTTACAATAAAATACAGTATCATTCATTTTTCCCAACTCTGTTAATACTCGTATCTACAACAACACACATTTTTTTATAGAATATGTAAGGGTGACGAACGAGCACACAGTCCACCTGATGGTAAGTCCATACTGTGGCCCATAGACACATCTACATTTATTATCGATTAAGAAACAAAATGCAGACGCGATTCGTGCTTCAACTATAATACAGCTGTACTGTGGCCATACCACGAATAAAAGCACTGTCTTAGGATAATTCACGTTTATTAGCATAACATATATGATAATCTGACTGCCCCGTTCTCTTAGTAGGCTTATGATCTTGTGAGAGTGACTTGAGTATCCTGAGTTACCGAGTTTGAGCTGAATTAGTTACTAGGTTTTTCAGTTTTACCCCCACTTGTATTTTTCGGTTTTCAACACCCTAATTTGGCGGTGACCCTCTGCTTCGGAAACCACGTAAAGCTGTTGGTCCTACACCTGCCCTCTCTAAGGTCGTGTCGGATTACCGTTTCATCGGAAAATGAGAGGGAAGGAATCGAAATTACACCTGTGTTTGCGCAAAGGTCGTCACACAAAAAAGAAGTATAATTCCGCCTCTAGGTCCTTCAAAAGAGTCATTGCCAAGGCAAAGTCAGAGCACATAGGCAGAATTGGCGAGAGACTAGTTCGTCTTCCTTCTGGAACCCGTGCATTCTGGTCTCTCGCCAAGGCTGTCCAGGGGAATTTCTGTCAGCCATCTCTTCCATCTCTGCACAGGGAGGACGACTCACTGGCCCACACCGCAAAGGAGAAAGCCGATCTTCTAGGCTCTTTCTTTGCGTCTAACTCGACTCTCGATGACGGGGGGAGTACGCCGCCGACCATCCCGCGGTGTGAGTGCTCCATGCCGGAAGTGCACTTCACTCAGCGCTCGGTTCGCAAAGCACTCCTCTCCCTGGACATCCATAAGTCGAGTGGGCCTGATGGAATCCCCCAATTGTGCTGAGGACGTGTGCTCCAGAGTTGGCACCGGTTTTAACGCGTCTTTTCCGGTACTCCTACTCCCTAGGCGTAGTCCCAAAATCATGGAAGACGGCTTTCGTCCACCCGATCCCTAAAAAAAGGCGACCGCTCAGACCCGTCCAACTACCGGCCTATCGCCATCACCTCCTTGTTCTCCAAAACAATGGAGTCCATTGTAAACTGCCAGCTCATGAGGTACCTTGAGGATCACCAGCTGATTAGTGACCGCCAATACGGTTTTCGCCGTGGTAGGTCAGCTGGTGATCTTCTGGTCTACCTAACTCACAGATGGGCGGAGGCAGTAGAGTCCAAGGGGGAGGCATTGGCCGTTAGTTTGGACATTGCGAAGGCCTTCGATCGGGTTTGGCACAAAGCGCTTCTTTCGAAGCTCCCTTCCTATGGGCTTCCCGAGAAATTGTGCGATTGGATCACCAGTTTTCTTGCAGATCGGAGCATCAAGGTCGTTGTAGACGGTGCAAGCTCCGATTGCAAGCTTATTAATGCTGGTGTTCCACAGGGCTGCGTGCTATCGCCAACGCTGTTTCTTCTGCATATCAATGATATGTTGCAAACCCGTAGCATTCATTGCTATGCAGATGACAGCACTGGTGATGCTCTTTACACCGGCCGAGCAAATATTTCTCGGGAAAACTTCTCTGAGTGCCGGGACAAACTTGTGTCTGAAGTCGAGTCTCTGCTGGACAGAGTCTCGGATTGGGGGCGACTAAATCTAGTCCAGTTTAACCCCCAGAAGACACAAGTTTGCGCGTTAACCGCTAAAAAGAACCCCTTTGTCGTATCCCCTCAGTTTCAAGGCACTCCCCTTGTTGCCTCAGCCAGTATCGGAATCCTCGGCGTCGACATATCGAGTGACGTGCAGTTTCGTGGTCACTTGGAAGGGAAGGCCAAATTGGCCTCTAAAAAGCTTGGCGTGCTCAGCAGAGCGGGACAGTATTTCATGCCGGCACACCGCCTGCAACTTTACAAGGCGCAGGTTCGGCCGCTCATGGAATACTGTTCCCATCTCTGGGCTGGGGCTCCCCAGTACCAGCTCCTTCCACTTGACCGCATCCAGCGCAGAGCGGCTCGAATCGTCGACGACCGAGTGCTTTCCGATCGGCTCGATTCACTGGCGCTGCGAAGAGATGTTGCATCTCTTTGCGTATTTTATCGCATCTATCACGGGGAGTGCTCTGAGGAATTGTTCGGATTAATCCCAGCCGCCAAATTTCGTGAACGCACTACACGGCAAACGTCCCGATACCATCCACACCATCTGGATGCTTGGCGGTCCACCACTGTACGTTTCAAAAGGAGTTTTCTTCCGCGTACAACCTCTCTGTGGAATAATTTACCACCGGTGATTTTTCCGGACCGATACGACCTGGGGACCTTCAAGAAAAGAGCTTACTCCTTTCTAAAGGGCCGGCAACGCACCTGCAATTCCCCTGGTGTTGCGGTTGATCATGGGCGGCGGTAGTCACTTAACATCAGGTGAGCCACATGCTCGTTTGCCCCCTCTTCTATAAAAAAAAAAAAAAAAAAAAAAAAAAAAAAACACACATAGCTATTCTCCATTAAGACTGGCTGCCGTGACCAAAATTCGATCAGCAAGATATTATTATTACTGTAATAATCTATAAGCATAACTTTAAAAATAGATACTGGCCATATATTATAAAGTTGACATATAAAGTATTTAAATGTCAATTTTGCCTTGGATCATCTGATTTCTGTATTATAACATCAAATTGAGGAGCCATGGTAGCTTAGGAGCTAAGGCCTTGCTATAAATTTCACAGCACGCAAGCAACCCGGGTTCGATCCCCGCCGGCTCCAATGAAATTGTAAATTGCAATTTTAAGTTCTGATTTACACCGTGCTTGGCGGTGAAGGAAAATATCGTGAGGAAACCTGCATATCTAAGAAATATATTTTCGAAGATAAACCCTCTCAGAAACGAGACGAGGCTTGTGACCAGCAGTGGGACTTACGTAGGTGGTAACTTTAACTTTTAAACTCAAATTAAAGGACAACTGACGAAGGCGGTAAAATTAAGTTAACTTTATTACGATAAATCCTCTACCCTGTGTTTTGTGTTAAGAGCAAAAGGCACGCTGAAAGCGGGAATAATAGTTGAGAGGAGGATATTGTGGACGTCTGTGGATTCCATTACTATGACGAGCCAATCGTGGACAAAGATTAGAATAGGCAACGAACGTTTGGCTTAGATCTATCGCTAATGGTCCATGGTGTTAGTCATAATATATAAATCCTTACTCGATATGAGACATGAGAGACACCCAAAAAATTTTAAGAATCACGACTTCAGAAAAAAATAAATCTTAGGAAAGATCCCTCTGCATGTGTCAGCATAGCGCAAAAGATATTTGTGAAGGAATCTACCTTATCCCACCACCGTTAAAGGATTAGATCGATAACTTGTGCAGCTAGCATGTTCTATCCTACTTGCAAAAAGTTTGCTTTAAGTATCAAGCTGTATTTTTTAAATTACAGTTATAAACATTTTTTGATACATATGCGTTACTTCATTTTCGTTTTGCTTTTATTGCATTTCAAGTTGGATGTTTATCCTACTTGCAAAAAGTTTGCTTTAAGTATCAAGCTGTATTTTTAAATTTAAGTTATAAAACTTTTATGCTACATACGCGTTACTTCAAGTTGTTTTGCTTTTATTGCATTTCAAGTTGTTTTAAGAGACCTACGGGATTTACTACCTATTTTCCACGTGTACGTGGAAGGACACGATACACGGGTGTCTAAATAACACTTGTATAAATCGTGGCACGTATATTGTGATTCGATTTTTTGTTACGTCTGACAAGCATAAAGTATTTGGGAGTTATTGTCGATGAAAGTCTTAGCTGGGCCCTACAAGTAACCTGTTCTCGAGCTCTAGCGAGTAAAACAAGGAGACTAGCTTACATATTTGAATATTGACGTGCTGTGGCTGGTTATGATGTTCTTTTGCTAACTTATAGGTCCCTGTGTGAGAGCATTATATCTAGTATTTGCGTCTGGCGTTAAGCAGCAAAGACACCTCATACTACCAGAGCGTGCGTAACGCGCCGTTCTAAAAGTTATTTTGCAATTTTGATAATTATTACGGCACCACTGCTTTATTTTGTCTCATACTGTATGGAGGTGACACGGTCAATTGTTGTACCATAACACATGTTCTTTGCAATTATACAATTACTGTAAAACATATTCTCAACATGTTGTTTTTACAGCTTTCAGTCTTTTTATGTTGTACAATATTCGGAAATTTGAGTCCACCAATAGATTAAATCTAAGCTCAAGCCACTCGCTGCACTGACTTTTTAAAACATTTTCATGAGCATTACTTGCTCTTTCAATCGTACACCAATTGCCTTAATAATGTTTAAATTCATATCTGGCTGCTTGGCATTCTTGCCATCAGAGACTTTGGACCAATAGTAAAATAAAGTAAATTTTTTCATAATCTAGTTTTTTTCCTTTTCAAGCAAATTTTTACGCGTTCTTCATTATACTAGTCATCTCATGTACATTTTTATGGATTTCTGATCACAGTCCTTTGGTGTTGAAAGATAATATTACTCGCGCGCACTTTTGATAGCTTCGGTGTTGTGATAAATGTATTCACTTGCCATTAACGATCTTCCCAACCACAGAATTAAATTGTGCTAGAATGTTCACATCAATATATTCAATGAGACTTTTAGAATGAATGAGTGCATAGACAGCAAGCATTTTGATTTTTACCGAAGCCTAGAACTGTCGTTTACTTAAATCTTCTTTACTTTTAGTTTTTTTTGCCAAAGACAATCGCATACTAAATTATCGATATCGTGATGCAACTTTACAAAATAGTTTTCGTTTAATCGGCGGAATAAGAATAAATTCGTTATACCACTTTTTTATTGTTTATCAAATTCTGAATTGTTCGTTCGATTTTAATATTTTATAGGTTAAAATTTTAATAAGTTTCATTCAATGTGTAGTAGCGCGTAAACTTAAAAGATCATTGGACGATCAAGGAGGATTTACCACATCTTTTTTTATAGGAGAGGTGGCAAACGAGCTTATAGTTCACCTAATGTTAAGTGACTAACGCCGTCCGTGAACAACTGCAACACAAGGGGAATTGCAGGTGGATTAGATTGGATTCTCTTATGCTACTACTTTATCATTACAGACAAATAGACAACAAAACATGTTTATTTTGTTATTAGCCAAAATATTTTATATAATATTCTTTAGCGTAGGTAAAGTTATGTCTTATTAGTTAGTACAAGGCAGTTATTATACAATTTTATTCCATATGGTTATATCTTGTTAGGAATATATTTCTCATTAAAACATATTCATACCATCTAGATTTTTAAAGTTTCTATTTCCTCTAGTCTAAAATTCAAACAGAATACCAAGAAGTAATTGTAAATTCTTTCCAATGTTACTTTTTATCTCATTTGTTCCCCGAATCTAATCTTTTTTAGTGTTTATTTCATTCGATCTCATTTTTAAATTAAAAACAATTTATATGGCGCGTGAGAAGGAAAACTTTAGAAACGTAATTTATAAAATAGTCGACTTTTAGATTACTAAATTCAGAACTAATTTACAGTCAAAGATCACATATATTATTGAAGGAATGTATACGTACCTTCTACTGGAATAAGGACCCATATAAGAACACGCAGATACTTGTTAAATATAGTAGAACAGTCATATTATGGTGGCGGCATCCATCACCCCATCGCGTTCTACTGTGTCCAAAGAAGTGAATATAATCATCATCATCATCATCATTACAGCCCTTCACAAGTCCACTGCTGAACATAGGCCTCCCCCAAGTAATGCCACAAAGCACGGTCCTGAGCCACCTTCATCCATCGACTTCCTGCATGTCTTACCAGGTCGTCACTCCATCTAGTGGGGATCGCCCTACACTACGCCTACCGGTACGAGGCTGCCACTCGAGAACCGTTCTTCCCCATCGGTTATCGGTTCTTCGAGCTATATGGTCGGTCCATTGCCACTTCAACTTACTAATCCGTTGAGCTACGTCGATCACTCTGGTTTTACTGCGGATATCTCATTTCTTATCACGCAGAGAAACTCCGAGCATAGCCCTCTCCATAGCTCGCTGAGTGACCTTGAGCGTCCTCATACGGCCAGCAGTGAAGGACCACGTCTCAGATCCGTAAGTCATCACTGGCAACACGCACTGGTTGTACACTTTAGTTTTCAGAGATTGAGGTATACCTGATAAGAAGATGTGTCGTAATTTCCAGAACGCCCAGCCAAGTTGAATCCGTCGATTAACCTCTCGGTCGAAGTTTGACTTACCTAGTCGGACTATTTGTCCCAGGTAAACGTACTCGTCATCAACTTCGAGCATAGTACTCGCAACAACTACCGGCATAGGTGTGACATGGACATTAAACATGATCTTTGTTTTGTCCATGTTCATCTTAAGACCTATCCGTTGGGAGACACCATTGAGGTCATTGAGCATAGTGCTAAGGTCCTCCAGCGATTCTGCCATAAGGACTATATCGTCGGCAAATCGAAGGTGAGTGATATACGCGCCATTGATGTTAATACCGTATCCTTTCCAGCCCAGTAGCTTAAAAACGTCGTCCAACGCAGCGGTGAAGAGTTTCGGGGATATAACGTCACCCTGTCTTACACCTCTCTGCAGTTGGATAGGTTTCGAACTCTGATTCTGTACTCGGATAGCCGTCGGTACTGTAAAAACACTTCAGCACTTCCATATACCGACAGTCAACTTGGCATCGCTGAAGGGACTGTAGCACCGCCCAAATTTCGATGGAATCAAAGGCTTTCTCATAGTCCACATACACCAGGCAAAGCGGCAGATTGTACTCTTCGATCTTCTGTACAATCTGTCGCAGGGTATGTATGTGGTCTATGGTACTGAAGCCTTTTCGGAAACCGGCTTGTTCGGGAGGCTGGAAGTCGTCGAGTCTGCGTGCGAGACGATTCGTAATGACTCTCGAAAACAGCACGTAGACGCGGCTCAGAAGGGAAATCGGTCTGTAGTTCTTCAAGAGAGCGTTGTCGCCTTTCTTAAAGAACAAGACCACCGCACTTCTGCTCCACGCCTCCGGAGTAGTGCCACCATGGAGGACGGAATTGAAGAGCTTCTGAAGGACTTCAAGTACCGGTGTTCCACCCGCTTTCAGAAGCTCCGCTGTAATTCCATCCTCGCCTGGGGCCCTGCCGTTTTTAAGGTGCTGGAGAGCCACTCTAATCTCGCTCAGACTGACGTCCGCGATATCATCGGAATAGTGGCGGATAAGACTTGCTCTTGGATCATTATTCACACTTGCGTGTGGCTCCAACGATGATGTGTACAGCTGACCATAGAACCTCTCAATCTCACTCAAAATCTCAGGTGTCCCGGAAACGAGGTGCCTGTATGCTGTCAAATCTGTTAACGATTGCAGCCTCATCTCCCGTCTAATAGCCATGAGATTAAGAGTGTGATCGGAGAGTTTTTGTGTTCTTCTGCGGCGGGTCTTGCAGAACTTAGCTCCGACCGCATGGACAGTTTCCACGAGCTTATCATTCATATCGTTCACTGCATTGCAATTTTCTAGGCACTGAAAGCGGTTACGTAACTTGAGCTGAAAGGTTTCGGGATTCTGGATTAGAGCACGAGGGGGACGGAGCGTTGACATCATTAGACGTGACCTCTCCAACTTAATGTTTAGGTTCAGTGTGCCTCTAACCATTCGGTGATCGCTGCCGGTTTTCACCCTTGCAATCACTGAGACATCACTGAACAGTTGGCGTCTGGTCGTCATAATGAAGTCAATCTCATTTTTTGTCGAACCGTCGGGGCTCGACCGGGTCCACTTCCTGTGGGGCCGCTTCTGGAAGAAAGAGGTCATCATAAAGAGTCCCTCTTTCTCCATAAAGTCAGCCAGCTGCTGTCCCCTATCGTTCCGTTGCCCTACTCCAAATTTCCCTAACTTCAGCTCACCACCTTCTCTTGTGTCTAGTTTTGCGTTGAAGTCTCCCATCAACAACGTGTAGTGGGTTTTGGAGGAATGCATGGCTCTAGAAATATCCTCATATATTTCCTCCACCTCCTCATCGGGATATCCCGAGGTTGGTGCGTAGACCTGTATGACCTTCAGCGAATACCGTTTGGTGATTCTGAGAATCAGGTACGCGACCCTCGTTGACACACTCCCAATCTTTACAACGTTGTTGACGAGAGACTTGTGGACAATAAATCCGACAACTCCTTGGGACAGATGGTCGCCCTCCCGGTAATAGAACAAGTTACCGGACTCGAGGATTACCGTGTCCTCCCCCTCTCTTTGGATTTCAGATAATCCAATAATATGCCAGCGCAACTTGTCTACCTCTTCTTCCAGCTCCAGTATCTTCCCGTCAGTCCTCAGGGTGCGTGCGTTATACGTTGCCAGGTCGAGACGTCGTAGGTGGCAACCGAACCTCCACCGGAGACTCTTAGCACCCCCAACCCGGCGTTACCATGGTCGCCACCGTAGCCAGGAATAGCGGGGCCGCCGGGGATTGGGGGCCGTTTGTTTACGTCGTTGCTCATGGGGGGATATTTGCCATAGTTGCCACGCTTGGCGAGTGGGTTGGCAACCGCAGTTTTTTATTATGTTATTGTTGTTATTAGGAAGAGTGCTGCTGCACATCTCCTTTCTGTGTCACTCTGTCGCCTCTTACGACACCCACAGGAAGATATGGGGTAGTGGATATTCTCAACCGCCACTACATGGCAATATATGAAAGGCTGTAAATCATGCCGGTATACCTTTTTCGTATTCTTATTGCTAAAATCAGGCCAGCGACAGGCAGAGGCATGATATGTGTGACATTTGGTAGAGCGGTTATAAATCTGCCTACCAAGCGCGAGGATTAAGTCAAATCCTTCCTACAACGAGAGCAATCCACGTCCAGCAGTGTAACATCTCACAATACATTGATACCTTTTTATATATAGCTCAAAATAGTTCACCATGCCTGCTCCGCTGTGAGTTAAATATCACTTGATATTGTTTTTCACCGCCAGAGTGTTTTAATACATGAAAACTATTAGAAATTTCAATGGTCTAGCACGAGAAGGCATGCTGTGAAATTTAAGACATTGCTCTCAGACCTGCATTAGCTTCCACCAATCTTATTGCTTATATTTAATCCAGCCTATTGTAACTCCACACCAGCTGTGATGCTATTTTTAAAATTAATTAATATGAATAACATTAGTAGCTACATAACTTTCGATTCACGTTTAGATGTTCTTTAAATGAATGTCTGTTTAGAATATTTGCTATAACTATTAATAATCGTCCTTATACTATTACTTCTTTTATTGAATAAGGGTGACAAACGAGCACACAGTCCACCTGATGGTAAGTGGATGATGTGGACCATAGACATCTATATCTTTCCTCGATTAAGAATCAAAATGCAAATGCGTTGCCACCCCTGAGTACAAAGATAAAATACCTCGTTTCCAGTAAGAGGGGTCTCCGGTTTTCTACACTCACCATAAGATTCACAACAGCATTGAGCTACTATTTGACGCTGGTATTCTGTGAGAGCGTTGTTCTTACTCGGTCGAGCCGACCTATTCGTGCTGCAACCATAATATATATGCAGCAAGGCTCTGCCACGTAAAAAAAACTTAACGGGTGGGTGGATTCGTTTTAATAGTCAGCCTGCAGTCCACTACTGAATATATACCTGCAACAAAATGGTACTTAGCCTAATCTTCTGTGCACGAATTCAGTTGCTGACGCTACTCGTGCATAGTAGGTTGCCCTCATGCATAGTAGGTTCCCTCATGCATAGTTGGATAGATATTATCACCCTTTTACGTGTTTCTGCCGCTGAATGGCAGTGGTTAACTGCACTGACATACGACAATAAAATATAACAATTCCTTTACCAATAACATCTAAGCTGGGAAATGTCAAATTAACAGAAACGAATTCCCTTCGTATATAAGACATGCACTCGTTTGCAATATTGCGCTACAAGAACTCAATATCGCAATACTCTTAGCGATGCAACATTTCGATTTCATTGTATCCCCACGGAATATTCCACGGCTCTTGATATAGTGCAATATTTATAAAAATATTTGTTTTATCAAAAAGGATCTATAATAACTTTGTTATTTTTGTAATAGCATGCTATTTTTCTAGACACTATGTTATTTCAAAGATGATAATAACTATGTTCTACTACATACTATTCACTACAATAATGAAGTTACGATTATTTGTCAATATTGACATAATATTTAGCTTATCTAACACATATGTTGACGTTGACATTTAGAAGTCATCCCTGAAAATACGCACTCGTATGTATGTAATTACTCTATGTACGCACTAGTTACAAAATTTAGTTTTAAGGTATTTATGAATATCGATAAGCAGCTTATCCTCAACATATTTCCGGAAATACAATTTTCTTCCAACACGGATGAGATTTGCTCATGGGCTCATTATCCAACGATATTTTATTTGGACATCAAGATTCAAACACTCAGTCATTTTCGAAATAACATTCTGAGCTAATGCGTAAAAATGTTTAATGGCTCCGAACCCTCGGGATATCTGCCTAAATTTTTAATTGCTCAGAAAAATGTAACGACTATCCGTTTTATAACAAACTTGTATTCAAATTTTTTTTGTTTGTTTTTCTTTTATTTCATTATTCATAACAACGGCCAACAATATTTTAAGCACTTATGAAAATGAATAAAATAAATAATATCTTCCCGATTTAAAAGGCAATCTTAGATTATCGATTTCATCATTTCATTTCATAACATATCTAATAATAATAATCATCATCATCATTATAGCCAATCATAAGTCCACAGCTAATAATAGGGCTCTCTATCGACTTCTTGCATCTCTTAATAGGTATCAGTACGAGTTTGCCACTTGGGAACCTTCATTCTCCATCGGTTGTCGGTCCTTCGAGCTATATGCCACTTCAGCTTACTAATCCGTATGAATATGTCGGTTACTCCGGTTCTTTTATTTTTTTTATGGGATCGGGTGACAAACGAGCACACAGTTCACCTGATAGTAAGTGGTTGCTATGAACCATAGACATTTACATCTAACCTCGATTACGAATCAAAATGCAAATGCGTTGTCACCCGTGAAGACAAAGATGGAATGCCTCGTTTTCAGTAAAAATGGTCTCCGGTTCTCTACATTCACCATACGAAACACAGCAGCATTAAACTACTATTTTAAGTTGGTATTCTGTGAGAGCGTGATCCTTCCCCGGTCGGCCCAACCCATTCGTGCAACAACTATATTAGTAATATAACTGCAGCATGGCTTTACCACGTATAAACTGCGTATCTTCTCATTTCGAGTCTATCACGCAAGGAAACTCCAAGCGTAGTCCACTCCATAGTTGATACGGTGACCTTAAACTTCCACATGCGCCAGCAGTGAACGACCACGTCTCAGATCGATATGTCATCCCTTATAACGCGCGTACGTGACGAGATGATGTGTCGTAATCTCTCGAACGCAGCCCAGCCGAGATGGATCTTTGATTGACTTTTCGATCGAAGTTGGACTTGCCCGATCAGAAAATTTGTTCTTGGTAACCGAGGACAAACTTTTGCGAAGTCCTCCCAACCACTACCAGCATGGGGGTGACATGGACGTTGCACGTGGCTTTTGTTTCTTGTCTTTGTTAATTTTAAGATCTATCCGTCTGGTGACACTACTGAGTTCATCAAGCACAGTGCTTAGATCCCACCATTTTTATATAAAAAATGGGACAAACGAGCATACGGCTCACCTGATGGTAACTACCGCTACCCATGGACAAGTGCAACATCACCAATTGCAGGTGCGTTTTTCGAGCCTTTTAAAAAGGAGTAAACTCTTTTTTTGAAGGTCCCTAAGGGGAGTTTCACCGTGATGTGCATTCATGAAGTTTGGCGGAGGAGATTAATGCAAATAATTCCTCAGAGCACTCCCCGTTATAGATGCGTAAGAAAATGCAAAAATCTGAACTCCGCAGGTATGCAAAAATCTGAACTCCGTTGCTTATGATGCTGAACATACTGAACAATGAAATAACGGAGTTCAGATGAAAACTGTTTTTAATAATAAAGACGGTTGTGGTGTCTTGAAATTTGTCATCAAGAGTGAATCTTATCTGTGTACTCTGTAACAAATAACTATATAGAAAAAAAATAGTGAAAATAACATTTCGCCATTTTTGTTTGTGTACCTGGTTAGGAACTCGATCAAAAATTTGATAATTTCTCCGTTTTTATACGTTATTTCTAATGTTATTTTACATCAAATTAATTGTGAAGATATTTTCTTTTGGAAATATGTATCATTACGACGATTCAAAAACGTTTACATATATATAATTTACCTCGAAATTCACTATACGCGATTATCGTTTATTATATGTGTTTAAAAAGTATTCAATTATCAGTTTTTTGTGTTAAATGGATGCTAAATATAAAAGAATGCTTCAGTATTGATAGCAATTTATTAATGAAATATCTGTTGAGATGTGTCTAGAAATTATTAATACATTATATTTGTATCTATTTATTAAAATAATAAATAAATAAAAATAAGTACTACATTTATCTATATTGAGTACTAGTTGTTCCCCGCGATCTCGCCCGCGTGGAATATGGATTTCTTGGGTTTTAATTTTTTTGCGCGGAACCCTAATTCTTTTTCTAAAACAAAAGTAGTTCAAGTTATTCCTTATATCATCAGCTATCTGCCATGAGATTAGCTGGAACAAACAGACAGACAGACAGACCGACAGACAGATAAAAAATTTAAAAATTGTGTTTGTGTTACTAGTACTTCCATATGCATTTAATAAATAGCTGTTGTTTTAACATTACAAACAGACACTTCAATTTTATTTATTTGTAGATATAGATATAAGATATTATTCATATTGGTGTCATTTTAAAGGGAATATCATGTACTATTATAATAATAAAATAATTGTCTCCAGAAAATATTATATTTTTCTTGTAAAACTCGAAATAAAAAATAAATACGATTTATTTTTATATCCCCATATGCTTTATTTTCATCCTTTATTTTTTATTTGACCAATTTTCTTTTAACAAAATTAAATTCTGAATTCGTTGAGCTTTTTGAGAATATTTTTATTTGAATGTTAGGTAGGTACCTATATTAGTTTTTCAGTAGTAATCGTTTTTGTTGCGACAGTCTCGCGCGGTCGTAAAAAAGTTACTGCGCGGACAGTTGGGACGAGAATCACTTGCGCGGCGTTGACGGTTCGGTGGATAGGTACCTACCTACTGTTATTACCTAAATACCCATAACCTACTATACAACAAAATTTGACAAACTGTCGCTGCGTCGTGGACACTAAAATGTAAACTGCCTACCTACCTGCCTAAGTACGTCGGTACTGAGGAAACAGTCTTGACGGGTCACTAGTCTTGATAAAAACACGTGTTTACATCTAGTGATATTGTGTGTATATAAAAAAAAGTAAGAAGACAGGTAAGTATTTTTGAAAACAATTTATAGGTAGGCAGAACTAATTACAATTATTATCTAAATATTATAAATGCGAAAATTTGGATGGATAGATGTATGTTACTCAATCACGCCAGAATAGCTGAAGGGATCTGGATGATATTTAGCTCAGAGATAGGTTATACCTAGTCTAAAAATAAAAAAAAATAAAAATGTTTTATTTCAGTAAATCATTTTACAGCTATTTGCCGAGGCCTCCCAGAAAGTAATCATAAGATACTTGTGTTGGGAGAGTAAATGGAAGAGTCTGGAATAACACATTTGATACCGTTTATTTAGGTATTTCGTTCCTGTGGGATAATTTTCGAGTTCACGCGTTTGAAGCCGCTGGCAACAGCTAGTACGGATATAAACTGCGATGCCTGTTCCAGTTCATACTTCGGCGTCGTGAACTCTTGAGTGATCGCTGCATGACCACCCGGGGAAAACTAAACATAATAAAATAAGCAATCTATATTAGGTATCTATAGAGCCATAGAGGTATAGTATAAAGCGATAACGCAGCGCCTAATAATTTAGTACGAGTGGCACGATGCCAGGTGAGACAACGTGCTTTTTTGGCTGCGCCCACCAATGAGTTCGAGCCTGCGACTTGTGCCACCTACGCAATTCCTTTGTTTAGTGCGACGTTGCCACTCTTATTAGTTATTCCGCTTTGTATTGTTTTATTTATACGTGATATTTTGTTTATGTAGGTATTCGATAGATTCCTATAGTCTGTTTTTTTTCGCAGGAGACAAAATAACAGATATTTATTAGATTCGTTTAGCACGAATAATACAGTTTTTATGATTCTGGTTATGATTAGATTTAATTTTAGTCACTTAAATTTCGTATATTGTTCAAAATAATGAAATAAATCCACAGAATCTGCAGTTACGAAAAAAAGCAATATTATTTTAGTCTCCGGCGAAAAAAAAAGATATATATCATGATTAATTTACCAACTAGTTACTCGTTTACTAAATACGAAAAAATATTTAGACGTCATTTTTCTTCCAATCTTGCTGTACTGAATATTTACGTAGTCCTTATATTAATAATTATAATTGCATAAGTTGATAGAAAATGCTATGCAATAGCTTTACCGCGGCAGTCCCCGAGTGCCACACGTCTTTTTATTTTTGTGTACGTACATTACATTTTCATAAATGTATTGAGAGGCCAGAATTATAATAATAATATATATCGTCTTGCAGAACTTTGCTACAACCGCATGGACAGTTTCCACGAGCTTGTCATTCATATCGTTCACTGCATTGCAATCTTCTAGGCACTGAAAGCGGTTACGTAACTCGAGCTGAAAGGTTTCGGGATTCTGGATTAGAGCATGAGGGGGGACGGAGTGTTGACTTCATTAGACGAAACCTCTCCAACTTAACGTTTAGGTTCAGTGTGCCTCTAACCATTCGGTGATCGCTGCCAGTTTTCACCCTTGCGATCACTGAGACATCACTGAACAGTTGGCGTCTGGTCGTCATAATGAAGTCAATCTCGTTTTTTGTTGAACCGTCAGGGCTCGACCAGGTCCACTTTCTGTGGGGCCGCTTCTGGAAGAAAGAGTTCATCATAAAAAGTCCCTCTTTCTCCATGAAGTCGGTCAGCTGCTGGCCCCTTGGATTCCGTTGCCCTATCCCAAATTTCCCTACCTTCAGCTTACCGTTCTTTCTTGTGCCCAGTTTTGCGTTAAAGTGTCCCATTAACACCGTATAGTGAGTTTTGGAGGAATGCATGGCTCTAGAAATGTCCTCATACATTTCCTCCACCTCCTCATCGGGATGTTCCGACGTTGGCGCGTAAACCTGTATGACCTTCAGCGAATACCGTTTGGTAATTCTGAGTATAAGGTACGCAACCCTCGTCGATACACTGCCAATCTTTAAAACGTTGTTAACGAGACACTTGTGGACGATAAATCCAACACCTCCTTGGGACAGATGGTCGCCCTCCCGGTGATAGAACTAGTTGCCGGATTCGAGAGTCACCGTGTCCTCCCCCTCTCTTCGGACCTGGGATAATCCTATAATATTGCAGGTCTTGTTTATCTCTTCTTCCAGCTCCAGGATCTTCTCGTCAGTCCTCAGGGTGCGTGCATTAAATTTTGCCAGGTCGAGTCGTCGTAGGTGGCAACCGAACCTCCACCGGAGATGCTTAGCACCCCCTGCACCGCCGTTACCATGGTTGCCACCGTAGCCAGGAATAGTGGGACCGCCGGGGACTGGGGTCGTCTATTTGTGTAATTCTTCATGGGGGGTATATTGCCATAGCTGCCACGCTTGGCAAGCGGGTTGGCAACCGCAGTTTTTTTTGTACAGTTGCTGTTATCAGGAAGATACCATCTCCTGCCTGTTGCCCTCTGTCGCCTTTTACGACACCCACGGGAAGATATGGGGTAGGGGATATTTACCGGTTTAGAGCTGTGCTGTGTATTGACCGGTTTAGAGCTGTGCTGTGCTGTGCTGTATAAGTCTTATAAGAAAAAAAACTAGCTCCGTGAAATTTAGTCGCAAGTTTCTTTATGGTTGGCAATTGGAAATATGCACGCTGTATAGCATTATTGAGAGGTCTCGGGACTAAACAAATTCGCAATGTTCCATTCTTTTTTGCTGCAATTACTATTGAATTAACCCATTGTGTTGGGTGAGTGACCTTCCTAATGACTCCTAAGTCAGCAATCCTATGTAATTTTTCCGCAGCTTTCCGAACTGCTGAAACTACCTGCTTCCATCACACGCTTGCTGTCTATTGGCATTTCATCTGCTTAACATATTTTAATTGCTTTCTCCAGAGTCAACTCATCAGTCCGTAGCAACCGGTCCCTTACAATTTGCATGCAGTGGTGGTGGAGAGATGGGGAGGCGTATTAATTGTGATGAACTTCCTAAAAAAATTCAGAGAACTATGCAAGCGTATATTCCAAAAAAGCTCAAACCAGCGAAAAGAACAAAATAGATTTAAACCTTTTAAAAATGATCGTATACGATTTTCAGCCCTTTTCAATAGTAAATGACGTAGGTTTTTGTGCGTACACGCATGCACTGAATCCGAATTATGAAATACCGGACCGAAAAACTTTATCAGTGAATCTTCTGCCAAAAGTTTATGAGAAGAGGCTAAAAGAACTCAAATCATTCGTCCAGATGAATGCAAAATCAGTGTGCATTACCATTGATTATTGGACTTCCCGCACTATGGATAGTTATATGGGTATAACAGCGCACTTTATGACGGAAGACCCCATAGAATTAAAATCGGTACTAATTCAATGTGGCGAATCAGAAGGGCACCATACAGGCATAAAAGTATATAGGGAACTGAAAAGTTTATTAGAAAACTGGGGCATTATGACAAAGTCAACTTTTTTGTCACTGGCATTGGCATTATGCCTCCAACATGGAGAGTGCCGCAAGATATTTTGAACTTGATGGCTGGGTTCATTTTGGATGTTATGCCCATAAACTTAACCTCGTCGTTCAAGATGCACTTGCCGAAATAAAAGACACAATAGAGAAAGTGCAAAGAGTTGTAAACCACTTCAAAAAAAGCACTATATCAAAAGAAAAATTATTAAAATACCAATCAAACCAACAGAACATAAACCAACCCAAATCTGTAATAAAATCGGTTCCAACACGATGGAACTCTGTGTACCTATTACCTAATGCTGGAAAGGTTCGTTGAGATAGGAGAAGCGTTGCGTAATACCAATGGAAGAGTGGAAATGTATTGAACAAATTTGTGTCATACTGAAACCATTTTACAAAGCCACTGTCGAAATGAGTGCTGAAAATTATTTTGTCGCCAGTAAGGCGATTATTTTAACTTCAAGCCTCATAAACATATGCGCCAATTACACCATGTTGCAAGAATTATACCCACCTGTAAAAAAACTTGCCATAAAGTTAAAAGAGGGTATGACAAAACGATTGGGAAGTTTAGAAAAAAATGATACAATAAGTTTGAGCACAGTTTTGGACCCTAGATTTAAATTAAAAGCCATAAAAGACAAAGCACGTATTGAAGACCTTAAAAATATATTGAAAATGAAAATTACAAACGAAATAAATAAAAAAACAGCAATCAACCAATTCAGAACAAGTTTAACCTGTACCATCGACATCAGCTGTAGCTGTTCCGTCCCAAATTTTCGGATGCGACATGCCAACATACAGTTTGTGGTGTGAATTTGACAGCGAAGCCAACAAAGAGTTTCAACCTAAACCCTCAGATGTCTAGGCTTCCGAAGAGTTGGAAAAATATTTAGCGGACAATTTAATTAAGGGAAAAGAATGTCCCTTTAAATACTGGCGATAGCATAAATTCATTTACCCCGAATTGTATACCGTGAAACCTGGCAACTTTGCCCTTGGGATTTGACTTTGCCCAGTTGGGTATTTTTTTGGTAAACTTGATACACAGCGAATTTGATATAACTTAGGAGTATTTTTTTTATCTGTAGTATAAAATTCATTATTTTTTCTAGCAACACTAAGTGATGTTATGTCATCTATGTAACTTCAGTTGCCTGTCAGAACTTGTATAAGTTGGTAGTGTTTTTTGGTGGGCAAAAACCAGCACAAAAACTTTACCGAAAAGTGATAGTTGCAGTAACAGCAGGTAAGTAATTTTTTTACAACCGTAAATATATTTAAAATGGATAATATAGACTACTATTTACGCAAAAAATTTCATAAATTCACCTAATATGGTGGTGGGCAAAGTCACACACTTCTTTTTTTGAGCATTGTTGACAACATTGCCCACCAATTTATTACCCGTAGGGTTGTCATCTAATAAATGTAACTTTTTCATTTGCTGTAATTTTTGTTAGTAGCACAAATGAAAGATCTCGTCGATCGTATTTTCTACATATAGTATTCTACGCTTCTGCGTAATTCCGCATTTTGTAACCTTTTTTATTATTTGTTTTTATAGTTTCTCAGATATATTGTTTTTGTTTTTATAGGATGAACAGTAATAATAATTCAAATACATGTACAAAGAGAAAAAGAAATAGAAGGAAACTAGGATCCAGAAATTACAAATACTACTCTAAGGAAATGTTGGATATAGCAGTAGACCTAGTAAAAATAAAATGTTATTTCTAGTAGACAAGCCGAAAAACAATTCGGGATACCACGGAGGACCATAATAAATAAGGCAAAAAAAAGTACACATGAAAACGGTTGGGGGACAAAAACAACTAACAGAAATCGAAGAAGAAAATCTTGTAAATGTTCTGGTAGCTGTCAGTGATTATGGTTCTCCAATGACCAAGTTAGATCTCAAAATGCTTGTTTTTATTTATTTAGAAAAAAATTCACGCAGTCATATTTTTAATGGAAAAATGCCCGGAAACACTTGGGTAGAATATTTTTTAAATAGACATTCATCAAAATTATCAGTTCGAAGTACACAAAATATAAAAAAAGGTCCGGGCCGAGAAAGGTCTGCTAGAAATGCAAAATTTCTTCGATAATTTACAAGCGATGCTGAAGGATATTCCAGCTAGTAACATCCTTAACTATGATGAGACTAATTTGTCTGATAACCCGAGTAATTTAAAATGCATTTTTAGAAGGGGCATAAAATATCCCGAAAGAATTTTAAATAGTTCTAAGAGTTGTGTTTCGATTATATTTACGGTGTCTGCAGCTGGTGAATGTCTTCCAACATATGTAGTATATAAAGCTACAAATCTATATTCCGAATGGGTTGACGGAGGTCCTGATGGAACTCGTTATAATTGCACGAAATCGGGTTGGTTTTACTCTGCCTGTTTTGAGGATTATTTTAGAACAATTATACTAAAGTGGGCAAAGAATCTATCAGGACCAAAAGTCATAATAGGTGACAATTTGTATAGTCACCTAAATATCGAAGTTGTGGAGCTATGCGAAACATCTGACCCAACCTCTAGATGTAGCGTTTTTTGCCCCTTTAAAAAGCGAATGGAGGAAGGTACTCACAAATTACAAAATTCAAAATCCGGAACAGTCAACTATTAATAAAAAGCACTTTCCTAAACTCTTGAACGAATTATTAAAAAATATTAATCTCAGAGAAAGTAATAATATTAAAAGTGGATTTAGAGCCGCGGGAATATGGCCAGTTAATGCCCGAAATGTTTTGAAACGAATACCTGAGTATTTTGACGAAGAAGTGTACAGAATAGATTCTGCTTTATTAGATTACCTACAAAAAACAAGGTGTTATAAACCAATGGCGGTGAAAAGGAGTAAGAAATTACGTACAGAACCAGGCAAGTCAGTTTGTGCCGCCGATATTTTAATAAAACAACTAGTAACAAAAGCGTTCAAAATAAGAAATTCAAAAGATTTGAAAACTATCAGGATATTTTTAATGATGTAGAAAGCAGCAGGCAAGATTGTGAGATAAATATATTAGAAGAAGTGACTACTGAAAGAGACATAGAAGAAAATGAGCTCGTATTGGATGATAAAATAGGATTTTTTTTAAAAAAACACACCTGAACATATTGAAACTACCTAGAAGATAGAACATGAAGGTATAGTTTTTCCGTCCAATAAATCTAACGAAATGCCTTCGACGTCAAATGAAAATGTTTATAGAAATAATTTACAAATGTTCCTATGGTCAAATATATCCCATGTGCTTTATAATCCAGATAGTCTCAGTAAAATCTGTATAACAGTTATAAATAATAATATGATTTCCTTAATAAATTACACTACTCCTCTATCACCAAATGATGTCCATTTATTAAGCAAAAATCGAAAAGGTGACAAAGAGAACTTGCCATTTATAGTGATAAATGATAATGATTTGCCACCATGTTTGCAATCAACAAATCAAACAAATGTTACAATAACTTCCAATGTAAAATTAGACTGTAAGGAAAGAAAAACACAGAAAAACTTAAGGATCCAAATAGATGCTGGTGCTAAAGTTATTACGCAATCAGCACTGAAAATGAAATTATTTACAAGGGATAAAATAAATAAAATAAACAATGATTCAAGCGTAACGGACAAAAATAATGAATACATAAATATGCAAAAAGAAGAAAATACAACACGAAAACGAAAAAGTATGACTAGAACCACATGCGTAAAGCGTGAAAAAAGGAGTAAAATTAATAAAATCAAAACAAAATCAAGGAAAACAACATCTGTGAATAAGAAGAAATTTAAAAAAACAATTAGTGAATCAAGCTCTGAAATTTCCGACTTTCAATTGAGTATAGCAGAATCAGATGATTCGGAATATGAAACATTAAATGACTACATAAAAATCTGTTTACAAGATCAGTCGGAAAAAGAAAACTTGGAGCCGGACATCCCGTTTGGGATCAGTGATATTGAGTATTTCACAGGCAATGTTGATAATTTAAACGAAGGTGACTGGCTCATAGCTAAATTTGCTACGAAAAAAAGCGTCAAGCACTTTGTTGGACGGATTTTATTTATTAGAAATAATATCCCTACAATAGAATTTCTAAGGAAAGTTAAAAATACTGCAAATAGCAAAAGATTAACCTTTACGTATCCACCTGTCAAAGATATTTATGAAATGCTTCACGTAGATGACGTTGTTCTCGTCTTACCGCAACCAATAATTACTAGAAGGGGCCAAGTTATGTTCGAAGTTGATTTTTCTAGTTATAATATACAATAAACTTATTATAATGATTTCTTAAATTTACGCGAACACTACACATTGAATAAAACTATTGTTTACGGATTTTATCGCGTTTAATTACTTTAATTTATTTTTATTATTATCCCGACGTTTCGGGTGCTTTACAGCGCCCATGGTCACGGGGGGGGACTGAGATGTTTGACGTCCCAATGTCATAGTTAGTCCGGCTACCTTCAGTTTTTTAATATTAAATTTTGATCCGATTTACGCAAAACGAGCTTATAGTATCATGAAGTCTTGCAGTGGTATGCTTGGGGTTGGGTTTAATTTTGTTAATTATAGGATCCAAAGCAGATGGTAGCACCCAACCATCTTCTCTATTGAAATTTGGATGTTTTTTAATTTCAATAGCCTCGCGTATCATCCTTGGTAGGAATCGGTGTTCTTTTGCGAGAATTTGTGGTTTATCAAATCTAATGTAATGGTGGGGACGATCTTGAACATGTTCGCTGACTGCAGACTAGGTTTTTATAGATCTCTTTGTTTGACCTATGTAAGAGAGACCACATTCACAATCTAGCTTGTACACACCTGCATCTTGTAGAGGAATATTACATTTTATGGATGGTAAAAATTGACTAATCTTCTTCAGCGGCTTGTAGTATGTCTTAATGGACGCTCGCTTCAAGATGTAGCCAATCTTGTCTGTGACTCCTCTAACATATGGTAGTAGAGCAGGCGCGCGCTCGACTGTGGCCGGCTTCACTCGTTCACTGTGACGTAGGCGCGGGACCCGAAGCTTGTTGTCTTGCAATACTTGCTTGACGTGCTGAAGCTCCGCGGCCAGATGTTTTCTGTCACAGATCCCTCGTGCTCTCTGAAACAAAGATTTACCCACGGTAGCTAACTATGAAGGATGATGGTGAGATTCACCATTTAAATATCTGTTGGTATGGGTCTTTTTCCTATACACAGTGTGACCAATAGTGTTATCAGGATTTCGGATGACTAAGACATCTAGGAAAGCTAAAGAATTATTTGCCTCTAACTCCATTGTGAATTGTATTTTAGAGTTTATGGAGTTAAGGTGGTCTAAAAAATGCAGTTACTTTGTCAGATGGTAAAATTGTGAAAGTGTCGTCTACGTACCGCTTGTAGAACCTTGGATTTACAGGAGCAGTAAGAAGGGCTTTCTCCTCAAAGTCCTCCATGAATATGTCGGCGACTATGGGAGACACAGGTGAGCCCATCGCCACACCATCTACTTGCTTGTAGAACTCCTCCTTTCACAATAGATAGCCAGATGTGAGGCAATGTTCAAGTAGAATTGCATATTCTTGAGGCATGTTATTTTCTTCTAGCTTCCTAGTTAAAATTGAGATGCAGTCCACAATAGGTAGGCATGTAAATAGTGACTGAACATCAAAACTGACCATAGTTTCATTGTTAGCGAGATGTAGGTCTTTTATCTCACTCACAAAATGGTATGAATCCTTTGTGTGTGCTCTGGTATGTCCTCTTAGTGGTGATAGTATTTTTGCTAAGTATTGTGCCAGCTTATAAGTTGGTGAATCGATCTGGCTCACTATGGGACGTAGTGGAGCGTTTGGTTTGTGTATCTTCGGTAACCCATACAACCTCGGTGGTTTGGCACATGATGGTATTAGCGAATTCACGTCGAGATTTAATTTTTCGGAGTATTTCTTTATTAAATCGCTAGTTGTTTTAAGCGTGTTAGTTGTAGGGTCTGTTTTGACCTTTTTATATGTACTTTCGTCCGATAAAAGTTGTTGTATTTTAAAATTATATTCCGACGCGTCCATTACTACCGTAGCATTTCCTTTATCCGCGCGGAGAATCGTGAGTTCTGGTCTGTTCCGTAAGTTATTTAGCGCTGTAAATTCGTCTTTGGGAAGGTTTGGTTTCGGCACTGAACTACGACGTAACAAGGACGAAATATCTTGACGTATGGCCTCCAATTCTTCCTTACCGATATTATTCTTAAACAGACAATCCTCAACACTGCAGATAATTTCTTCGTACGGGATTTTTCGCGGAGTTAATGCGAAGTTCATTCCCTTCGCTAATACTTTCATTGTAAAATAATATAAAATATTAAGTTACTAGCTGTTCCCCGCAACTTCGCCTGCGTGGATTATTTTCCGTGAAACCCTAAAATAAAAGTAGCCTAAGTTGCTCCTTATAACATCAGTTATCCGCCAGTGAAAGTCTTATCTAAATCGGATCACTGGTTTTTGCGTGATGTGTGTCCAAACAGATGTTGTGTTAGAGTTTTAGTATAGTATAGAAGAATAGATAAATAGATGTTGTAAACTAAAGTTATTTTGTTAAGTGCAAAACTTACCTGTTAAATTGTTATGTTAATATTATAATATAATGCAAATTCAGTCTGAAGTAAAATAAGAAACTCTTTGTTTATCTATGCTTAAGTTTTACTTGATCTCAATTATAACAATTGTTCCTATAAGACTGAGAATATTTTGTATAATAATTAAAACATTAAGAATAGCTGCTATTATATTTACGTAATTAAAATACTAATTATAGATGACATATTTGATTTGTTTATGTAATCATCTTTTAAAAATCCCTTAGGTGTTTTTGATATTATGTTACATTGAAGATTATTATCTTTAAGCTGGACCTATAATATAAGCTAGTTTGATTATAGTCGCAAGTAAAATTATTGGGTACACACTGCACCTATGTTTAAGTGTTCCTTGATTTCGATTTTAAATCGAAATCTAAAAAATACCCAAAGCACCTGTGCTCAATAATATAAGTTTAGGTATTTTTAGTTTATTCTATTACATGTTGTACTTTTATTCCTTTTATTCTTTATTGTTAATCGCTACATAACTCAAACAAACAGTATATGTAGGTACACCGTTGTTCTTTATTTTGTAATTATGATTGCACTTTTTGAATTTATTATGTCAATAAATATTTTATATATAAAAAAGTTTTCATTTATTATTGGAATGAAGCATTTTTTTAATGGTGACAGCCCTTAGACGTTGATCGTTATTGTAAGAAAAATGTTCTAGGTGGGTTTTTGACTTTGCCCACTCAATTTTAAAGGACAATGAATATGACTATTAAACTGATATTTTAATATAATACTGCATTGCTCTACATTTATGTTTAGCTATTTTAAGATTTTTGATACGGTTTATAATATCGGAAATATTTAAAGTTGGCAAAGTTGCCAAAAGTCTATAAATTTTTGCCCACCACATATGAATGTGTTTTTTACAATTATACATACAACTTTCTGGATATTTTAAGAAATAAATATCGAGACATGAACTTAAAGTACTGTGTGGTACAAATATGGTATGAAACATATAACGGGTTTTCAAAATAACTCAAAAAATGCAAGAATATTCTCATTTTTAGGGCAAAGTTGGCATGTTTTAGGTACCTTATTTATAAAACATTGCAATATCATGGTGACTTCGGTTCCTTGCGAACGTATATTTTCCAAGTCGGGGTATCTTATTAGTGATCGAAGAACACGATTGTCTACTACAAGAGTAGCACAGATAATGTTTCTTCATGTAAATAAAATGTAAATAAAAACTTAAAATAAATAGTGTAAATAAAAACTTAAAGTAAATAGTGTAAATAAAAACTTAAAGTAAATAGTGTAAATAAAAACTTAAAGTAAATAGTGTAAATAAAAAAGGATTTTTTTAAATATGTACATATATGTATATAGTTGATTTTTTGTAAATACAATCAATGAACTTTTAAGTACGCCTATAATTGCTTTAATTAAATACTAATATACTTTATTTCATCATAACACTTAATTAATTATAGACAGTCCTAAGCCTGAAAAGTGTGAAGGAATGTTCATTGTTTTTTTACTGTTCCGTATCGTAATAAATTCATAAACGCGATGCACCGCGGTTTCTACCTAAAGTCGCTCCAGCCCGTTTGGCGCCCGTAAAAGTAGGTACCTACCTACGCACGGTCGCACGTACGCAGTCGCAGACGTCGCAGTACGCTTATAAAAAGCATGCTTATAATAAAGCATATAAAATAGCTTGCTTAAAATATAAAGCATATAGCATTAAGCAAGTGATTGCCATATAGCATCTTTGAACACTGCTACAATCATCGTTTACTATTACAAATTTTTGGTTACATAATTGGAATTTAAACGTAAATCTTGACTCTAATACCCGTATTTATAAAGAAGTAATTTCTTGTTGCCAAGTAATTTCCTAGTTAAGTCATTACTTAAGGTTAGAATTCTTTATTACAAAATCTCATTCTATAGTTGAGTAACACACGTTACTTACTTGAGCAAATGCCCAAGTAACACTCTACGCTTGGTGGTTTTTTCTGTGATCATAAACATAGTACTTCATTATTATGAACGATGTTTTTGCTTACTGTCAAAGGTTTCGAAATAACCAACAATTCTAAGGCATAAAATTCCATATGTTATTACTTACGAACGACGATTAACACGATTTTTATGACGCCGAAAATAAATATTTGTAAAAAATGTCGAAGTTAGATAATGTCTAAACTTTTAAAGTAAGAAGGTTAATTTAGCAGAAATAACATAATCCCGAAAAAAGAGTTACATATATTCATGTAACCACCTGTCACTCCTATAAAGGGAGATGAGATGGAGATGTGAGATGGCATGAAAGGGTTGTCACCCGGGCTTCTTAGCCTAAAGTAAAGTAAAGTAAAGTTACAGCCTATATACGTCCCACTGCTGGGCACAGGCCTCCCCTCATTTCTGAGTGTTGGCGAACTTCACATGTCTTCGAAATATTTTTTTTATCTTATTCCTCAGACATGCAGGTTTCCTCACGATGTTTTCCTTCACCGCCGAGCACGTGGTAAATCAGCACTTAAAATTGCAATTAACAATTTCATTGGTGCCGGCGGGGATTGAACCCGGGTTACTCGCATTCTGTTGTTATATTTACAGCGAGCGTTAACCATCTGAGCTACCACGGCTCTTTTGCTAGCTAAGATCTATTTGCCTATTGTGGCAACTTCGGCACGCCGTGAGCGCTTACTATGCGCCAGGTTTTTTACTTGGCTGAGTATTCTAACTTTTGACAGTTCTAACTTGGAGCAGTTACTTAACTATCGAATACAAATCGTTACTTAAGTGATCACTTTTACTCAAGTAATTACTTTTACTTGTTTATAAATACGGGTGTAAGCCTTTTGTGTTTCTCCGACAAGTTGTAGTTCGGTGAAGCTGCAACCTAATGGACCATGATTTGAAATTTTTATGAAAAGAAGTGGCTGACGTCAATTATTATTTAATGATTTCTTATATTTACGCGAACACTATACATTGATTAAAACTACTTTTACGGATTTTATCGCGTTTTATTTATATTAATGTTAATACCCGACGTTTCGGGTGCTTTCCAGTCCCCCGTGACCATGGGTGCTGGAAAGCACCCGAAACGTCGGGTATTAACATTAATATAAATAAAACGCGATAAAATCCGTAAAAGTAGTTTTAATCAGTCAATTATTGTTCTTCTTATTATTTTTTCATTACTGCCTTTTTCAACCTCACAATATTTGTAACTGCAAAAAAAGAAAACTACGTATAAGTATGTAAATCAGTAATATAGTGTTATGTATGATTCAGACTAAATAAAGGTTCCTAAAAATAGACGTAGATAAAGAAATTGCATAATAAATTACTTAAATAAAAGTGCAATAAACTTGTTAATTTTATAGGTAGTAACATATTAAAATAATAAGTTTTTTTTAGGATATTTATATTAAACATAAAGTTTATATTATGTTCTAACTACGTTCACGCTTGCGCATATAAAACCGTGGAATTTCACTAGTTTTACTATCAAAATAATAATTGACAACACTACCCTAAGTTTGCCTTGATTTTACCAACTCAAACTTGTTTTAGAAGATCAAAACATAGAGAGAAAGATAGGAGACTATTTTTTATTTAATATGGTTCATCAAATCCGTAAAAATAGTTTAAAATACTCACACAATAAAATTTTGAAGTGCAGGTAAAATATCTGCGACCAACATTTGCACAATTCTGACGTTCACAGACGTTTCACAACTTTTTGCCAGAACCAAAAGTAAGCGCTGGCATGCGACAAAAATCGTACCATAAATAAAATAAAGTCTCTAGCTCGAGGGGAGAGGAGCCGTGGTTGCTCAGATGGTTAGCGCTCGCTGAAATTTTCACACAGTGCGCGAGCAAACCGGGTTCGATCCCCGCCGGCACCAATAAAATTGTAATTGCAATTTTAAGTGTTGATTTACCACGTGCTCAGCGGTGAAGGAAAATATTGTGAGGAAACCTGCATGTCTGAGAAATAAGAAAAAAAATATTTCGAAGACATGCGAAGTTCGCCAACACGCATTGGGGCAGCGCGGTTGACAATTACTTGCCCTAGGACCCTTTCAGAAATGAGCGGAGGACTGTGCCCAGGAGTGGGACGTATATAGGCTCTAACTTTGAGTTTAACTTTAACTCTAGCTCGAATAGCCTACTAATGAAATTCAAGTGATCTGTTTAGGCAAAGTAAGGCTAGGTAAGTAAGTTTATTACATAGTACATTAGGGCATTTTACATTACTTACTTAGATATCTTTTACCTAATCACAAGCACAAGTGTGTACCTAATCACAATACCTACTAAAGTATTTTGATTAGGTAAGTACACATTTGTGCACCATAATATCTACAAACCAAAAAATTAAATAAACAAACCTTTACATCTTCAATCATTTCATTTGAACCAAGTCAGTTATACTGTAATTCTATGGTTTCTTGACTCAAGTCGTTTACTGCCGTATCGTCATTGTTCGTATTTAGCCTGCAATAAAGAATAAATTATATTAGATCTTGCATGAAAACAAAACGGAATTACTTGTAATAAATCATTTAGATACATATTTTAGCTATATATTTGAAAAGGTTCATATTATTCAAAATATGGTAACCACAAAAAAATATATCACATTAAATTTCATAAATTCTGGTTATAATTTCATAACTCTATGGACTCAAAAGTGCGCCCGACTTACCCATTATCATTTTCAATTATTGGTAAACTTGAATAATTATTTTTGTCGTCATATTCGCATTCAGGTATTTTTCTTCTCCTCGTAAAATAAAACTTTACTATGTAATAACACGTAGGAATTTAACGGAATAAAAGTAAGTGAACTTTGCATAATACATCAAATTATTTACAGAATTTCATTCATTTTTAGAGCATTTTGACGTCGTTGACGTTTATTCTTCTTGAATTAGGCATTTGCACTAATCCCACAATAACACAATCGTAGCGTCTTTTTGTAGTAAAAAACACGTAAGCGCATCGGTTGGTAGGTACTCAAATAATATTATGTTTGCGGCGAAATACGGAACGTCGACGACGGCGACGAGCGACACAGCTACCTCGTACGAACGCATACAGCGTAATGCCGCCCGCACTCTGCGCATGCCCCTTTATCATATAATTCACACAATTTTTGAATTATTTAAATTAAAAAAGAAAAACGAACTTAAAAAATTAAGTAAAACGTGGAGAATATACATTTTTAAATTATCTATCTATTAGTGTAATCCTCAAATGATTAGAGCGTTGCGTTTAACAACAGATGCATGTATTCAAGAAGTTCAGTCATTTTTTAAAAGTTGAGTTTAAATGTATTTATAGCACATAAAAACAAATTAGAACGTGGAATGTAATGATAAGATATCTAACATTAATAATGTGCTTTTAGATGTAGTTTATTTTTCATAACTAATGAGATAATAGAGTCTGAAAAACGCACTTTCATCATTTTGGTCAGTTGAATCGTCTGCGAATAATATGCACTCGTGACCAATTGCCTTTGGTAGGTCGCTTATTTAAAGCAAGAAGAGTAATGGAGCAAGAACCGATCCTTGTAGCATACTGCAATTATTATTTATTAAATAAGATTTATAAGTAACTAGACTGTAATGAAACTTTACTAACAGGTAGAGAGCAATGCTAGGAGAGATCTAGGCTTTGTATTATCCGAAAAACTTCAAGGTTTATTTAAAAAAAATGGTGTATTATAAATGATATTAAAATAAATGGTGTTTGATTATTTTATATCTAAATATAAAATAATCAAACACCATTATATTTTCCATAAATCCTATCAATCATATCAATATTTTCGGCCTGCGTAATTCCATTATAGAAGGTAAAACTTCTCATATATGTTAGTGAGATCATATTTAGGCAGCGTGGCATTCGTCTCGTACATTTATTTTAGGTAAATTGTTAATAATCCTGATCATGGTAGTTCCTACACCAGATAACGACAAGAATCGAAGATTTAGAAATATGGAGTCACCCATATACTACCATAATATTTTTTCGGCGTGATAAAGCCATACTGAGGCTATATTATAGTTGTAGCACGAATTGTTCGGCTCAACCGAGGACGGACCGCGCTCTCACGGAATACCAGCGTAAAATGGCAGATTAATACTGCTGTGTTTCGTATGACGAGTATAGAGAACCGGCGACCCTTTTTACCGAGTACTCCATTGATGCATTCCATCCTAGTCTTAAGGGGTGACAGCGCATCGGAATTTTAATTCGTAATTAAGCATAGATGTAGATTAATGGGCTACAGCATACACTTACCATTAGGTGGACTCTGTACTCGTTTGTTACTCTTATTCTATAAAAAAATTCAGTGGGTTTGATATGGCTTGCAAGGATGTTGATAATGGTAACATATATCTTACTGTCTACATACTAAAAAATCTGAATAATTATTCCATTCTTTTTAACCCTACGCTATCTTTTAAAATGTTGAGAAATTTGTGGCAAACGTGATTTTAATCACTGAAGTTACAAACAAATTACTAGTACATACATTACAGTTTACCAAAACGGTATAAACTGGGTACTAAGCACTGATGTATTTACAATTCTCTTATAGTTTTTTTTTATTCCTGCCTGACAGTTATACTTAATTCTTTAAAAAAATACACGTGGCTATAATGTTTGTCTTTATTAAACTGTTCCCATATCACGTTCACATTAATATTTTTCATCGTTTAAATATTCTTACAAATACTAATTATTTTTTCCTTTATTTTCAGAAATGCTACTTCTAAAATTTCTAGAAAGTCCCGATTTATATAAATATCCAGCAAAAACTATTAAGTTCATTACTTTATTATTTGTTTACTCTTACAAAAAGTTCTCAAAGAGAAATTTAAACTGGTATTCATTAAAATGAATGAAACTTTCAAGGGTTGTGAAAGTAAATTAGAACGCGCCCTCAACATTTCGTAATTATTGTAGCAAACGATTACCATAAATAAATTAAACGTTTAGCTACAATTTCCTTACATAGCTGCTACAATCTCTTATGAAAACGTTAATGAATATCTACCACATGAAATATATCCCTCATTACAGTATTTTGTATAGAATAATTGTTACAAGAGAGCTCACAGTATACCTGATGGTTAGTGGATGCTGTGGTCATAGACATCTATATATTATACCCTCGATTAAGGTTTAAAAGGTTTAAGAGGACTAAGATGATGACTATGATGCATTTCAGTATCGTTAATGCATTATATTATTCTATTATCGTTATCAATGAGAAGGGTATCCGGTTCTTTACCCACACCGACACCGAAAAAAACATAGCAGTATTATTCAGCTGTATCATGCTGGTATTTTGTGAATCAGCTGTGCTTCCTCGGCTGAGAAAAACCATTCGTTCTGCAACTATAATATAGCTGCAGCGTGGCTCTACCACTTAAGCAGGATTTAGTTTAATAAGTCAATTCTTTCAATGGTTGAGTCCTATCCGTTTCAGATTACTGAACTGAACGCATTGTTGTGCATATCAGGAAACAATGGATTTAATTTAATAATCTGGTTACGTATACTAACACACAAAGAATTTCCTGAGCAAATGTATAAAGGACAATGGGACAATGGTGAAAAAGTTGTTGATGGAATTATTAAGCTCTACTTATGGCACTGTTACATATATCAATAAAATAATTTACTATGTTTTATCTAATCATACTTATGGCCTACCAAAGTCTGGAAAAAATCATCATATCTAATTTAAAATTAAATTGACATGTTGTTGAGGCAAATTGTTGTTGAAAGTAATTACAGCTCTTCTGAGCTCTATGAATACGTTTATAGCTCAGAGTAAAGACATAGAGAGAGTCCTAAACTAGGAACAAAATTCTTGTAGCTGAAGTCTTTATACATATGAAATTTAACACAGTACGTAAATAAGATAGGTGTATTATCCCCATCTTCTTTCTCTTTTGATGTGCCATTAGCGAAACAAAACTTGTAGTTGATAAAATAATTTAGTCTATGACTTAGTAACATTAAGGACTTTTATTAATACGGTTCGTGTTACTTATTTATATCAAGGAAAGCTTATGGAAGCTTCATCTGACATCTGACATCTTACAACAAAAACGTAATCGAATAATGCACAATTTCGTACTGTCGTTGGTATAATTTAAAATATATCATGAAAAGATCATTATGACATCTACTTAAATTCAGCCGGTATATTTCTTCTATGCCAGTAATTAGTCTATACAAGCATAATGAAAAATTATGTTGACTAGTTGTTGTAACGATTTCCCAATTAAGACAGGCAAAATTTTTATACTATGCAGCCTGGGAGATTTTGTTCAAACTGGAATATCTTAAATTAAAAGCCATATAATTTTACCGACCATCCTGTATCGCTCATTTGATTATCAGGTACAGAGTATAAGCCCAGTAAGAAAGTATTTCGCACAGGCAATACCGCTTCAATGTTTCTGTATAAATCTCCGCTTCCCGCTGAGCATTTTTTTCATCAGAAAGAACCTATTCCGGTAGTTCGTATACCGTGGGCAGGACGATTGAAGAGTTACTTTTGTAACTCCTTTTTTATTTAATTGAATTTTATGAAATACTCCACTTACCCTATCATATATCTATTTATCCACTTACCCTACCCATAAAATTTAATAAAAACTTTATTCTCAAATATATTTCTTTATAAAATATTTTCTTAGAAACGAAAAAAATCGTTTCTACTTTAAATCTGAATGTGAACATTCTTTTAGGAAATTGTAAGTATCCTAGACTTTTATGATTTATAATAGCATTCTAACTTCCTCTCGTATTACAATGCTCATGATTCCTCTACGTAAATTACTCTTTTTTAAAATAGTAACCTCTTTTGCTTTCTTGATTACAATAGCAACTCGTTATATACACATTTTCATACTATTTAATTTTTTATCATAATTAACATTATGAAACGCGAAAAGGGTAGTTTATTTAACACTTCTAAATAACTTACACATATAAATAAAACTGTCTATCTGTAATATCTAAGCAACTGCCTTTTTTATAGAAGAGGGGGCAAACGAGCATACGGTTCACCTGATGTTAAGTAACTACCGCCGCCTTAGAAACGCTTCAGAGAGGAGTAAGCTCTTTCCTTGAAGGTCCCCAGGTCGTACCGGTCCGGAAAAATCGCCGGTGGTAAACTATTCCACAGAGAAGTCGTACGCGGAAGAAAACTCCTAGTGAAACGTACAGTGGTAGACAGCCAAGCATCCAAATGGTGTGGATCAGGTCGTGGTCGGGACGTTTGTCTAGTAGTGCGTTCACGAAATTTGGCGGCTGGGATTAATCCGAACCTCAGAGCACTCCCCATGGTATATGCGAAAGAAAATGCAGAGATGCAACATCTCTTCGCAGCGTCAGTGAATCGAGACGATCAGAAAGCACTCACTCAGCCCAAAAAACAGTATTCCTCCCTGCGCCTTATAAAGTTGCGGGGTGCAGGCATGAAATACTGTCCCACTCTGCTGAGCACGCCAAGCTTTTTAGACGCCAATTTGTCCTTCTCTTCCAAGTGACTACGAAACTGCACGTCACACGATATGTCGACGCTGAGGATTCCGATACTGGCTGAAGCAACAAGGGGAGTGCCTTGAAACTGAGGAACTACGGCAAAGTATTATTTAGCGGCTAATGCGCAAACTTGTGTCTTCTGAGAGTTAAAGTGGACTAGATTTAGTCGCCCCCAATCCGAGACTTTGTTCAGCAAAGTCTTGACTTCAGACACAAGTTTGTCCCGGTACTCGGAGACGTTTTCCCGAAAAATGTTGGCACGGCCGGTGTACAGAGCATCACCAGTGCTGTCATCTGTATAGCAATTAATGTTACGGGTGTACAACATATTATCATTGATAAGCAGAAGAAACAGCGTTGGCGATAGCATGAAGCCTTGTTGAACACCAGCATTATTAGGCTTGTAATCGGAGCTTGCACCTTGTACAACGGCCTTTTATCGAGCTGAAGGGGTTATTTGCATGTCATAAAAACATTAATTTTAAATTTTTTGTCAGTTGGTCTGTCCGTCTGTCTGTCTATGCCGGCTAATCATTCGAATGGCTCAACTGATTGTAATGAAACTTTATGAACAGATAGAGAGCGATGCTAGAAGTGATCGGTTCTAGATTTTAACCGACCTCATAAGAGAGGAGGTACTTAATTCGACTGTATGTTTTTTTATATATGTTACCTCAGAACTCTTTTTTTAGATGTACCTATTTTAGTGATTCTTTTATTTGAAAGCTGCTACTTCTCGTGTAGTCCCATAAAAATTTTATCAAAATCTGACCAGTAGTTTTGGAGTTATCCTTAATAATACGTATTTAATTTACTTCGAATACATTGATGATGTTCTCATTTTGATGTTGATGATGTTATTATTATTATTATTATTTATAATAAAATCGCTTGCACAACATATTCGATTTTACAATTCGTATCCCAAAAAATTTAAATTATTTAAATAAAAATGTATATATAATAATTGGAGTTTGACGATTATATTAAATTTAATAAACGCCACTTCAATAGATCTTACCTTTTAGTTGCTAGTACGACATAAAAATACAAAAATTTGAACTTTCTTGAAGTAATTTATTCTTCCACTAACAATGTTTGAAAACAATTTCAAGTAATGGACCTGGAAATGGAAAGTTTACCAATATTCTTGTTATTAAAACTTTAGCTATGCCAGCAAGTAAATATCATAAATCATTTTTGCTGCATGATAAGGATTTATACAATAAATTGATTTTAAACTAAATAATTAGCATAAAGTTTTCTTAAAATAATTTATATTTAATATGTATTCAAATTAAAACAAAATATACAATACAAAAATAGTCAATGAAAATGTCAAACACTTAATTCTGAAATCGGATTTAAAATTTATATGTAGTGCTGTGCCTGGAGCGTTGGGTACCCCCGAGCTGGCATCGCTCTTTAACCCTTCAATCTAAATCTAAAAATCTAAAGAAAAAAATTCTCATGCAGTCGCATGCGCCTGGCAAATCCCGAGCGGTCGCATGCAACCATTTCATTGTCTTCAGGCGCATTCACCCACACCACTTAAAACCATTAAAAATATTTAGAAACTACTTTTCTGTGAAGAAGTTTGGCATTATAAAATCTATACAAAATTCTCTATCCTGTGGTCTCAACAAAAGTAAGGTTTGATTTCATTACAAAAAGATTTTATTGTATTTCGATGAAAAAAATGAAATTACCTAAATTAAATTTTTAATTTAAATTTTTAATCTGCTATGTTAGCTCGGCTGAAAATTCACGGTTTTAATACTTTTGTAGTCGATGCTTCTGCTACGACTTCCTTACGGCAACGGCACTCTATATTTACAGACCTAACAACCATTATTAATAATTGTATTTCATTTGAATATGCTACTTCTTAAATTGCAATCCACATCTCAAAAGGCACACTCTCTTATATATTAAAAGTACATTTAAGCTTGATCTTACTTTAAAACTTACAGAAGAAAATACCTATGTATGTTATGAAAAAGACAAAATGTATTATAATATGTTAAAGTGTTTTAAACGACAACGTAATCTGTATTAAAATCCATTTACTGATTAGTTTTTAATGAATAAGACTTTCATAAAATAGTGTTTTACTTTATTGTATTATTACTTTCGGAACCCTTAATAAACCATTATTATTTACACATTAAATAAAACATCAAAAAACGTAATTTTCAAGTCTATACATAAGAACATTACTCGTATTATATTATATAGTTTTGTTACGTATTAGACCAATTGTTCATTTGTAAGTTTCGACTCAAATTAACTGCTAAAATTTTCCTACAGTTCTGCCGACATCTTTCTTATATGAAATTGACATATTTAGTTAAACTAAAGGAAAGTCAAGAGAATAGACTACTTGCTCACAAGAAAGAAGAAATTATGACATAAAATTTAATATATTTTTTGTTATTTAGCTTTTCAATTTCATGTTTGTTCAGGTGTTTTTTGTGCTAACAGCTATGCACATCTAGAAAGACCAGTATCACTGCGACCTACAAGATCTATTGTGATCACTAATACTCGTACATCTATAGTTAACTGCTAAGCCCTATGTCTTCAATGAATGGAAGGACTTCAATGAAATGCTCAAAATTTCACTTTTTCTGTGCGAAGTATATAGTTTTACAGATGAGTGTTACTTTAGCGCATTAAAGGTCCACAAATAGTTAGGATGTGCAGAGGCGTTTCTTCTGTTAAGAAACAGAACCGGTATACCTGCGTTGCTTAGTTTCAGAATGGACATGTGCCTTTTTAGATATCAGTGTCCAGTGAGGGCTCTATAATCTAAATCCCAGGGCTTACAAAGCGAAATTACGTCATAAGCCCGAATTAAGGTTTCAGAATGCTTTATGCCTGGTGTATCAGACCAAATCTAGTTAATTTATTGTGATAAAGGGTTAAACAGGTCAATCGGGCTAGGCTTTTTGAGATTCCATAAAATGGCTTGGGTCCAAATTGTGTACTGTTTGACCGTTCCCATGCAAAATATTTGGTAAGTTCATTGCCAACAACACCCGCATGACCTGGTACTTATCTTAAAACAACCTTGTTGTTACATCGCATGATAGTCGCATCACTTCATTTCTATTCTTCATTCTATTTTATTCTATACTCAGTGGTCTTTTAGTTGGCATTATTACACCAAACAATGAAGGCTTAGGTAAAAATCGGCCTCACTATGCTGCTGTACAGCCATAGAAACATACCGGGACGCAAGCCTCAGTTGTTCCCAACCATATGACTACACGTACCTAAAGAAATTTTAGCTTTATGACATACGTTGCTAAGGTGAGAGTTCCACGTTAGTTTTTGGTCAATTGTTATACCCTAATATGTCTCCAACTGTCTCTTTTTGGCGTTTTTATGATTCTCTTTTTGCTCTTTGTATGATTGATAATTAAGTACTTTGGCAAAAGCCCCTCGCAATGACCACAAAGTCATCAGCATAACCTTCAATGCGAAGGTCTGCTATCGTGTACAATAGTTGCTTCACCCATCTGGTGTACGTTGGGCCAACATTTTTAGATGTCAGGCAACCAACACTCATGTACTGTCGAAGGTGCCTCTAATATCTAGAAATGCACAAATAGCTATTTCTTTACCCTCCAGCGCTTTTTCAACCCCGTCAATAAAACTCAGGGTCAGGGCTGTTGTCACTGCGGTAAGCATGCTGGTTGTAATGTATGGGCCCCATAGCTAGAGCTACATCCCTTATATATCTATCTATAACCTTTTCCAATGTTTTGAGTAAAAAGGAAGATAGGCTTATAGGTCTAAAGAACTTTGGTAAGGCTGTAAATTTTTAATCCTACCACCTCCTTTCTATCAGCCTTAGGTATAAATAGAACTTTGACGATTGTTTATCGTACTGGAATAAATCCCCATGTAAAACTTGCTCTGAAGATTTTAACTATATTTTTATATTACTATAAACGTAGATTATCTATATTTTGATTTTTGTAGGTGTTTTTATTGATAGTTGTAGTTTAAAACACTTGAAAGCCTTGCAGAGAGATTTAGTTTTATTATCGACTTAATAAGGTCACATTCCCCGTTTGCATTAACTCTGGTTTATTATTTTTATACTGCACTAAGGAAAGCACTTTAATATTAAGTTCCTTAAAATAAGTTCTCCTAAATATTGAAACAAAAGTATACATTGTAGTTACAATAAAAATACACAGGGCAATACGAAAAGGGTTACGGAATTTGATTCCCTACTTACAATTTCCGAGTTATTTTGTGTTTTCATAGACATTCACGATATAGGATATTGCTCACGAAATTCAATAGATTTAAAGAATGTTGTTTTATTAAACACCTAACGCATGTGGTATTTTAATCTATATGATAAAAATGTTGTTATATTAATTTATTAATCATATTTACACTATGTTAGGATAATAATTTGATAAATTTTTCTCTAAGAGTCAGTATCATCTTTACCAGTGCATGGTACGGATTGACGGATAAAGCTCTGGTAACCGATGAAGAGCAGAAAATCTATATCAAAAAATACAAAACCTAAATTTGTCAGGCTGTTAATAAAGATATTGGTGGAGTCAGAGAATCCACTATTTCATAATATCATACATACTGTGGTTGCTGTATGTAGCATCTTCCATTCATCATTCTACACATTTTCTGATGTAAATTTGCTAAGATTGGAATTAGGAGCACCAAATACAGCATACATTTTGGGCGGCCACCACACAGCTAGTATTTGTCATGCACACTGTACGCCCCGTGCCGCCGAAAGCTTTCCATTGGTAGCTTTAACCAATTTTGCCTCTCTTAGTAGAGGAAGAGGATTGTGAAATCCCTATTTATCTACAATTCACAATAAATCCGTTTATTTTGTTTAAAACCAACCAGAAGGTCTATTATTTTAAATCTAAAAAATTTCACTTATATTTAACTAAATAATTTGCCTTAGCTTAGTAAGTGTTGTAAAAAGCGATTATAGGAAATGCCAGTATTTATGGCCTATGATAGAGTGCATAATAACTATTTCTTTTACTCCAGACTTAATATACCCAGACCAATGCAGAAAAATCTTCAAATGTGCTAGGCGTCAGTCTATACTACATATATTCAGTCTGATTGAATGGTCTAAGGTCTAGTACCGCCATCGTTAATACGCCTGCTATGTGTAACTATTAAGACAAATACTGACTAAAACGAGAGAGACCAATGTCCAGTAGTAGACTTGTATGAGCTGATGAATGATATATATATATATATATATATATATATATATATATATATATATATATATATATATATATATATATATATATATATATACGAACCACAGCCGAAATTTTTAATAAAGAAATATGATAAATTTCTTTTTCGTTACAAATATTTCATTACTTAAAATATTTCGTCAGAACTAGCTATTATGTTAGAAACCTTGATAAGAGCTTCGCAAACAATTCATCAAATTAATATCGTAAGTGGTAAATTTCATAACATTTTCAGCTTACTTCTACATATTTACGTTACATTAAGTAAAAAATAGAATAAAAATAAATAAAAAAAGTCATAAAAATCAAATTATTATATTCAAAATGTACATTACAGTAGTACAATCTTACGTTTAACGGAAATATACAAGAGAACGGTTTATACTGAGTTTTACAACTGCGCTTTAAACTAAACTCCGTTTTTATCGCTACATTTTGTTTAGTTAATAGTAAAATGAAAACCATTTTAAATAAACTTACCAGTTGTTTATTTAAAATATTTCTTAGAATAAATTATTTTGGCATATATTCTATGTAAAAATCTATACTGAAAACATACTTCACTGATAGATAAATACATGTCGCCTTCCCGTAATGCTTTTACGCTAAACAGCCAAAAAAATCAGAATTAACTAGTAATTCCGGTATTTATTAGTATCATCTATGGTCGTAATCACGAAAATAATAGTGTTGCACACAAGTGTTTAGGTGTAATATGATAGTCAAAAATTAACTGTTAAACAGTTTGAAATAAACATACAAGGGATTGGCCTAATAATATCCTTGCTTTTCTAAACTAGGTCGATCAACATCAGCAAGGACCTATTCAAGGTTAACAGGCTTCTCCTGGGTAGACTCGCTCCATCATGGACACCATTTTTGCCACCGGGCCAAATGGATGTCAAGAGTGAGCTCGTTTTTAATTAATAAATGGCAAACCAAAAAATATAAGGGCATTCATAAAAATATGTCAACATCGCCGGTTTTATCTTCCAGCAAGATGACTCTCCCCTTTAATTTTTTCTCGTCAGCATCAGTTCTGGATCATGTCGAACTTACAAAATGAAGCTCCGATCATACAAGTTGTTGCGTTTTCCCGCAACCACTGACAGGGAGAATTCCAATCCGATGCAACTCACGAAAGTTACTCCGGTGCTACTCATCATGTGCTGTCTTCGATATTTCAACTTTTGTTATTTTTGCTATAGATATTCAAAAATAGTATATGTTTTATAATTTTAGTCGATCTGACATTTTTTATAGAAAAAGGGTGACAAACGAGCACACAGTCTACCAAATGGTAAGAGGATGCTGTTTCCCATAAACATGTGGCCGTGGAAGGAAAAGGGGAGATCTCCCGCCGGGCAAGGTGTTCTGTCCGGGGAGCGGCCGACACTCCATGTGATAGTTTGGAGAAGTTCTATATATACTGTTTATGATTCGGAATGTTGATAGCGCGATTTAGGCTTCGGTGTGTTTTCGCTTGTGGCGCGATGACAGCGCCGCTACATCACCCCCCTGCTCAGACCGGAGGTCGATAGTGCAGCCTCGTTGCCGACGAATGTGCAAGTGCCAGGAGATTGCCTTGTCTGCGGTGAGTCGAGAAGAAGGCAAGATAATCTGCGAGAGTGCCGTGAAGCAGAGGCGAGCAGTAAGACTCAGAGCCTTGCTGAACACTGTAGCGCAGAGTGTAGCTTGAAGGAACAGGAAGCATTACTATTCCAGTGCTGCGATGAACCTTGTGAAGCTAGATGGCTTGCAGGATATGAAGACTGCAGACGATATCTGCTCGGGAGCGAATGGGTGGGGTATTCTATGACGATGATGAAGCTTGAAGTTTCCGAAGGTTGTTGGTTGCATGTTCAGATCACGTCGGGGTCACCACTGTGGCCGTGGAAGGAAAAGGGGAGATCTCCCGCCGGGCAAGGTGTTCTGTCCGGGGAGCGGCCGACACTCCATGTGATAGTTTGGAGAAGTTCTATATATACTGTTTATGATTCGGAATATTGATAGCGCGATTTAGGCTTCGGTGTGTTTTCGCTTGTGGCGCGATGACAGCGCCGCTACAAACATATATTTATCCTCGATTAAGAATAAAAATACAGACTCGTTGTTAGCCCTGAGGACTAAGATTGAATGCCTCGTTCCAGTAAAAAGAGTCTTCGGTTCTCTACCCTCACCATACGAAATACAGCAGCATTGAGTTACTATTTTATGCTGGTATTCTATTAAATTGTGGGCCTTCTCCGATCGGTTAGACCCATCCGTATTACAAATATAGCTGACATAACTGATATCCATATAAGGAAAGAGCGTAATAAATACTCTTACGCCACAACCATATTATGATTATATTTTTATATTAAAAACTTCAAATATTTACAGACCTTAAAAAACAATTTAAAATTTTAAAACAAAATCCGAGAGCACTTACTAGCCTCTAAAGTGAACTATTTAAGACTAAAGTCTGTTCAGCTAGCTCATTTCAAATACGAATACAACTTCCGATTAGTTTTATTGCTATTGGAAATTGCCGTATCTTATGCGATAAATAGCTCGGTAGCGCTGATTTTTCACCCGACGTCAAAAAATAGGAGGTTCTCAATTCGACTGTTTTTTATGTGTGTTCCTCAGAACCTCAGAACTTTTTTCTCGATGAACCGATTTTGATAATTTTTTTTTATTTGAAAGCTAGAACTTGTCACATGGTTCTTTATAAATTTGATCAAGATCTGACAAGAACTGTAGCTTTTGAATTATCCTTAATAATGCGTATTTAATTAACTTCAACTGCATTGATGATGATCTTATTTTATTTATATTGAGGTCGGTTGCACAACTTTTTTAATTTTACCACTTGTCAATCTTTAAATTAAGAATTACAAGGGAACCCAGAGTCCACCTGATAGTGGATGTTGAAATATACCGACACATATACCCATACATATACCCATAGACATACCGAACCTCGATTAATAATCAAACTGCAAATGTGTTGTGACCCCTGAGGATTAAGATGGAATGCCTCTTTTATAGTAACAAGGGTCTCCGGTTCCTCCTCACCATATGAAACACAAAAGAATTGAGCTGCTATTTTACGCTGGTATTCTACGAGGGCATTGTCCTTACATGGTCACGCCGACTAGTGTTGAAAGATGGCTCTACGATGTGTAAATTTCTTTGATAATATCGTTCCGGTATCTTTGTGCCCATTTCAGATCAGACAGGGTGCTTTTATATTCGTTTAAATTTGCTGCTCTACTTTTACAAATGATTCTCTACTACTACATATTACACTTGCAAATTTTTATACACAAATAAGTAGACATTTTATTAATATAATATAATTTGTCCTTGAATAGCTTAATAAAAACATAACAAGGCATTTTCTATACATATAAACAAAATGAGCCGTGGTAACTCAGATGGTTAACGTTCGCTGTAATTATAACAGAACACGAGTAACCCGGATTCCATCCCCGCCGGCACCAATGAAATTGTTAATTGCAATTTTAAGTGCTGATTTACCACATGCTCGGCGGTGAAGTAAAACATCGTGAGGAAACCTGCATGTGTGAGGAATAAGGAAAAAAAATATTTCACATTGAAGTTTGCCAACACGCATTGGAGCAGCGCGGCGGACACTTCCTTGCCCTGAAACCCTCTCAGAAATGAGGGGAGGCCTGTACCCAGCAGTGGTTTACTTGTATATACAAAATTTAAGTGTCTGTCTGTAATATTCCAAAAACTGTTTTATATTAAGCTCAGGGGGTTATTTGTATGCCATTAAGACATAAACATCCATTTAAAAATGTGGGTCGGCCTGTTTGTTTAATAAAGGGAGCACTGCCAGGTGTGAACTAGTCTATATTTTATCATAAAAAAATTAAGTGTTTTTTGAAAAATCGAAAAATATTTCCGAGTTTCCGATAAAAAATTAACCGACTTACAAAACTTAAAAACGAAAACAATAAAACTATCATTGCTGTCTTTTTTAAAATATACCAATGTCAAAATATTTGTTTTTAATTTTCGAGCTTTTGACTGTTAGTAAAGAAATTGTTGTATTTCACCATCTCATCCATAATAATTTGTATCCAGATATAAAATACACAGGTATATATCGGGTGTCCCATAAAGAATAAATAATCCTGGAGCGCTGAATAGTACAGCTATCAGGCACTCAAATAAAAATACAAAAAATTCCAAGTGGTGCCAAAAAAATGAAGATTTAAAAAAATATGTTTTTATTGACCACTGTCGCAAATTAATGAAATTCGTTGCGTTTTTGGTGTTCTCTTAATTTTCACAGACAGAAATGAAGCAAATATTATGAGTATCTATCGTACTTTTTTGCAAAACAAAACTTCAATTTTTAGCATATAATTTTACAAAAAAATAATATTGACAAAAGTTTGAGAGAGAAAAAGTATGAAGTGAAAAAAAGTATGGAGATCTAAGTGACCAACTATTTCAAAAATATGCGCAGTTAATACAGTTTACAAAATGGTATGGACACATTGTTTAAATAACTCTCACTCCATCTTAAAGAATTACCTAAATTAGCGCTAGACGAGCTTTTCCATTTTTATGGCGCTTGTATATTTTTCACTTTCATTGACTATAATAAAAGCTTTTAGCTCAATAAAGTAGACATTTAAATTTTTATCAGCAATGGATAAGGGAACGCACATAGTTCGCCGTAAATTTTAACGATAGAAGTCTTTTGATACAGAACTTATCTTACTTATATTATTAAATGTGAAAGTTTGTCATTGAATCACGCTTAAACTGTTGAACGCTGAATTTCGTAAAGAGCAAGATTATAAAAGATACCTTTTTCCCCATTGCTATTCAATGAGTTATTTGGTTTACCTCATTTCCCTTACCTGGGTGAATTCTAAGCAAGTGAAACTTGTGAAAAAATTTATCCATGCATAAAGTTAAATCTACAAAAAAACTGTGTGTGTAATTCTAATATTGCCTAGAAACCCGGTACATAGGGTTATATAAAAGATACTTAAAACATAATTTGTTTTTAGTATTTATGTATTCAAGATTCACATAAAAATACTGACGTATGTCTATTAATATCGGCATGTAAGTAGTTAGTAGTCTAGAGCAGTGTGTAGGTTTATTTTTATCCGAATATGGAACATCAAACAAGGAGGATTCTAATTTCATCTGGTTCGATGATGATAATGCAGTTTGGCTTAAACAGCTTCATAGGTCTCAGGGCCCGCAGCCTTCTAGGCCGCGGGCCCTGGACTGTAAAAGGGTGAATTGAAATCGTGCCGAAACGGTATACGTGAGTGAGTTTCCTAACGGTTGTCCGAACGGGGGGTGACGTGTCCCGGCTCTGACGGCTAACTCGTGTCGTTCGAAGTTTTAGGCAGTGAGAACCGGGTCGGCTGCGGGCTCTCTGTGTCCTATTCGTTGTCCTAACACTCTTTGTAGCACTCGGTGAATGTGTAGTGTCTTTCTGTAACGGGCCGGTGACGTCGGGATTTGTGTCGTCGAGATCTAGCGGAACAGGGTGTTAAATTAAAACCTTATGGGACCTCCGGAAGCTTTGCATAACGTTTGGAGTCAGAGCGTAGGTTGCTGCGTTTAACACTAGTGGGTTGGGATGTCTATCAGCGCTCTCAATGTAGTAGTGTGTTGGTACCACCGTGCTCAGGTGGTGATGCGAATAAATCTATTTTGAATGACTTGGATGTCGTACAATTGTTTATGAGCCGCGTGTGCAAAGGCTACGCTTGCAAAGGACATGATAGATTTTCGCCTAAGCAATTGGCGGCTCTTGGGCGACGCAAAGTGCCGTGTCGTCTGCAAAGAGAGTGGTGTTAAAAACTGGGTTCTTCGGGATGTCGCTCGTTTAGAATGTGAAGAGGAGCAGGAAGAGAACGGAACTCCAGCCCTGAGGAGGCGCTTGGAGGAGTGAGTTCCTTCTATACGTAATCTGAAATGGCGGTTGACAAGGAAGGCTCTGATGATGTGAATGAGCCTATCGGCACGTTAAGTTTAGACAGCTTGCAAAGCAAGCCGTCATGCCAGACTTTGTCACTTTGCCAACTTCGAAGCAGAGGGCACCGGTGTTGCTGATTCGACCGTTACTCCTTGAGTGGGAGAAGCGCTCTAGGGTGTATTCCGTAAGGCGATGAATCTGATTAGTGCACGAGTGTTTGGGTCTGAACTTTTTGACAGGAAGAAGCTTAATAACCTAAAAAAATACTAATGTAATTTATTTTATAGAATAAACCCTTATGATCTTATGACAAAATAACACGGTCCACCTAATTGTACGTAAGTGGCCGTTGTGACTCATAGCTATATCAATCCTTTGTTAAGAAATGTTGATGCGTTGTTACCCTTGAGGATTTAAATAAAAAGCTCTATCGAGCTAGCAGTGAAAATCGAGCAGAAACGAATGCAATAAAAAAGTGAACAGAAATTGCACGTGAATTTGTAGCTAAACTGTTGCATATTTGTTGCTAAAATACCGGTTTTATTGCTCAAACCGGTTCTATTACAGAAGTTACTGCTATCTTCTAATCAAGGTACCATTATATTAAACGAGCATTTAGATACTTTAGTCAAATATAATTTAAAAATTAGCCATAATTTATTGCTGGAAACATTGTAAGGAAAATAAGAAAATTCAAGGAATAACCGTATCTGGCAACCAGTTATGGTTGTTATGTTTTTTTTAAAACGTGACCCCACACTATGATTTTCTCCTGTGTCGTGGAAGCAGTTTACATATATAAATTGCACAAGGACAAACATCCAGATCTGGAAAAATTACTTGTAGGTCACACAAATACTTGTTTTTGTACTTGTTTCTTAACTCGTTATTAAGCCACTACACCACGGTGCCTTCAAGCCTCTTATATAATTAACTTGACAGAACTCAAACAGATATGTTCTACTAGCGCCTAAAAATCAAGAATCCAACGTTTTGTCGCATGAAATAAAAAAATAAATGATATAAAAAGCACATTGTTAGAAAAATAAATGATTGTTGGGCTTATTATCTTTTTAAATCGATTAATTGCTATTTTTACATTAAAAAGTGGTTTTAGTGGCTTACGGTGGAGATTTATCAAATCCGCATAACGGGATAAACACGATAACTATTGAAAATATCAATTGTTCAACTCAATATCTTTTTTAATCTCTTCATCTTTCATGTGGGAAACCATGGAATGTAAATGGCTGTTTAATTTTGTTTTGTTATATTTATTTTTTCGGCTGAGAAATTCCGAAGTTTGCGGTGTTTGACTTGCCTTGTATACATTTTCATATATTTTACTAAATACAGATACACTGACCTGTGGGCTCTGCCGCCGTCGTGAGTGGGTTACTGTACCGTTTGTTTACAGCGGCTCGTGATGAAAAATATCGATCGCAGTAGAAATACAAAACATTACAAAAACTAAATTTGATACATACTTGACCAAGGTGAGATATTATTATTATTTTTATAATCATAGATTTTCATTAGAATATAATATTGTTTCGCTAAAAAATACGTAGGATTTATATACCAATTTACTCACACGTCTTGGACTTTATGGAATGACCTGGAGGTGTAATTCGGTGAATGCTAAATTAAAATACTGGTTATGACTAGACTAAAAACTTTTTCAAACCCAATTCAAGTTGATGACAAAAATTTTATTAAGGAGTCAAGTAAAAAATACTAGTTTTTACGATAATGCCTGAGTAGAAATATCTAAAAATTGAAGTAATATTAAGGTTGTATTCTGGTCGTTTTAAGGTAATTCTGTTAAAAGATTTTTTCTATTAACAATTATAAAAAAAATCTTAATAGTTATAACATAGTAAAATTTAAAAAATATTTTCTATTGTTGATTGCGAATTTTTTCTACATTGTTTCACGATCATATTAGCATTATGAGATTACACTTTTGGTTTTTCCAAACTTTTTATTGAATTTTGACCTAAAATTATCGGAAAATTAGAAGTAATAGCAATAATAAGCTTATAAGGTTATTTGTGAAAACTTGTGTATATTTTACGTGGGTATATATAGGTATTTTACCTTTAAAATTGGCGTTAACATGAACGCTTAAAGCATGCACATTTGGATTTATCAAAAGTTTTTTTGTATATTTGCAATTTATGTGCTGATTTATCACGGGTTCAGTGGTAGAGGGTACCGTGAAGAGAACTGCATCCCTGAGAAGTAAAAAATATTTTGGAGACAAGTGAAATCTGTCATGTAAAATCTCGGCAGACTGTTCGCTATCCCAAAACCGTCACAGTGATGACACAAAACATGCACCGAATTGTACAACACATTAAATATCTTTCCTTAGTTAGCATTGACATTGTAGGAGAAATTTTTATTTTTTGTGAGCGTCCCAAATATATTCCTCATGAGTACATGTACAAAAGAACGGTTATCGATGGGAAAGCTACTGTCCATATTAAAGGAGACTTAACAGCAAGTTTTTATTTATTTTAACGATAAGTAGAACAGTATTCCAGAAATTTAGAAAAGGTATTTATCTGAGCTGGGAATCGAATTTGCTCAAACACGAAAAATTAAAGCTTATATGTTATATTGCCAATCGATAGGACTAATGTTCATTCCCCTAATATACATTATACCGTAAATAAGGGAGGACCATAAAATACAATATAGTTGTGCCAAAATAAATAAATATATATATTAAAACTAAAAAACCGTAATTATGACAATTTTACTTCAATAATTTCACTAAAATTTCCCTTTAATACTTCCATACCTCAACGCTCGCTGTTAATATCGCAGTACGCGAACAACCATTTTGGATTTTCATCCCCGCCGGCTTCAATAAAATGTTAATTACAATTTTAAGTGCTGATTTACCACGTGCTCGACGGCAAAGGAAAACATCGCGACGAAACCTGTATGCTTAAGAAATAAAATATTTCGAGTACATGTTGAGACATTCCACATGAGTCCACAGAGGTGACAACGCATTTGCATTTGATTCTTAATAAAAAAAATATGTGGATGTCTATGGACTACAGCACCCACTTACCATTAGGTGGACTCTGTGCTCGTTTGTTAACTATTCTAAAAAAAAGAAAACCTGTTGAAGTTCAGCAATACGCACTGGAGCAGCGCGGGGCATTAATTGCTCCATAACCTTCTCAGAAATGTGAGGCGGCCTGTTTTTTTTTTATAGGAAAAGGGTGACAAGCGAGCACACAGTCCACCTGATGGTAAGTGGTTGCTGTGGCCCATAGAAATCTACATTTATCCTCGTTTGCGAATCAAAATGAAGATGCGTTGTCAGCCTTGAGGACTAAGATGGAATGCCTCTTTTCCAGTAAAAGGGGTCTCCGGTTCTCTACACTCACCACACGAAACACAGCAGCATTAAGCTGCTATTTGACGCTGGTATTCTGTTAGAGCGTGGTCCTTCCCCGGTCGAGCCGACCCATTCGTACTACAACTATACAATACAATAGCGTTTACGTGGTATCTACCACGTATCACTGTGTGATTTACAAAGTCTCTAGTTTACTACTTCACTTTACCTTACCTTATCATCTATATCGAGATATTTGTAGGGATAATTTTGAAATATGTGAAATAATATAAACATAAAATAATGGTTTATAGGTGTGTATTTGAATTGGCGCATAAAGTTCCTATATGATACCTTACGATATTCTGGAAAAAAATTCTGAGCTTCCCCGTAATCGACTAATTAAAAAATAAATTTTCCTGAAACATAGCCCATCAAGTAATTTCGCGACCGTTTTTAAGTAAATGTGTCTTATACTTATGCTGTCTTTGAAATAATTTTAACAGATGAAAAAACACATTTTTTTATTTAAAAAAAGAAAAGGAACTGTGTATAGTTTACCTTTCGTATGTTTATTAGGTTGACATCACACGTATATTCTGTGAACCGCAGTCCAGTGGTTTAGAAACATCGAGTGAGAGCTTCGCAAACAACTCAGTTATGTCATTTCGTAAACAGCTTTGCAGAAAATGGACTGTAAAATTAGTTTAGAAAATATAAAATATTTTAATACACAGAGGAACGAATAATCACTAATTGGAAATATTTAAAAGATTTTTTATTTTAACATCGCAAATAATTACAATTTATTCTTATTTTTAGAAGATCCATACATACTTCAGTTTTATCTAATATTTATAGCGCAAGTGTAATCATTGAAAAATTGCAAAAATAACTTCTTATTTTCCCACATAATATTTAAATATATACAATATTTATTATCATAACAAAAAACTATTACTAAAAACTTAAATTATCATACAGTCCTACTTCCCATGGTATTCCTACTTTTTATATAATTTAAATCAGTGTAGCCTTCAAGGCTAATTTAACATTTTAAAGTATAGTGACAAACAAATTGGTTGGGCGGCGGGCCTTAGGGTTCTCGAGTTCGATTCCCCGGTCGAGCCTTGACCCTATTACGCGAGATATTATACTAGATGGACTGTATACGCGGAAGCTTCTTCTGCCTCAACAAGATGGCGGACCCTTGACAATGCACTCGCTCTTCCGAAATCTATTGCTTGCCAAGGTTATGAAGGAATCCTGCTTGAGCACGTTAGGAGAAATGAAATGGGGCGGTTTAACCAACAAACAAAATGTTCAAGCAGGCACTGAATTATAGGAAAAACACACTTACCGGGGTGTGACTTCGATGCGGCTTAGGCGCTTCCGTTGCTGTGGTGCGACTTCTGGTGGGTCTTCTGGGGCGTCCCAGAGATGCGATCCAGGCCAGTGTTGCGAAGGAAGAGAGCGGTACGCGACGATATCTCACACTATGTGAGGCGGTTACTTCTAGAGCGCAACTGCTCCAGGTGGTGCGTTCGAAACTAGCGGTGCGCGGCAAGAGCGGGCTCGAGGGCAGCGCGCGAGCTTATATTGCTTCGGCTTTCCTATCAATGCATCTCGGTCGGGCGCACTTCTCATTGGTCGAAAGAATCACGCCACCTTCTAGCCTCTCCTCTTTCCCCTCTCAGTGTGTTTACGGAAGGGACAATAGGTCGGAATAAGGATACTTGGCACAATATACCCTCGAATAAAATTAAAATACACGAATCGTTTCCGCTTAACCATCCCCCCCGGCTTGAGGGGTCCCCTTCAAAATAACTAACGCTAAAATTAAACCTAATTTTCGACTATAATTTCTAATCTAGAAAGCTAATTTAAATTATTGAAGGGGCAAAGTGCACAAACGGACAACAGGACGCATGTAAGACCCAGTCGTGGTCCTAACGCGAGCTACCCTAGTTACCCCGTCGGAACCGGGAAAAACCTCTTCGACAATCCCTAATAGCCAATGGAGAGGCGGCGTATTCTCCTTGGTGAGCACAACCACAGGTCCGACAGTTAAAGGTTCAGTTGCTGTGTTCCATTTTTGCCGAGCCTGCAACGTATGCAAGTATTCCATCCTCCATCGTTTCCAAAACGACTGCACCAACCGGTTCAATAATTTATGGCTTGCGGAAATACTAAGTTTGTTCTCGTCCATGTCTATGGCGGGCAGATTCTTCAAAGGCGTTAAATTCAAAAAATGTGCTGGAGTTAGAGCCAGCGGCTCCGAGGGGTCACTTGACAATGGACGACAAAGGGGGCGACTATTCATGACGCCCTCAATTAGAGCGAGCACAGTACTTAACTCTTCGAAGGACAAAATTTGATTTGTATAAATGACTCTTTAGACTCTTAATATTAGTCTCCCAATTTCCCCCAAAATGGCTCGCAGCTGGGACGTTCAGAGACCACTCGATGCGGTTCTCGGCTAGGATGTGATCGAACTCCGAATTATAATAATTGCTGGTTAAAAGCTCATGTAGTTCTGATAAAATACGTTTCGCACCGACGTAGTTTTGTACCGTTATCCGTATTCAATTTACTTACAGGGCCACGGCGGGAAAGAAATCTTTTAAATGCACCCATGAAGCCCGCTGTGCTGAGATCACCAACGAGTTCTATATGCACAGTCCGAGTAGTCAGACATACGAAAATGCAGACGTAAGCCTTTGTGGATCTTATACCCCGCCCGCGAGTGAGCGTGACCTTAAACGGACCAGCAAAATCAGACCCAGTGTGCATAAAGGGCTTTACGGATTGTGTTACTCGACAAGACCTAAGGTCCGCCATTTCCGGAAATGACGGTTTAGGACGTACTCGAAAGCAAGCTATACATCTGTGAACTCTATTGCGGATTAAATTACGTGCTGAAAGAATCCAATAATTCTGACGCAAGATTGACATCAGCAAGTCGGGGCCAGCGTGAGGTTTCAATTTATGATGGTAATAAACTAATAAATTCATGATATGGTCTTTACGCGGTAAAACTATAGGATGCCTTTGGTCGAAACTCAACTGCGAGTGAGACAAGCGTCCACCTACTCTGACGATTCCATCTTGTAAAAATGGCTTAAGACGTTGAAAAGCGCGACTACAAGTTCTATTCGATTATAATCTTGTAATTTCATCGGAAAAATGTACACGTTGAATTTCCGCAATACTAGCAACTCGGCATAGCTGTAATAGGACGCTACGATATACGAACGTCGCGGTAAAAGCTTCGCGAATCGACAAACGTAAATCACGCTGTGCAATAATTTCGACCAAGAGGACAAACGGTTCGCCAAAATAATGATTGGAGAAACTTCGCTCGAAACGTTCGCCACCAGAGCGTGCCTCTTCTCTTCCGGTGGTTGAGACACTGACGAAGGGTCGAAATCGGTTATTGGCCACTGCGAGGGTTCCAATTGAACCCAAGAAGGTCCATGGAACCAAAGCGGATGGTCCATTATTTGCATCGGGGTGAGTCCACGGGATAGACAATCGGCAGGGTTTTCCGTACCGGACACGTGATAAAAGTTCCGTGTTCCTAACTCGTCTTGGATCTTGGCCACTCGGTTCGCGACAAACGTATCCCAACGATGGGGTGAAGAATGAACCCAACATAAAGCGGCGGTTAAGTCAGAAAAGGCAAATATTCTTTCTATGTGAACTCTGTCACTACATGCACTGATAACTGCGGTAATAAGCTTGGCAAGGACTAGTATCGCGCAAAGCTCTAAGCGCGCGAGAGAGACAACCTTACGGGGGGAGGCTCTTGACTTAGAGCTAATGAGACTGATCGAATTTCTACCATTATTCTGGACGTGAAAATATACAACGCCCCCGTAAGCCTTCTCGCTAGCGTCTGCAAACCCAACGACCGTGATGACGCTATTTTTATCGACGTTTATATGACGTGGTATTTTAATTTCACTTAGTAAAGGAAGTTCCTCCCTAAAATGCAGCCACGACCGAACAATGCTATCAGGCGGCGGTTCGTCCCAATCGCATTCACATAACTAAAGTTGTTTAATCAAAAGCTTAGCGAATAGCACCACCGGGGCTACGAAACCCGTGACATCCGATACTCTAGCAATGCATGACAGCATTGTGCGCTTTGTGCACGTTTCTGCGGGCGGGTTTACCTTAAGGCTAAACACGTTGGACTCCGGTGACCAAAATAAACCGAGCACCTTGTGGGTATCAGAATCGTCGAATTCCTTTATCGCCGAAAGGCGGTGTGATAGTGGGATTGTATCTAAAACCGTACGCGAATTACTAGTCCACTTGACGAGATCAGAGCTTTCACCCGCTTTCATGAGCTTTATAACCTCGGCGGTGGTTAGGATGGCCTTCTCCACGCTATCAATCGAATACACAAAATCATCCATATATAATCCACTCTCAATTGCCCTCTTAGCTTTAGGATAAGAGGGACCTTCATCGTAGGCGAGCTGTCTCACCGTGCGTAACGCATGAAATGGGCTCGACTTTAAACCAAAGCAAACGCGATTAAATTCCAACACCATTAGAGGTTCTTTTGGGTCAAAGCGATATAAAATGCGTTGAAATCGACGGTCGCATTCACGGACCCCTATGCAAAGAAACATTTGGCGAATATCGGCGGATAGTGCTATACTAAACAAACGAAAATTTGCTATTATATTAAATAAATTGCCCTGTAAATTTATTTAATATAATAGCAAATTTTCGTTTACTATAGAGGATATCGTTAAGAGAGAGGTGAGTGCTAGTTCTAGCACTAGCATCGAGCACTACACGTAACTTGGACGTAAGTTTGTCTTCCCTAATGACCCCGTGATGTGGTATGAAATACGACGGCGCGTCTTCGTAGTTATCTAATTTTGGAGCCACAAGTGATATGTAACCCTCCCTTATATATTCATTAATGACGCCGTCATAAGCTTCCTTTAATCTGGGCGAAGCGAGCATCCTGCGCTCCAAACAATAGAAACGTTTTTCCACCATTTGACGCGAGTCGCCGAGAGACAAAACATCTCCTTTAAAGGGTAGCGATACACTATATCGACCGTCGCGATCACGAACGGTCGTGCGGACGTAAATTTCCTCGCATAATCTATCATCTGGACTAACTATAGGTGGAACGTTCACCTCTTCCATCTCCCAAAATTTGTGAACTAACGACTCGAGCGGTTCGACAGCCATACAACAATAAGAGGTTGTCGAAATATTATCTATGATAGGGGCGGAACCAACGATAACGTAGCCTAAGACGGTCTCCAGTGCGTAAGGCGCGGTATGCGAGGAAATGCCCCTGATCTTATTGTGTAACAAAAGATGAGGGAAAAGCGATGCTCCAATGAGCATGTCTATATCTCCGGAGACGGATATCGTCTGCCAGAGTCAAATTTTCAAAATCAATCATTGCCGAGGTGTCGACCGAAACGGTTGGCAGACGCTCGGTGACTAATTCATTTATATTAAAATTAATGTTACGATCTAGCCGAGAATAAAATTTCAAATTTATAGAGCCTTGGGTAATTTTATTAGTACCTCCGATGCCTTTGACTACGGGACATGAAGGTATCTTATTTATTAGCAATCCTAAACGCTGGCAACATTGTCGTGTTATAAGGCTACTTTGTGATCCGCTGTCTAGCAACGTACGGACACGTTTCCACGCGAATCCCTAACTACGATACGGGCTGTACCCAGTAACACGGTGGAGGGAGACTTCGTTCCCGCATTCGACATCGAGCACAGGGCGACGTCACCCGGTCGACCGCTAGAATCGTCGACTTTAGTATGTGTATTTTCCTTGTCCGATTTACTCGACGTGAATACGTTGCCACCTTCAAAATGTAATAACGTGTAATGTGGATGAAACTAGAATTGCATTTAGCAACTAAATGTCTATCGCTTAGACAATTTAAACATAAGTTGTTCGTCTTTACTATTCTATAACGTTCGCTGGGCGGATGTTTAAGAAAGGTCGCACAATTATACAAATTACTGTGTTGTTAATTCTTACATAGAACACAGGCGCTATGAGGCGATGTAGGCATAGCGGGTACGTACGTCAGAGACCCAGCAGTCCTAGTTGATGAGATCTGTCTGCGATCGACACATTTCTTAGCTTCTTGTTTGACATTCGAGGAGCGCTGTATCACTTTAATTTGATCTCGTACAAAGGATGCTAATGAGTCGAATGACGGCAACTCAGAGCTACGATGCTCCATTTCAAACGCACGCAGTTTCTTTAAGGCGATATGGAGTAACACCACGTCCATAAGGTCATTAAATTTCAGGTTCTTGAGTGCGGCCACCGATGCTACAAATTTATCTAAAAACTGCTCTAAGCCGGTGATGTTCGCGGATGATATAGCTTTAAGATCGAATATCTGGTCTAAATACGAAGAGGCTAACATTTCATTTTTTTTCATCTTATCTTCATATTTGTTTTTACGCGTTTCAAATATTAACGAATAATTGTTTACTGTTGGTGTGAAGCCTGAACAAATGGATTTTGCCCTACCGCTCAATTTACTAATTAAGTAATACAATCTTTCAGCGTCGGATAACGATGGATTATTATGTATAGTGTTTTCAAAACTATTTACGAACAACGGTCAAGTTTTAATATCTCCTTTGATTACCGGAATATCTATGGGGGGCAATCTAAGTGATTAACGTGGGCGTACCTGGATTTCTGGTTTTGCTTCGCTTTGGGCTGGAGACTGTAAGAGCTTTGCCGTTCTTTTCACGCGACACAACATATCTTCAAACGATAGAAGTGGTTGATAATTCACTATATACTTAGGGTCGATTTGTAATTCTAAACGATCAATGTTGTCTAATATTTTTTCGTAATCCGATCGCAAAGAGTCCACCGTTTCGATTTCACATAAAAACGTTTCCCGCACTGAATCTACGTTAATATTTTTTATGTGATCACTTATATATTGTATACGTGAAAAGAGTACGTCCCTCTTGGCGTAAAGAGTTTTAAGTTTAATTTCATTTCCACTAACTGCCATTTTAAATCACTATAATTAATATTAGATTAATTACAAACAATCGTACAACGCTGGAGGATGGACACAATGTAATACAACTATATCTCACAACACACTATTGTCTTATCGTGCCATATTACGTCGTTAAATTGAACACCTTTGCAATCAAACGAGATAACGCGCGTCGACTAGATAAGAATTTAAACTCGTATTATTTTTTACAAATGGTGGGTAGGCTAAATAAGATTAAGCGGATCCAAACTATTTGAATAAATAAGTCGATTTATTTATGCGAATAACTAACAAATTTTAAATTTAAACTAAACACAACTACATAAATATATCTAATATTAAATTAGAGTGCATTTTCTAAGGAAATAGTCCAGCAGTTCGACTCGATGAGGCTACAAAGCACCAGTTCCAAATCGGGCTCGAAGGACCAGAAAATGGTTGGGCGGCGGGCCTTAGGGTTCTCGAGTTCGATTCCCCGGTCGAGCCTTGACCCTATTACGCGAGATATTATACTAGATGGACTGTATACGCGGAAGCTTCTTCTGCCTCAACAAGATGGCGGACCCTTGACAATGCACTCGCTCTTCCGAAATCTATTGCTTGCCAAGGTTATGAAGGAATCCTGCTTGAGCACGTTAGGAGAAATGAAATGGGGCGGTTTAATCAACAAACAAAATGTTCAAGCAGGCACTGAATTATAGGAAAAACACACTTACCGGGGTGTGACTTCGATGCGGCTTAGGCGCTTCCGTTGCTGTGGTGCGACTTCTGGTGGGTCTTCTGGGGCGCCCCAGAGATGCGATCCAGGCCAGTGTTGCGAAGGAAGAGAGCAGTACGCGACGATATCTCACACTATGTGAGGCGGTTACTTCTAGAGCGCAACTGCTCCAGGTGGTGCGTTCGAAACTAGCGGTGCGCGGCAAGAGCGGGCTCGAGATATATTGTTCTTTTCAATGCATCTCGGTCGGGCGCGCTTCTCATTGGTCGAAAGAATCACGCCACCTTCTAGCCTCTCCTCTTTCCCCTCTCAGTGTGTTTACGGAAGGGACAATAGGTCGGAGGAAAGATACTTGGCACAATATACCCTCGAATAAAATTAAAATACCCGAATCGTTTCCACGTAACCAATCATCATTATCATCGTTACAGCCCTTCACAAGTCCACTGCTGAACATAGGCCTCCCTCAAGTAATGCCACAAAGCACGGTCCTGAGCCACCTGCATCCATCGACTTCCTGCATGTCTTACCAGGTCATCACTCCATCTAGTGGGGGGTCGCCCTACACTTGCCTACCGGTACAAGGCTGCCACTGATAATTATAATTTGCAAATATATGTATAACAAATATCAACTAATCTGAATACTTTATTTGATAAATTTTATATTTTTAAAGAGGAAATGAATCCTTCAAATATTCAGATCATGTACATATTAGAGCAAATAATAGAATAGAAAAGAATCATTTGTTATTCGATATAGGTTATATGTAACACTTATTGAAAGACATTTCTTATTAATCTGCTCAATATCTGTTATAAATTGTATTATATCTAGTTGTAAATCAGTTCAATTTCTTTATTGTAAAATAAGGTCTGGGAATAATACAATCGGTTTTTTAGAATACTTAAGTCTTCCTTTGCGGGGCTTAAAACTAGATGCTGTTTGAAGGAAAGTTTTTAAATTATGGAATAAATAAAAACTTCAAGTTTCTTCGTTGTTGAGCCACGCTGCAGCCACATTGTGGATGAAGCATGAATGGGTCGGCTCAATCGGGGTAGAACCACACACTCACGAAATACCAGCGTCAAATAGCAGCTTAGAGCTACTTTGATTCGTATAGTAATACACTTACCTTTTTACTGGAAACGAGGCACTCCATGTTAGTGCTCAGAGGTGACAACGCATTTGCATTTTGATTCTTAATTGAGGATAAATGTAGATGTCTATTGGTCACAGCAAACATTTATCACCAGGTTGATTGTGTGCTCGTTTGTCGCACTATTCCATAAAAACATACTATATATACTAGATATGTATGCAAAATCAACGACTTAAGATTATTATTGATATGATATTATGATATTTTTATTCAGAGTCGTGTTTTCTTGTTTTATGCCATTTTGTAACGTCTATCCACAAAAGGGAATTTATTCAGTTCTTATTAATGTTGAATTTGTTTTGATGATTGTGATTTTGTCAATTTTACGAGTAAGTATATAAGTTAAAAAAAATTGTAATTTATTTTAAATAAATTCTAAACGAACTTCGAAAACTCATTTTTTAACGTACGTAATATCTCCTTATACTCGATAAGAAAGAAAAAAACAATAAAACTGGCAAAATGAGTATTTTGATAATGTCCTTATTGAAACTAATTTCATCATTATTCATTCATTATTCACATTTGCGCCGTTAATGTTTTGATTTGTTTTTTCATACCAAGCTCGATGATATATTTTCGGTGATGGTTTAAATCAAAACAGGATCTCTCCTAGCACGAGATACATGCGCTCCAAAGTCTGCGAGCATCGTATAAATTGCTCCTCAGCTTGATATTGATTACGTACTGATATATACATCGTTTTAAATTTTATAATATAGTTATGAAAAACTCGTTTAAGTGCAAGTAGTACTCACGCCTTCAGAGTTCCGTATAAATTTGATTACGCATGTAGGTAGTTCATTCAACCCGGGAATCATACGTAAGATAAACACCGAACATTGCTTTAAAGATGTTCCTGTCGGTTGAGCGGCCTGAGGCAAGCACGCAGACTTTTACTTGGGTTAAGCATGTTAGATCATTCACGTTAGCTTAATGATTGGCTGGACTCAAGCTTTAACGTTGTGATCCCATGCAAGATGCGATTTTAATGTATTTTACTTGACGCGATGTTTTGTCAGTCTTCGCCATCACCTTGATCAAACATTGCTTCAGTCATGCATCCAAAAATTCATCGTCTTAACTTGTTCATTAACCTACTTGAACAAGTAAAACGTGCTTACTGTCAAACTAGTTATTCATTATCACTCCTTAACGAAAACTTAGTGCGGATTAAAGGATAAAATTTACGGTGGAAATAATGTTTTCCCATACAACTACTACATTACGGTCGATGCTATAACCGCTAATGAAAGTTTGAATCGCAAAAAAAAATGATTTTACTACGAATGTACGACTTTCGGACTTTATCCTTGTAAGAGTTTGGTTTTCCCTTTTGATGTACTAAAACTAAAAAGAACAAAAAACCAACAACAGTTTTTTTCCTCGCTTAAATTTGAGAAATAGTTAGCATATTAACGGTTAAAATGATTTTTTCAATTTCCTACAATATATTATTGCCTATATATTTTACAGAGAACTGGAAAAGTGATTAAGAGAAAACTATCTGCATTTGATGTTGAAATTCTAAATAAACAGGAACACAAAGCTGAAGCACCGTGCTAAAGTTTACGGTTGCATGAAAAATAAAATACGTTTTTATATGTCATTTCGAGTAAACATAGCGAAATAAGTGCCTCATAAAATTGATCAAATAGACTAACACTTAAGAACTTTTATGCAAACAAATTTTAAAACCATTAACATTAACAGCGTGAGCCGTAGTAACTCAGGAGCTAAACGCTCGCTGTAAATTTCACACTACCTACGCGAGTCACCCGGGTTCGATTCCCGCAAGTACGTTTGAAATTGTTAATTGCAATTTTAAGTACTGATTTACCACGTGTTCGGCGGTGAAGGATAACATCGTGAGGAAGCCTCCATGTGTGAGAAATAAGAAAAAAAATATTTGTAAAGTTCTCCAACACGCATTAGGCAAGCGCGGTGGACATTTCCTTGTGGTGGAACTCTCTCAGAAATGAGAGGAGCCCTGTGCTCATTAGTGGGATATAGATCCCACTACTGGGATATAGGCTGTAACATTACTTTACTTTTTACTTTTCTAACATCATTACAGACTAATGAGACCGGTATCAGTTTGTGATTTTCAGAATTCTTCATACATTACAGGTAAAGTTACAATCTACATAATATATGAGTATGTGTCATAAATTCTATTTGCCTGTTCGGGTACTGGTCTCCTCTCATTTCTAACAAGCCTATGGAGCAGGAAGTAATTCTCCGACCGGCATCGCTTTAACGCAAATTATGGTGAAATTAAAGTCTTCTAAATATTATTAATTTCTTTGACGTACAGGTTTTCTCACATTTTTCTCATAGTTTATACGTTGATGAGGAATTCTCATAAATAAAATAAATAGAAATATTAAGTTATTTTAATTTTTAGCTTCATTAGTCTTATGGAATTCATTGTTGATAATGAGGTGATATAAAAAGAGGAAGTCATTATTTTGCGGCCATTTTTAAAAGATTTTCTGTTTATTTAAGCTGTTATATAACTGTTGAAAGCTCGCTGAAACTCTGAAATTTTATATTGTTAATTGTAATTAATATTTATATAATTAGTTGTATTGATATTGCGACATATCTTTGCAAGTTGCAGTTGATAGCATCTCACTGCTCGGACGTTAATGGAAATCTCTGAACAAGTAGAATTGTACAATCAGATAAGTTCAGATACAATGGAAACAAAGTTGTCCATAACTTACAAAATTCAGCTCTAATGATATTGATAGTAATTCTTTTCTGTTAATTTTGCGGATTCTCAAGCCACATACTTAAATGAAAAAAAAGTTAGCTGTTTTCTTGAAGGTCCTAAGTCGTATTGGTCCGTAATAAATCGGCGGTGGTAAACTATCATTTCATTTGGTCATTTGAGGAAGAAAACTCTTAGTAAAACGTACAGTGGTGGACTGTCAATCATCTAGATGGTGTGGATAGTGGTAAATGCGATAGAAATTGCAAAGAGATGCAGAATGCCCAGATCGAACCGATGAGAAAGAACTCGGTCGTTGACGATTCAAGTTGAGTTGGTGCCGGGTTGTCCGGACCAGATGTGAGAATAGTATTAGTAGTTATACGTGTCATTTATTTATCATATCAGCCTATCACAAGTCTATTGCTAAACATAGGCCTCCCACATAAATTTTCTTTTATATCTAGGGAAAAATTTCAATTTCCTTTTTCAACTCATGACAGGGTTTTTAGGTCCTCAATAATAGAATTTGTGTCCTCTACTGTTCAGGCTACTCTACTCTGGAATCCCTTACATGAAGACATACGAAAGGCGCCAAGCAAAGGCTCTTTCAAGAGATTAATTCGTGAACACCTTTCAAAACAAACATTGTATCATGATTAGAATGATTTTATGTTAATGCATAATTTGATATGAATACGAGGGTGACTCTGACAGTTCTTAGAAAATCAAAAACTGGACAAACTAGCAAGTTATTAGTTTTATTGTATCTTTTCAAAATATTTTCCATGTACATCAATACATCGCTTCATCCGATGGAACCGCTGAGAAAAGCACTTTGCCCACTCATCATCTCTTCGATAGCATTTTGAAACGCAGCCACTGCTTCGTCGGCGTCTATAAAACGTTTTCCTCGGAATTTTTCTTTTATTTTCGGAAATAAATAAAAATCGCAAGGTACGAGGTTGGTACTATAGGGCGGGTGACCCAGTAGTTCCACGCCTGACGTCGCTAAGTAGTCGATTGTTTGCTTGGCGGTGTGAGACGAAGCGTTGTCGTGGTGAAGGAGGATCCTACTGCGAGGTCGTTTCTACCGAACTTTTTCCAAGACAAATGGCAAACAATAATTGTTAGTGTACTACTCTGCAGTAACTGTTCTTCGATCCTCTAAAACAATTATTGCGTAATTAGCTGTCCTTCCGAACAATGAGGCCACCATCTTTTTTCCCACGCTTCTACCTCTCTTCACTTTAGATGGCAACTCCTCGAAAGGAAACACCCAGACAGTAGACTGTCTCTTAGTTTCTGGATCATAACAATAAATCCATGTTTCGTCACCCGTAAGTATGTCGAGCACAGCATTTGATTCCCCTCCGTTAAATCTTTGAACCATTTCACGACACCAATCAACACGACAGAGTTTTTGGGCCTCTGTCAAATTGTGAGGTATCCACCGGTCACAAAGGTTCCTGACCGCTAAATGTTCATGGAATATTTTGTGCACTTTCTCATACCGATGCCTAATCTTGTCGGGATCTGCTGATAAATCACTCTTTTGTCAGTGTCTATCATCCGCCGCATAACACTGACGTTATACGCCGTAGAAGACCGTGGCTCATGCAGATCATCATTGAGATTAGTGCAATCACGTTTAAAATCATTAAACCAGTTGTAGACAGTGATACGAGATGGGGCTTCATCGTGAATGGCCAATCGAAGTCTATCATAACTTTCTTGTTGACTTAAATGACATCGAAAGTCATAAAAAATCATTGTACGAAAATTTTCTCGCGTTTAATTCATGCTGACGTAACACATACAATTATCAATTTTAGCATCAAATCGTAAACAAAATACAAATTAATAAAATACATACACAATAATATTGGAAAAAAGTTCCTGTTTCAAAATTTGAACTTATTTTTTATTATATCGTTTTCCTAATAACGTCTAAAAATAAAAAACTGCCAACTGAGGCAAATCCACCATATGAAGTATGAGAGAGTCAGCAGTAGACTTTAGTAGGCTATAACTATAAATTATTTATTTAAATTCAAATAAGAATATATTTATAAAACAGATAATAACAAATAGAGGCATCCATTTAAATTAAAATATACACGCCTTAGAAATGAAAACTAAATAGGGGCTATTGATTATATTTTATTTTGCTTACATAGTTTAAACAAAATGAATTTAAAAATAGTATGAGCTGACATTCAACCCGACCTAGCATTAGGGAGCTATTGTAAATGACGGAGGCAAAAACTAGCGATTTTTCTTGTTTTATTTTCATTAACTTAAAGCAAGATGACGGTATTCATTTCATGAATTTTGAAATATTTGTCTCATTGAAAAAGCCTCTCTGCTTAAGAGTACAATAAACGTGTAAATTTTATTTATTTACACTTTATTGTACTAAAGGTACAAACGGCGGACTTAATGCCATATGGCATTTTCTACCAGACAACCTGAAAGTTAGTGGGAGATATGTGTATTGCAGTGGGCTAGGATGAAACCTAAAATTGATAAATTTCACATACACATACCCCCCCCCCCCCCCCCACACACACACACACCCACACACACACGCACACGCACACACACACACACACACGCACGCACGCGCACACACACACACACACACCACACCACCCCCCAAACCCCCCCCCCAACACAACAACACACACACACACACACACACACACACACACACACACACCACACACATACATACTCGTAGCTCAAACATAATTAAATATATATATATAACACAGACAATTATCAATTTTAGCATCGGATTATATATTATATAATATTAATTTTATGAATTTTAGGGCGTTTAATTTTAATATCCAGATGACCTGAAAATGTTCACATTCTGCAGACTTCCAGTGGCGTCTGTGCTTTAATTTGATGAACAGTGCGGTGATATGATATCTACAAATCCGAATCCTTGCAAAAGGACACCGATTTCTACAAAGAATAATACGCAAGTCTATTGAAATCATAAACCATTAGAGATGGGCCGAATATGGATTTCAACGAATACGAATATTCGGCCGACAGTTCGGTAAAATTTTTACAGAACCGAATATTCGGCCAAACATAATTTGGTAGAATCAAATCGATACTTAACCAATTTATGTCGAAGCTTGTTACCAAAAAGCACGCAGGATGAGCGCCAGACCCTGCCCCTTGCTCCCCCGCAACACCTGACATGTTATAATGTTATTGCATCATGTAGTACTGAGCAAATTGCCGACACATGCTTACGTTTTGACTATTTTTGTGAAAAAACGGTATTTGTTATTCTTACTAAAATTGATAATTATACGATAAAAATAAATGTCAGAAAATCTACTAAGTATTTGAACTTATTTTAGGAAAACTGAAGACTAAAGTAAAATATATTAATATAGTCATGTTTTTTTTATTTCAAAAACATTTTATCAAGCTTTCTATTTGCTTCAATTGGAAATAAATCTATCGGTAGCGTTATGTTTTGGAGGTAGTACGTTACAGGTAGATTTAATCCATAAATAAAATAAACTTTATACAGTAAAATTATGAAAGACATGGCATTACTCAATTCGTACATTTCAATACAGTGGACACATTGAGTAGCACTTTAACGAATGTTCGGTGATTTGGCCGAATATTTATCAAAGAGAACAGTTATTTATCAAAGAGAAGCCAAATTTTAAACTTAAGTTCAAACATATAAATAATGATATACCTTTATTGCAGTTTTTGAAAATACGCGTGAGTAAGGCTTCTACTTTTATTAAAAATTGTCTCAAATTAAAAGTGATTTATAGGCAACAATGTTTTTGCCTACCGATCAAGCCTTACAAATGAGAGCGTGCGCAGAAAAATTAGTTTTAAATAATGCATTATCACGTGCGTTGAATTTTAAAGTTAAAAAGGACAGACTATTTAATATTTGTTTTAATTAAGTCTTCTTCATCATTTGCCTATATTACTTAATCTGTACCTACTCTGCAAATATGGCCGGTTAATCCAAAATAACTGCAAAACTTCAAGGTGCTCGTTCTATGTAGAGCTTTTCTTCGTTAACTATCGAACACCTCGGTGCCCACCCGTCCCTCAGGACGTAGCCATGGGTGCTATAACTCTAAAAATTAAAAAAATTAGACGCTATAAAATCTGAAAAAATATTTTTATTCAATGTGTAGTATTAAGTCTCTATGATTATATTACTTATGCACACCGTGTAGTGGCGGCGTAAGAGAATTCACATTTCTATATCATCCCGTTTTATAAAAGGTAACTGAGACAGGAAAGCAGGGCAACAAGATCTTTTTAATAACAACTACAAAGCAAAAAAACTGCGGTTGCTAGTCCGCCTTCAAAGCATAGCAATTATGGAGAGTGGAACTCTATCAAATAATAAACTAAGTATGTCTGTAGAAAAATAAAAAGAATATTTTTACATAAAATTGAAGTGACAAGTTAACCTTACAACCCTGATAATAAGAAGCTAGTGTCTGCTGCATTCCACGGACACCTGCAAACGATTTCGAACAAAGAAGGTTACTGATTTGTTGTCATTCCGAGAAGCAGATGAACACCTCACATCCTATAATTATGTAACTATACTGACCCTCTATAACTTTCATACCGTAACACAGCATTGCAGATACTGCTGCTTAGCAACAATAATGTCCTCCAGATCGAATTTCGGCCACGGCGGCCTACCTCAACGGAGGTTAGCCATCGGCGCGGGACAGGATTATAGTATCCCAGTGTATGCGCAAGCACAGGTACACTCTCCATTCCCTCACTCTCATAATCCGATGGGACGGTAAACCGACCCGACCGGAGAGAGATCAAGCGCCGGACCAACTCGCTTGTCGTGCTTTCCGAGGCACGGGGATGAGACACCGCCAACTTCCTGACTCCGGGCAACTACTGAGAATTTCTTGACGAAAAAACTCAATAATTAATTTTTGTCCCTACCCGGGATTGGAACCCAGGACCTCATGATCAGCAGTCGCACTACTACAACCACTAAACCAACGAGGCAGTCACAATATTACAGTAATAGATATAAGAATGGTGCCTATCCAGACCGACTTCTTCCTAAGCACTTATATAAAAATCAACGCGTGCATCAGAGTGCACATTGTTACATGTCGTCGCTTAAATATTTTATTTACATTATTTTATTTACAATATTTAAAATGCACTAAAAAAACTTAGTGATTTTCTACATTTTGATGACCCCTCCCCGTAAAAGACAATATAAATTATTCATCACTGAATGCTTAAAAAAGCTTTTGATTACCTAAAAAAATCTGTCGGATATACAAACGTTATCAGTTTTTTCAACATCACCAACAAATCCAAATAAATTTATATTAAATTAAAAAAAATCCTCATTTTTACAATAAATATACAATATTTACAGACATTCGATTTAAAAAAAATTTAAATAACGTTTAACCCAAAAAAATTTTACTCCAAGCTTGGCGTTTCTTTTTAAGTACAAAGTGTTACCTCAGTTTATTTCACACGAGAAATTTTATTCCTTCAGAGCGGCATAAACCGGCATTTCGCTGTAGTCTATTAAAGCTGGAACACAGCTCCCAAGAAGAACAAATTTATTTGAAGTGCCTTTGGCATCGCCGTTAGTGAATTGTTGCAGCACATATTAAAAATTCAGTATAAAACCTCTTTTTAATAGACGTACTGTTCATTTTTTTTCTAACAAATTTTAGCAATAATGACGTAACGTAACACATCATCTATAGATATTTTAGGCACTCATAAAGCTATTGAGATTCAGTACAAAAATTTCATTATTTTAATTTTTATTTTGTCTACTAAAGTCACATACATACGCTATTCTAAAATTTCACAAAACTTGATTTTATTGTTGAGTTTATTATTACATAACACAAAAACACAAAGTTTATTTTGAATTAAGTAATGCAAAAAAGAACGCAATAACGTACCTATTTATTTCAAAGTGTAAGTCAAAACTTTTTTATTGATTTTAGGCTTGTTTGAAGGTCTGATGAACGCCAGGATCTACACCAGTTAGTAAAACAACACTTTTTCAGGAAAGAACCGGTAATAAACTCTTGGGAATTTTTAATACCATATATTATATGTACCTATGTAATGTTTGCTTGTATTTATGTATATTACCTCTTAATTCATGATAATATGAAGATTAATTCAATACTATTACGACCTTGTTTGTCTATACTATGATCACGGTTTTTAAAATTTTTTACGTCTGTTATTATATTTTTTCATTGTTTCCAGGCCTAATCCGCATTCCATGTTTGTAGTTTTTTTAACCATTATATACTTACTTCTCATACTTCTTTAACGATATAGAAGCCAAAACATTTATTTTTATTTTGGTGTCTGTTTGTCTGAACAATTTGACGCTTACAGCTTATACTCTGGAATAATGTTTAGAATATTATATTATATTTTTATTTACGCCCGGGTTTCCATCGCATAATCTTTGCGGTAATATAATAATCGGTTGGATCATAATGTTTTTGGTGTGCTTATAATACTAATTGAAAACCTGAGTCCACCAAAATAATGCATAAAAGAGACGGATGTCCTACGTCCTAGCGGATGTTGTAGCAGGGAATATATCCTTGTTTCTCGAATTACATTCAAATTTCCTCTCTGTTTTAAGCATGTGCAATTTCCTGTCAGTGTCTGCATTGTAATTACAATTAATAAAGCACAAGGACGGACGTTTCACACGGCAGGGGTGGATCCATTATGCTCACTACTTAAGGCCGGGTCCACATTTGATCATATTTACTTATCTAGATTAGGAGTTTCATATTGATTACTTGTATTGATGCATACCGTATCAAAAAACGCGTCCAAACTTAATGATATCCTATTATGCGTATTGGTACATGGTTCTATATACGTGGAAGAACAAGTGTCTCCTCCAAGCTTTTAATATTGTGTAGTGGTGTGTATCATCGCCTTTGATGATAGGGGAAAAACCAACTAGTGATGGGACTTGCTGTATCAGATATCGTATCACATAGAAGTATCGCGATGCAGTATCAAAATATGTCCACACTACTGATAACGATTCGTGTTTTCTAGAATTTCATATCAGATACAAGTTACACGAGATAAGTTACACCATGATAATCAAATGTGAACCCGGCCGGAATAACGATCGGTTATTTTATCGCGATTGAGCGAGGGTACCAATTTCAGACAATATCATTAATGAAAAAGCTTTCTAAAGCGCCTCAAAAACATATTATAATAATAATGAGTTTATAAGGTATCAACCCGTTTATGTATACACATACAAAATTACAAATTAAACTCTATTATGAGTTAAAGTATAGTACTTAAAATAAATACGAAAAGCATCATTATACTGTATTCTGAGCGTGTTATAGGACTTTTTTGTGTAATTTATTTAAAGTTGTCCGATGTAAAAGCTGATGCAATAGGCTTTAAAAAGAGTAATCTTAACATCCTCAGAACATGAGGCAATGAGACGCACCAGCATGTTACAACGTATAGCCCTACGTTCACGCTCAATATCTAAGTCGTCACTCAGGTTCTCCGACAACATATTGTTACGAGCTTAGGGTTCGTGACAACAAAAACTGCCGATTGAATTACCAAAATTTACAGTTTTATTACCGAACACCAATTAAAACTTAAAAGACACTAATAATTATCACACTGATTCACTTTATTTCGCTCCGAAGCTTCGCTTGTCTCGCCAAATTCAATACTGCCCCGATCGCGGCATGCAGCGGCTTTAAATACACCTTTTACACCGAAACATCCAGAATATTCCAGTAGATACGGGCGCCGACCGACCAGACGCAGAAAGTTCGAGTGTGGGGCTTCTAGAAAGCTTAATTCTTCTGTTCGATCGAGTCAACTTAGGCGCGCAACAATATGACCTAAGTACCTGAAATTCTTCACAGACCGAACCTGCACACCATTTATGCTTACTGGCGGTACTCTCCTCGGACCTTTTCCAGCACAAAAGACTAGCATTTCAGTCTTAGACTCATTTTATTTTAATCCATGCTGATGAGCGTAATTTTCGCAGATAAATATAAGCTTTCTAAGACCGTTGATCGATGGGCTGAGGAGCACCATATCGTCTGCGTAGCTAAGGTTGCTAAACGCTACACCATTAATGTAACATCCAATTTTGATACTCCTTAGCTCCTCGATCAAGCTGTTAACATAAAGATTGATAAGGTCCGGAGAGTTCAGCCCTCCCTGACGTACCCCACATTCTAGTTTATAGCCACTAGAGGTTGTTTCGTCCCACCTAACATTATTCGTCTGGTTCTCGTACCAGTATCTCAGCAAACCCAGAACAGTGCCAGGTGCATTGGACTCTTGCATTTTCCTTCGTAATATATTATAATTAACGAGGTCAAATATATGACTCAAGTCCAGAAAGTAGGAGTAAACAAATGTACTATGTCTTTTATAATATTTTACAACGTGCTTAACCGGCACGAAAACCAAACTGAGCATCACTTATCCTAATACTTTTCACAAGTTCGGGCTGTAGAAGTCTTTCAAGCACTTTACCAACTATCGTGCCCAGAGAGATAGGACGGTAATTAGAGATATTAAAGAGGTCACCGGTTTTGTATAGTAAAATTAAAATGTCACGAAGCCTATGTTTTTTTTTTCTGTATGATAATTGATTCCTCAAAAAGGCGAAATCGATTCAAATGAATTTGAAATTATTTTTAAATATGTTATATTTCAAGGATGATTCCATAAAAATTTAAAAAAGTGTATCCATAATCCATAAAGATTTTAAGGTTATGTTCATTTTTAAATTAAATTTTTAATTCAAAGTAATAAAAGATTCCAGATGGAGAAAGATTTATTTTAGATCGCTCAAAAGCGTAAAATAACTCAACTTTTGATAAAAGGTAAACACCGACTTTAAATACTAAAGAAAAATAACACAACTTTCACTTAATAGCTTCTGAAGTCGGTGCTGAGACGTTGTTAAGTTTAATTGGGTTTCGTGTTAACGATTACAGGATTTCCTTGTTACATTTATTAATAAATCTTAGCGACCATATCAGACAATATTCTTTTTATAATAAACTTCATGGTTTATTATATATTTTTATAGAAATAATTAAAAACGCCCTTATAAACATCAGAATCTAAAGGTATGATACGAGTATAATGAACTCGCTGTAATCCTCCAAGAATTAATTCGCGTGGATATTCTTAAAGTGTCGTCTTTAATTATTTGTGTTGGTTTATCTCGAGCAATCAACATAAATAATTAAAGACGCCACTTTAAAAAAAATGGTACCAGAATTATAGTCAACAAATATAATGGACATCCTGGCTTCATCACTCAAAGCACGACTCCCATAATTTCCGGAAGGCCAGAAATAAATTGAATTGTAGACCTAGTCTTCCAGTGAGCGTTGGAGGGCATTAGTGTTTATGGTCCCATAGCTGACCTGTTTAAAGATGATTTTAAAGTGACATCGCCGTTGGAACCACCACAGTCGGGGAGATATGGGAGTACGGGTGATCAGGAGATTAGAGATCGATTTACAGCCAATGATGTTATTAATATCATTATTTCTATATCGCAGGACAGGTCTCCTGGCCATGGCGGACTTAGTATAGAACATTTGAAACTCGCTGGTTCGCTACTCCTCAGAGTGTTAGCGATGTTCTGTAACCTATGTAAAGGACATTCGTATTTGCCTAAGGCACTAATGAAAACTGTGGTGATATCAATTGTAAAATCAAAACTGGGGACATCCGTGATAAGTCCAACAACAGGCCGATCTCTTGCTGTATTACTGTTATTGCAAAAGTGCTTGACGGTTTGCTTAATACTGAACTCGATAAATACATAAACCTACACGACAATCAGTTTGATTTCAGACCCAGTCTGTCCATAGAATCAGCCAATCAAACTGTCGAGTATGATGCAGAGCAACGCACGCCCGTTTATGTCTGTTCTATCCAAGTCCTCGATCTATCCAAGGCATTTGACTTGGTGAATTATGAAATCCTGTGGCAATAATTGAGACACTGGTATAACCCGAAGAAATCAACAACATCTTCAAATTTTAGTATAAGAACCAGGTAAATGTTTTGCGATGATCAGAAAAGTTTCCGAAGCCGTACAGGTTGAAGGGTAGGCAGGGAGGCTTGATCACGCCCAAGCTCTTCAACCTCTAACGCGCTGATAGAAGCGCTCAGTAGCATGCATGTTGGATATCATATTGACTGAGTACGCCTCAATAACATCAGTAACGCTGACGCCATGGTGCTGCTGAGTGCATCTGTCTGTGGTTTCGCAAAACTGTACGGCATCTGTGAAAACTTGTCCACAGTCATAGCTGCACATATAGTGTCAAGAAAAGTTACTACATGGTCTTCCAGGCCAAAGAAAAATTGCTGCCTTCTACTGAACCTGTTAAACTATACAGGACTCCGCTAATAAGAAGGAAACGGTTTAAATATCTCGGGCATGTGGTATCCTATAACCAGAACAGAACCAGAAGATGACGGAGGTACAGAGAGAGAACGCAGCGCGCTGTCTGTTAGGGCGAACCAGATCGTCCGCAAATTCACTCGTTCCTGTCTAAGGTTAATTAGGATTTATTTTTATTTTACTTTTGTTATTATTTTTTACTAACAAAGTTACTAACACATACATATATGGTAAACCAAGAAGGGGTCATGTGTATGAGAAAATGCAAAGAAGTCACAGTATCTTTAAGTTGCGCCTGAAATGTTACCAGAATTATAGTCAACAAATATAATGAACATCCTGGCTTCACATCACTCAAAGCACGACTCCCGGAATTTCTGGAAGGCCAGAAATAAATTGAATTGTATACCTAGTCTTCCAGTGAGCGTTGAGGGCATTAGTGTATAAAGTCTCATAGCTGACCTGTTTAAAGATCATTTTAAAATGTCATCGCCGTTGGAGCCACCACGGTCAGAGAGATACTATGTTTATATGATCTTTCTCATAAGGCTCGTATAACTTTCTCCTACTTGTATAAATGCCTACTGTCGCCCATTTATTAAATAATCTACGACTATTTAAAGAGAAAGTTTAAGAAGTAAATATTCTATTAAATTTACAAGTTATTATTTTAAATAGTATATGGTACAATAATCAGCACTATTTTTAAATTAAAGTGATGGAATTCCTTTTACTATTTTACTTCTAAATGTTCGCCGATGCGAGTGTAGCCTGTTTTACAAAAATATGCGAAAGCAGTGCACATTATTTTTGTTAGTTAGAGTACGTATGGTTCATGAGTGATCCAAAACGTTCCTATCTAAGGTTAATTAGGCTTTATTTTTATTTTACTTTTGATATTATTTTTTATTAACTCTTGAAATTAATGACTCGTGATGATCGTAATAAAATATTTTTATTCATATATTTATTTTTATAATCGTTCAACCCGTGCAAAGCTAAAAATATCTGGGGGCACGGCAGTGCCCCCGCCAAGTCGAGCAAAAAAGCGGCACGGCCGTACCATCTTTTCTCGAAGCAATTCAGGCCATTTTCGACCCCTTATAACTTCATGATCAATAAAACTAGAAGCCTGAATGTTCAGTAACCGAGTAATCATTGTATAAACATGGTATATTTAAAATTTCATTCAATTTGAACCAGTATTTTAAGAATTGTAACCAGTCAAAATTTCTTAATTTTGTCACTCACTGACTTAACTAACTTAATTTCTGTCCAGTTTTTTAGATACACTAACTGCATAAATAACTTTGTAATCCCATATAAATATATAGAATTACAAAGTTATATTTGCAGTGAATGAATCTGTGTACTTGTATATGTATTACAGGTGTACATAGGTACGTTGTTGGTACTCAAGAAGTAGACGGTACCGGAAAGGTAAAAAAATTAGGGACTATCTTATATACAAAAAGAAATGAGATACCATTAAAAACATAACTTGTAAAAAAAACCAAGTCTCGCAACTCAGTTCTTCTACCGTAAAAGTTGTGAGATCCATGTAATACCAAGTCGGTTAATTTATTCAGTTCCTACTTAAGGGTCCTTCTGTTTTAAGTTATTACGTAATTAGCTAACCTAACAACATTTTATAGTGACCATATCAATTTTAATAGTCTTTTATGTTTTAAATATATAGATTGACTTGGCAATCGCATTAAGCAATCTAATTTAATAATACGTATTACTTGTGAGATACATTGTGGTTTCATGCGATGGCCGAGTCAATCTATATATTTAAAACATAAAAGACTTTTAACATTGATATGGTCACTATAAAATGTTGTTAGGTTAACTAATTACGTAATAACTTAAAACAGAATGACCCTTAAGTAGGAACTGAATAAATTAACCGACTTGGTATTACATGGATCTCACAACTTTTGCGGTAGAAGAACTGAGTTGCGACACTTGGTTTTTTTTTACAAGTTATGTTTTTAATGGTATTATAATATTCTGTTTCAAATTCCATACGGAACATGTATTGGTATGGGCTACAAATATATTTTTTCGGAGCCTGGCTGGTTTGTTCATGTAATTGTGACACTAATTTGTCGGCTCGACCGGGTTCAGACCCCGCTCTCACAGAATACCAGCGTAAAATAGCAGATTAATGCCGCTGTATTTCGTAAGGCGAGTGTGGAGACCCTTTTTACTGGAAACGAGGGATTCTTTCTTAGTCTTTAGGAGTGACAATGCATCTACATTTTGATCCTTAATCGAGGATAAATGTAGATGTCTATGGTTCACATCATCCGCTTACCATCAAATGGACTGTGGGCTCGCTTGTCATCCTTATTCTATAAAAATCGTTTAAAATTATAAACAACATGGATTATTCTTGCATTATATATTAGTATCAATGACGAGTACATCACTCACCATCGACGTTTGCCGACGATATAGTTCTTGTGACAGAATCACTGAAGGACTGCTTAATGACCTCAATGTGCCTCCCAACGGATAGGATTTAAAATGATCATGTACAAAAGAATAATCATGTCTAACGTCCATGTCATACCTATGGCGGTAGTTGTTGGGAGCACTATGCTCGAAGTTGTTGGTGAGTATGTTTACCACAAATAATCCGACTAGGTAAGTTCAACTTAAAACTTGAAAACGAGATTGTACAATCAGTGCGTGTTGCTAGTGATGACATATGAATCTGAGATCGTGGTCCTTCACTGCTGGCCGTATTAGGACGCTCAAGGTAACACATCGAGCTATGGCAAACGCTATGCTGGAAGTTTATCTGCGTGATAAACTTAGAAATGAAGATATCCGCATTAGAACCGGAGGGACCGACATAGCCCAACGGATTTGGTACTAATCTGAAGTGGCAATGGGCTGGCCATATAGCTCGAAGAACCAACAGCCGACGAAGAAGGTGAAGTGCAGGGCGACCCCCCACTAGATGGAGTGACGACCTGGTAAGACATGCAGGAAATCGATGGATGCAGGTGACTCAGGATCGTGCTTTGTGGCATTCCTTGAGGAAGGCCTATGTTCAGCAGTGGACTCGAGAAGGGCTGTAATGATGATGATGATGATGATGACTCTTGCATTAGAATCCCGCCGAAAATACGTTCACTTGACATGAAATTCTCCCATCGAATAGAGGATTGGTCGGTCACCAAATTAAACATTACTACATTATAAATTATAATGCTTAACTAGTAATCATTATAGAACGAAGGCTCTCAATAATTGGCAATTTACCCGACAAACTCAATTCAGAACCGCCGCCAGCATCCCGTGCTCTTTAGCTTCAGTAAATATAACAATAAATAGCAAAATACAAAGACACTACTCGTCGCAACCACAAGAATATTTCGAAACCCGCGAACAGTGTTAATGAAAATGCTTTAGCTATTATATTATTCCAATTAATGTTTTGCGTTGTCTTGCGCTCTTACAATTTTTAATAATCACAGTATCTATTAATAAATATAATTGAATTGAGAATAGTTTAAATTGTCACACTTGGCAGTCTCATCGATTATTTTACGTCAGGCGTAAATCAATATTTAAAATCAATGATTTGAAAATATAACGTACCAGAGACAACTTACTATATAAATAAAACACACCATTTTTCTTTAATAGTATTTTATTTATTATCATACATAATGATAATTTCATATCCTCGAAACAAGAACTATTATTAACATCATATATAATATGAACATAATTTTTTATATTTGGCCACAGTTTTGAGCATGTTCTAGCTACTTATTAATTATGTACCACATAATTTTTAAAACTGTATCTCACATCTTTGATCGACATACTTAAAGCTTTGGCTAAAGATATTATACAATAAATTTCATTTATTTTTTCCTCAATTTGAGCAGCTACTAATTGAATAAACGATTTCATTATGCACATTTCTCTACAATGAATTAAGTGGGTTGTTTAAGCTTTAAAATGGAATATCAATACAAATAATTATTATATGCTAGCTGCACAAATTTAATTGACAAATTTAAAAATTAAATTATTATTACTATTATTCAATTGTTACTATTAATAATTCAAAGGAAACTAATTTAATAATCACATAATTTGAGTTCTATTTCGCTGCGTATTTAATAATGTTTGGAATTGGCAATTTTCATTGTCTGACTGTCGTTTATACAGGCAATCATTTATAACGATTTATACCATTTAAATATGAACTGTTCAACATTTGAATTCGAATTCAAATGCTAATTATGAGATGTCTTGCTTAGCAAAACACACGATTGCACAAACGATAAAAATATCGACTTTAAATTATTCAATAATTACTATATCACTATTTTTTTACTCATTTTGTTAAACAGTTTACATAATCAGTAAAGTGTAAACGGCAATTTTTTCCCAACTTAATTCATTAATCACTTATAATAACATTAATAATATTAATGTCCTCCAGACCGAATTTCGGTCACGGCGGCCTTCCTCAACGGAAACTGGCCATCGGCGCAGGACATTATTATAGTGCCCAAATGTAAGCGCAAATACAGGTGCACTCTCTATTGTCTCATTCTCATAGCCCGGTGGGACGGTAAATGGACACGACCAGAGGGCTTTACGTACTTTCCGAGACACGGGAATGAGACCCCGGCAACCTCCTGACTTCGGACAACTACTGACAAATTTTTGACGGAAACACTTAATATCTATTTATTTTGGGCCGGCCCGGGACCTAAACCAGAGAACTCATGATCAGCAGTCGTCTTTACAACCACTAGACCAGCGAGGCATTCAGCTAATGCTCAGCTGCTATGATATCAGGTCTAGGGTAATTTTTAACGCATAGAAATTTTTCTGAAGGAATGCAGACAGATCATAGAAGTGAAAACTGCATGAAAATTCATTTAAACTCGTAATTGACGTAGTCGTACAGAAGGACAGACACTAGCCATGAACTTTTATACTACGTATAGATCACTAAAACCAACACAACATATTTTATATAATAGGATTCTAGTAATTATTTTTAAATATTAATTATTAAAAAATTTATACGTGGTGGAGCCATGCTGCAGGTATATTAATAGTATAGTTGCAGCACAAATGGGTCAGTTCGACCGGGGAAGGACCACGCTCTCACAGAATACCAGCGTCAAACAGTAGCTTAATGCTGCTGTGTTTCGTATGGTGAGTGTAGAGAACCGGAGACCCTTTTTACTGGAAACGAGGCATTCCATCGTAGTCCTCACGGGTGACATCGCATCTGCATTTTGATTCATAATCGAGGATAGATGTAGATGTCTATGGGCCACAGCAACAGTGGTTGCTGTGGCCCATAGACATCTACATCTATCCTCGTTGCGTGGACTGTGTGCTCGTTTGTAATCCTATCCTATAAAATAATGTAAGTAATCAATGCCTATAACAACATAAATACAATAAATTATATACTTTAGATATTTTTTACCAAAAATATATTTTTCGATATACAATATTAATTGAAAGAATTCCACAACGCATTTTAAAAACAACCACTATAATTGAATTGCTGATGTAACTGCAAATACGGGTACGATCTACTTTGAAGTTCGTAGTCAATATACTCGTAGGTAAGGATCGAAAACGTTTTAATTTTTACAATGTAAAAATCAAACAAACCATTAGCGACGTGTAATATTATAGGGAATATTTAAAATTATAAATTAGGTATGCATTTGAGCAACAAATTATACAATAATTTTATTTGCAAAATGTGTTGTTTGTGGAGTGACTAACATCAATCTTTATACTCCGCATTTTAGCATTTACTTTAGATACAGAAGATAATTAAATAATTATATCATTATACGTTATACATAGTTAATACATTCCAGTTATATAAAACTTGGCTTGGTGTTTAAGGTTTGTTTCTTTTTTATGTTTTTTTTTAGATTTTAAGCACTAAGCAGTTCTTTTATTGCTGTTTTGTGTAGTTATATTATGTTAATACACTCTGCCTGATAAGATGTATAAAATAATGCCTAGTGAACTTTGGTCTCAGGTTTCTTCGATACAGGCTTGCCTAGTGATACGTAGTACTATTATTTATTCTGTGCTAGTGAGGAAACCAACAAATATTACCTATTGTATAATTTTTTCTGTTAATAAAACATTTTCATTTTCATTATACAAATTATACCTAATATATACATAAGTCTGGAGGAATACTATAAAACGATTCTGAACCGCCTGCATCCATCGGCAGTATCGTGCCTGTAGGTGGGTAGGGCGGCTCCCAACTTAACGTAATTAACTTCTTTCATTAATAAAACATAACACGTATCTCAAGCTTTGGTTTCTTAGAATAGAATAGGAAAGCGATGAATGACGTCTCTATAACGTTGTCTATTTATTTAACAGTTTATGTACACACATACTTCGATAGGAAAATGCTAAAAACAAAATTATGTACAAAGGCACTGCTTATTCCATAGTGAAATTTCTTCCAGCAGGCCTATTGAAGGATAGTTGAAGGAAATAGAGGTAGTCAAAATGTGCACTTTATTAAAATATACATATACAATACAAATACAAATGATACACTTTGGCCGCAAAAAGCGGCTATCTTTACGGTATCGATCCGTCAAAATTGCCATCAAAGATTATCATAAGCTAAGAAAAACTACTATACGTTTGGGATTTTATGTGGTTACTTCAGATTATGTATCGTGCCTATTGCTTTTGCAACAGCAGTGACAGACGAACTGGCAGTGTGTTCGTGTATTTTATATAACGTATTAGAAATGTAGAATGTAAAAAACAAAAATACTGGCTCTAGGTCAAAAACATGTTGATGACCTCGAAAATCAGTGCTCAAGTACAAATGAATCACACTTGACCGAAGGCTATTGAGTGGCAAAATATATGCGACATAACATAATATAATTTATACTACTAGATTTATGTAAATATACTAGATATTATTATCTACGTCTTCAGTGAATCTTACATATTTACATGTTTTATTTAAACTTTTCTTTCGCGCCACAAATTCTGTTTTAACAGGGTTTGCCTGTATAGTACTGCTTACTTTTCATATTGTAAATAGCTTCATGATTACGCACAAAATCTATCAAAATGCTCCAGTTGGAGTTGGAACTCATTTTTTTATCGTCACCGGTCACCGCTATCGAAAAAAACGTTGATGAACTATCCGGCAACGTCAAAACGGCCGGCGCGCAAATAGCGGCAAACTTTATAACACCGCTATCCAGGAAACCTTGTTGTTTATAAATACAACGTTATAGTAACGTCATTCACCGCTTTATTACGACTTATCCTAACAATGAATCCTGGCAAATCGGATCTTAAACGGACCTAGATGTTATATGTTAATGAATGACAACTTTCTTTTTGAGCAAAAAATAATTTACAATTGCTCAAACATAAACAATCATTGCTCACAAAAAATATTTAAGTATCCGAGTTTTAAAAAGAGATCATAACATATTCATAAATTAAAACGTAAATGAGATCAAACGAAAACTTTTTCCGAATTAAAAGCCATTTCAACTGCTTTTTTTTCCTTTGTTACCTCACATGATGTTTATTCATTGGCTTAATGTACATATTTATACAAACATTATTTTAAAAATTCTTCTAAGATGGTGGTTTAAGTGGCGTATTTCCTACGTGTAAATTCTGTATCTGAGGAAGCAAGATGGCTGCTGTGGCAATGGTCGTAACCAACACGAAAACAGCGAGTAAGGCTCTGTCAGCAACAACGGCAACCTGGTGAACAAGTATAATTTTAAAGAAAATGTCAGCAAACTCAATCTAAAAATTTATAAGTAACTAAAATTCATCGAGCATTTTTCCTTATTCGACATTTATATTACACTTATAAACGCGTCGCATTTCCAATTTTAAGAAAACAATTTGTCTACTTTATTATTCGTTAGGTTCGTGTAGAATCTAAATAACGCTCGTTATTTAGGTCACACTGGATCGAAAATGCGTTTCGAAGACATAGATCTTTAAAATTTTAAGTGTCGTTTTTAAGCTTGAAATGGCTTCTGTTTGTCGAAAATGTCACACAAAGTAATTTAGCTTAAAAACTGAGGAGTTATGTTTTTTTACGAAAAAAAATGAAATGTATGGAATGAGATGTATGGAGCAAATATGAAAAATCAGTATAACCCTGGAACCGCACAATTGCGCAGGGAGTTATAGTACTAATATTTGTGATTTTTGACATACTTCATATTACGGAAAACACTGCACTTTTATTTTAAATCGTTAAAAAAGAATTTTTTTCTTATTTTTCAAACTTGTTTTAATGCAGAAAGATAACTGATACGGGTTCTTTTTTGCTTAAAAATATGTCAGAAGAATAGTTTATTACAACATCAAACCACACTCCGTCCGATGGTACTAAAATATCTTTGATTCTACTGGAGTATTCTAAGAATTAAACGAAAAACAATAATAAAATATAACCATGGTATCGCACGATTGCGCATTATATCCTTACAGGGGGTTATAGTGCTAATTATTTATGATTTTATGACATACTTCATATTACCGAAACTACCGCACTTTTTGTAATTATTAAAAAAATATTTTAATTTTTCTAACTTGTTTTAATGCAGAAAGATAACTGATACGGGTTCTTTTGTTGCTTAAAAATATGTCAGAAGAAAGGTTTGTTACAACATCAAACCACCCTCCATCCGATGGTTAAAAAAAATCATTCAACTTCAATGAATATATTATCATTATTAATTAAATAATATAACTCTTCCAAATTTAAAACGATATTTCCACAATTATTTCTTCTGCGGCTGCAACGCGTCGAGTACCAACTATTTATTAATAAGTTTCCAACGGTATGTATTTTATTTATAAAAACTTTTTATTGCATTTCTCTTAAAAGTAAAGGATACAAAGGATAGAGTTAATGCTAGGCCTAAGCAATATTACCTGTCTCCATTCAAGGTTGGCGCGTTCAAGTCGCTCGTTGGCAGCAACGCGCTGTTCGTGCCTGGCCGTTGCCTCGCGCAGCGTGCAGCCGCAACACACGCAGCGGGAACACGCTGCCATACAAACCACCTCAGGGTTCACGGGTGGGCTTGTACCAGCGTTAACGCTTGGTCCCGTACGACCTTTAGAATTGAAACACTCTACTTCTTCATATAGCAGTAGACTTATGCTTAATTGTGAACCGATGATTTTTAAGAAAGACAAAAGCAAAGCATTTTAATAAAATACACATCGTTATAGGTACTTATGAATTATAACAGACTGACGGTTACTGCATGCCATACGCATCAGCTCGACCGAAGAAGGACTATGCATTTACGTTTTATATATTATAATACTTCTGCCAATAAAACAAACGAGTAAGAACGAGTTATTCGACCTATACCTACGACGCCTACTGGCAGGACCACAGGAACGCTTTCGCAAACTACCGCGGCCCTACCAGCTCCAGCCAGCCTAAGGCAGCCCCTGCTCGGGAAAGCACTACTCTTCCCCCATCTCCTTCTCAGGTAAGGCGCACCAGAACACATGGCAGGCCTCCATGTGTTCTGGTGCGCCTTACCTGAGAAACCTACCTGCACAACGGACCCCCCCCCCCCCGTGTCCGGTGCGCGAAGGCAGTGGAGCCAGGAAAAACAAACGCTCCGAAGCATTAGCCTTCCTGACTCCAGCGACGGATCGGGTCTATGGGTCCACCGCCAACCAAGATGTACTGTCACTCCTCAAGGCATTCCATCTTAGTCCTCAGAAGTGACGCGCCCGCATCCTTCTTTGATTGCAGCTGTAACTGTCCACGGACCGTAAGTAGCACTTACCATCAGGTGAACTGTAGATTCGTTTATTAATTTAGTTTTGTAAAAAGTCTAGGTGCAAAGCTACCAAATTCTTACAGCGTTTAAAACATCAGAAGAAAATAATTGTTTTTAATTAAAACCACTAGGTGAGCGATTTGACATCAAAAACGGGTAAATCAAAGGCCGACCGGATGGAGAGTAAATTAGCAAGTTAATTAAATGTAGCGCAACAGTACATCGGCATTGATAGTATCAAAAGCGTAACGTTTTTGTATGGGAAAAAAACGAGAACACAGCTCACATGATGGTAAGCAATTCTATAACCAATAGACATTTTACAACTATCCTCGATAAAGATTCCAAATAGAAATTATTGTGTTACGAATAAAGACTGTGATGGAATACCTTACCAATAAATAGGGTTTCTGATTGAAGTCACTCACTATTCTCTCTCACCCTCTCACTGCTATTTCACATTGGTATTCTAATCGAGCGCGTTCTTTCCCCGGTCAGGCTGACCCACTCGCACTACCCATAATATGCTGCAGCCTGGCTTTACCACGCATAAAAGTAAATGATTATTTATGCAAACCCTAGTACTATTCTACCATAATATTATAATCGAATATCATATGCTCACTTGATTTTTTTAACAAAAGGTAAAAATAAATAATTCTTTACACGGATATAGAAGGACCAAGCGCGACAAAGTCGACAAATATCGATAGCGGTATAACTAATTAGTGTATTATCATCATCATTACAGTCTTATAAGTTACAAACTGAACATTAGCTTCCCCCAAAGAAAGCTACGATAAAGTTCTTTGTTTCCTCTTTATTTGGATCACAAAACAGATGACACAAAATACAGAGACAAAAATATGGCTCATCACTACGAGGGTTACTAGTTTTGTGTTCATCTTCTTACAGGTAAGCACAACTTACACAGTCATATTTTGCGAAGTAAATTATAAAAGAGGAAACAGATAATAATATGCTAATATATACAGTTATATGAAACCATTTCCGCTACAGCTACAGTTTGTGGATATCGGGATTGTCTATTAAACTTAAATCTAATACTTTTATGACAAATTTGAGATATACCTACTGGAACTTAAAACTAGCCGACATTAAAAAATTCATAATTCCGAAAATATTAACCTTATCGTAAACTCCGAAAATATTAAACCTATCGTAAGACCTTTTTTAATCGTATTTTATTAAAGAATATAAAAAAATACCTTTATATATATATATTAAATAAGTCAAAGATATCCAAATTCGGGATTTTTCAAACCTTTACAAATTCCTAACTCCGAAAATATTAACATTATCTTAAAAAGTCATAGTCCTTTCTATCAAAAATTAAAAAAATGTCCTGTTTGAAAATAACAACTCCTTGCAATTGAAAAAAAATCGGTCTAAACAATATAGCACCGAGTTGCCCTATGGCAACATGCAATTGTACCGGGTGGCCCATAAGTCCCTTGAAATGTAAAAAAATAATTTAAAAAAAAAACTAATGACATTATGAAAAAAGGTTTTTATTTTGTCATAATCCTTATAAAATGGGAATTATTTTTTGAAAATTACATCATCTAAATGTAATCCGTTACGATCGCGGCACTCCTGTAAGCGACGTTTAAAATTATCCATCACTGCGCGGCAAGTAAGCTCTGTAATGTTTGCCATTTCTTTTGGATATTTTCTTTCAGGACGTCAATTGTCCGCGGGTTGGTTTCGTACACTTTAGTCTTAAGATAACCCCATAAGAAAAAGTCCATTGGGGTCAGATCTGGACTACGTGGTGGCCAAGGAATATCTCCTCTTCGAGAGATCACTTTATTAGGGAAAAGTTGACGGACGACCGGCATAGCGACGTTAGAGGTATGGGCAGTTGCTCCATCTTGTTGAAACCAGGTCCGCGTATTGAAGCCTGGAAAATTCTGCAACTCTGGTGTAAAAAAGTCCTGGATCATAGCTACATACCGTTGTGAAGTAACAGTAAGCGCGCGGCCTCTGCCGTCCTCAAAAAAGTAAGTGCCTATAATACCATGCGCTGACATAGCCGCCCAAACTGTCACTTTAGGGCTATGTAAGGGCTTTTGATGTTTGCGATTTAGATTTTCGCAACTCCAGTAGCGACAATTTTGCTTATTGACATGGCCGTTGATGTGAAAGTGAGCCTCATCAGAGAATAACACGTTATAAAACGAAGTAAAGCGGTTCAACATTTCATTTGCGAAATTTAGTATGTGGATAGTGTCAGTATCTTTTAATTCCTGTACTATCTGAATCTTGTATGGGTGAAGATGTAAATCTTTCTTTAAAATTCGCTGTAACGATGTTCTGGGTAAGTTTAATGCACTGGAACGCTTATGAGTAGACTGGGTAGGATTTTCACGAATTGAGTGTTTCACTACATCGATGTTTTCTTCCGTCCGTGATGTCCTTGGTCAACCTGACCATTGTTTATCCAACGTCGAACCACTCTCTTCGAACTTAATAACCCAGTTCTTAATCGTTTGAACACTTGGAATGTCTTTAAAGTTGCGTAAATTCTGATATTCTCGAAATTTACACCGCGCAATGGTAGCCGAATCATTGTTTCGATAAAACTCGCGCACACAAAATGCACGGTCCGCACCGGTGAAACGCTCCATGGCGACTGAATTCTCAGAAACTGTCGGTACTCCCCCCGCACCGCGTGCGCCACTCATGCGCGCCTTTTTGTATTTTATTCGAAATTTACATTTCTAACGACTTATGGGCCACCTTGTATCTTATGTAGGACAATTTGAAGAAAATCCTACAAAACTCGGATTTAGGTTTAATAGTCTAGAATAGAAAACTTTCGGTTTTTATGCGCCGATCACTTCCGGGCTATACGCATTATTATGTCTATTTCTATAGATGTCGTCTTGTGTTTGTATAATGACGTTACTCTGGTAAGTGGAGAGAGAGGTTTCCTCGAGCGGCATTCTGGTACCAATAGGCGAAGTTTATCCTTTATCGACTAATAACGAAAATTATTATATAAATTTAAAATTTCTCAAAAATAGTCGATGTTTCTCAACTTCGACCATTTTTGAGAAATTTTAACTAATATACAGAATGTACATACTAAGATGATTGTGGTTAGGACGACTAAAGCGCGGCGAAGAGGGGGGCAGAGTAGAACCATCGCAGTTTGTCTCCGCCTTGAGTCGCGATCCGGTGCGCGGGTTCACTTGCATGCCGGCAGTTGACACCGCAGCTACGTCACCCTAGTAAAGAAAACTTTTGAGATGACAATTATTTCAAGTATTCATTCTATAATAATCACAAGTATTTATTACGACTCTTTGTACTGGAAAGTTAAATTAAATAATAAAATAAAGCAAAGCTCACCCTTCCTTCATCCACCTTTCGCGATATTCTACGATACTGTTTCATTTTAGGGGTGACAACGGACCTACATTTTGATTCTTAATTGCAGATATATAAAGATGTCTATGGGCCACAGCATTCACTTACCATCAGGTGGACTGTGTGCTCACCCTTATACTATAAATTTTAAAAAAATCTTTATCGAAGTGATAGTCAATCACATCTCTATCTCTTCTTATCTGACCTTCTCGTACATTGTTGTGGTTACAACAGGTACTGAACTGTGGCACAGGCTTTTTGATAAAAAACAGGGTGTACTCTTATTGCATAATAGTTGTGAGGAAAAGGATTTCCTCCGGGTTTACTTTCTGGCCGATTTTCGGCCCCACCGACAGCGTACAAATAATAGTTTGCTATAAATTACGCAAAAAATTAAAAACTGACGTTGCACCAGAGAGCAATCTCTAGCAGGCGGACTCTTACGAGTAAATGAAGAAGTGTGTCAACGTGTACGGTATAACTCATAAGCTTTGGGTCTACAAGGAAAAAGTAGGTTAGAATATAATGTCTAAGAAACGGAGATACTCGTAATCACAAAAAAGCCATACCAGAAAACCAACAGATCGTAGTATTTCCACAAATGTTGAAGCTGTAATATTAGGGGCACTTTACCTTTGTGTCAGTGTCAAAGTTGATGCAAAGCATGCGAGCGAGACGCTGTAGCACTAACTCGCGTAGCACCGCCGGCACAGGTTGCCCTCTCACTCCTCTACGAACAACAGCACAGATTCGCGCAATTGTTAATATATTTTAAAAAGATTAACTTACTGATTTTAAAGCTTATTTTATAACTGCGTAAAACATATTTAAAATTATAAACGAGAAACAATAAAGTAATAGCTTCCTGTGTGAATTTCTGTTTGTTGAAATGTTTTTGTGTTGGTACGATCGCCTTACATATATCTGCAGAGATGTAGCAGGGTGCCAACTGCTGTATTCTGATTTCAAGTGTAGGGCAGTCAATATATGTATTATAATCACGCAGTGTTTACAGCATTGTTCACGCAGCTGCAGCATGAATGTATCAGCCAGGAAAAATCAACGCTCACACACAACATCAGCTTGGGATAGTGGCATAATGACACTGTGTTTTTTGTGTTGATTGACGAGAACCGGAGACTCTTTTTATTTGTTATGTAGCAATGAATTTTAATCATCAGGGGTAACCGACAAATGGTGTCTGCGTCCCACAGCATCCACTTACCGTAAGGAAGACTGTGTACCACGGTAAAAGTCTTTATATATAATACAATGAAGATCTTATATATAATAAAAGGTCCTTATCTAATATATAAAAAATAATGTTGTTTTGTTCGTATTTTATACACTGCCATACCGTTCATCAGACCTTTTTATGGAATAATGGTGACCAACGAGCACACAGTTCACCTGATGGTAAGTGGATGCTGTGACCCAGAGACATATACATTTATCCTCGATTGAGAATCAAAACGCAGATGCGTTGTCACCCCTGAGGACTAAGTGGAATGCCTCGTTTCGAGTAAATAAGGGTCTCCGAATCTCAACACTCACCATACGAAACACAGCAGCATTAAGCTGCTATTTTACGCCGGTATTCTGTGAGAGCGTGGTCCTTCCCCGGTCGAGCCGACCCATTCGTGCTACAACCATAACATAGCTGCAGGGTAGCTCTACCACGTATGCAGCTATATTATGGTTGTATTTATGTATTATGGCGGGAAAACTTTGTCAAGTTACTCTTGCGCGAAGATTATAGGCATAGTGCAATTAACTTACGATGGCGCGTGGTGTACGCGTAATCGTACCGACAAATTTATTTTCAACATCAATTAAGGAATAATCAAATAGTAAGAAAATGAAAACATATACATGCTATTAAAAACTCAATTTAGTAATATCAATTTTACAAACAAAAAATTACGAAATTTCAAAAAACTCCAAGTATTATTGTTCCTAATTAAACAATATAACTTTTCCAAATTTAAAATGATATTTCCAAAATTATTTCATCTGCTACAGCAGCGTATCGGGGCACTAGCTACTATATAAAGGATTTTCGTCATAGTCCTCAGGGGTAAGTTATTTTTGTATGTAATACGTTGTTAGTTAGTTGGAAGAATTCCTGGGGTGCACAGAGGTGCACAGGGTGACTTACCATTAAGTAGACTGTAAACTCGTTTGTCACAATTTTACAATCTTTTTCAATAAAATACAAAGTTATAACTAGATTACACATATAATACAAAACTAAAAGTTTAACAAACTAAAAAAGTAATTTAATTTAGTGGAAACTCAACTCAATAAAATAAAATAAAATAAACATTTATTTTCAAATATTACGAAAATAGTTTACAAAAATAAACTCGCCTGTACGATATATTTAGAGTTACCACCGAGAGCGATGCTGAGAACGATACTAAACACGTACTGACGCCATAATATAGGCCTGTAAGGAAAATGTTAGAGATTAACATGGAAATCGGGTTATGACATACATATTTTTTTCATTTTGATATCTATTTTAAAAACACCATTGTCTAACCTAAGAATAATTTAATAACACAAACATCTAATTCAAACATGGATGGCATGGACGAATTTATACTAGAGAAGATTTAGAAAGCGTTATCCTTTATTTACCCCTTTTTAATGGAAACGAGGAATTCCATGTTAGTCGTCAGAGCTGAAAACGCATCTGCGTTTTGATTTTTATTGGAGCATAAACATCCACTTACCATCAGGTAGTCTGTGTGCTCGTTTGTCACCCTTATACTATAAAAAAAAATCTACATCTACCGATAAGCCTTATAACATTACACAAACGTATGTATAATATAATACTAGGTTACTTACATATTATGCATGCAAAGTTATTAAAAAAATTGCATAACATGCGCAGCTATGTCTGTTTTGATCAGTTCATTTTTTAGTTTAGTTCACCAAAATTACAAGAAATAATATCGAAAGTATTACAGCAAATTTGAAAAATTAATTCTGTTTTTTTTTTTAAGTTACAGCCTATATTTACATCCCACTGCTGGGCATAGGCCTCCTCTCATCCCCTAGTGGGTTTTAGGGCTAGAAAATATCCAACGCGCTGCCCTAATGCATGTTGGCGAACTACACATGTCTTCGAATTATTTTTTTCTTAATTCTCAGACATAGGTTTCCTCCACGTGGTAAATCAGCACTTAAAATTGCAATTAACAATTTCATTGGTGCTTTTTTTCACGGCTTTTTGTGAATTAAATAATAAAAATTCTAGAACTAATTTGCAACTTTGACTTAATAATTATCCTAGTACCTCGTAAGATCTAGTAGTGAGTTCGAATCGTAGCCAAAATCAAAATTTGCTCAACAACACATATTGGTGTTTTAATCTAACTCCGATCATTTCTCCCAAGCCTGATGTCGGTAGATAACGATCTTTTGTTTTCGGATACACTTTCGGAAACACTTCTGTTTGCACATACACTTAGGGCACTACAATATCGCCAGCGTATGGAATATAAATAAATATTTGTCACGAATTGTTTTGGACATAATTCGTGAAATATATCACCAACGATTTTTCCAGGCCGATATAACTCTAAGACCGGCAAGCCACCTTTGATTCGTCTGGTGTTGTAGATGTTCAAGAGCGACAATGATCACTTACTGATACGTGAGCTATATGCTCATTTGTTCCTTCTTATTAGAAGTGAAACAGCGTGATTAATTGCTCCTACCTCTCAGAAATGAGAGGATGTCTATGACCAGCTGTATATAATATATAATCAATTTTCTGTTGCTGCATGCAAGGTTATGTATGCATTCCTGTTTCATACATTACTTGTTTGTGGAAAAACGAAAAACGTTGTGATTTCATATCAATATATTGCTGCAAATTATAGGACACAACGCTTGAAGTTACCTATTAAAATCATAAAACAATCAGGTTAAAAATATGTTCAGTAATCGAAAATTAAAAAAAAACACAATATTCTGTATTTAAATATGATACTTCATTGTTATTAATTGTATCAACGTACGTTACTCGAATAATACAGTGATATAAGACAATATAGTAAAATCCTTACTTATCAATGGTGTTTTTTCAGTTGGCGGCAGTGTATCCCTGATGGTCATTAAGAATACGGTCATTGATAGTAAAGCGCTTATTCCTAGTGTCACTTTTTCTCCTGACTCCGAAGGTACGTAAAATACTAGGAGAGCTAAGGAAAGAAAAAAAATAGATGTGTAACGAATACAGTTAGTTTTTATAAACGTGACCTTTACGAGCTTCGTAGTCGCTGAATCTCTAAATACGTGAGCGGCCCGAGTTAGTAAAAATAAAAAAAGTTATCATAGTAAGAGACGATTTTTCAATCTTTAGATAAAATTATTCATGGAATGAAAAACAACACAAAAAAATAAAAACTGCAATTGTACGAAAGAACTATTTTAATTGTTTCACTTTTATCTTCAGCCAGGTTATAGTTTTCTTGGCGGGTAAATTTTAATCGACTGATGAAAATCAGCCTTAAAACTGATATTTCAGTCCATAGTGATTTTGTCGTTTGTTGGTTAATACCTGAACATCTAAGGATCTGTGATCCAGATTAAAAGGGCATATTAAGTTTGTAAAAGGGCATATTAAGTTTGGCCACCTTTTTACGTAATAAACATTTCACGTATCTCCTTAAAGGTGAAAAATGTAAATAATAATACAATTGGATCAACTCATCTCGTTTCATAGTCCAAAAATCATGAGGAAAATCTCATGATATCTAATAAAGATATAGTGGAACACTCACACGTCTCATAATGGAGTCACGAATCCTAAACAAGATAAGGTTAATTACCTGAGATCCTTTTAAGCCATTAAATACCCATGTCCCATAGACAATACAATGCATGCATTGTCTCCGATAGATAGCAGTAATACCATCTTGTAAATACCAGATGTAAAATACGCAGACTAGCGTCGGCCAGTAGCGTTTAAGATGCGGAAATCGGGCATAACGATCGCCAAACCGACAACAAATCCGAAGTATTTGCTATAATCGGCGTGGCGATTATAGCAAATACTTCTTCCGGTTGATAAAGAAGAAAATAGTGTTTAATAATTGAAATTAACTTACCTATTCCGTTTATGAGTAGACATGGTAATATAAGATTAAAAACATAGAACATTGGTCTCCTCCGCAATTTGATGACGTAAGTGATGTCAGGATAAGGCTCCACACAACAAGAATAGTACTGATTGTGTCGAACAGCTTCAAAGCTCACTAAGTCAAACTCACCGTTTGTTTGATAGTTTGTAGTGTCACCTTCATCGAACTGTTTTATTAAATCCAGCTATAAAACAAAGAATGCTTGGTAATTTATATAAGAAAATTAAGTAGGAACAAAGCATTCTGATCATTGTGAGATAACACCAGCATGTATTTATAATAAAAAAAAAAAAAAAAAAAAAATATATATATATATATTGTTTTAATATGTAGCAATTTTAATGTAAAATGACAGCAATAGCCTTGTTATTCAGTAAGGCAAAATCTCTGTCAATGACCACAACGTTTTTTTTCTATTATCATACATGCTAAAGAATATTACAATTATATTTAAAGTATGTGGAAGCCAGCACGCCCGAAAAGCTCGCGAGCAAACGGTGTTCGATCCTTGTTCGTGCAACTGATTTTTTTTTATCTCTTTTTAAAAACGTTATCCCTACACTAGGATTTTCTCCTGTACCGTGGGGGCAGTTTACAAACATAAATTGCACAAGGGCAAAACATCCAGACCCGGAACAATTATTTGTAGGCCATAAAAATACTTGTTCCGTGCGGGATACGAACCCACGACCCCCAGCGCAGCCACTCATTGCAAATCCACTGCGCCACGGAGTCGCCTAACGTTTTTAAAAAGAGATTTAAAAAAATTGCAATTTTATTTGCTTATTTACCACATGATTAGCGATAAAGGTATAGCAAGGCAACTGGCATGTCCAAAAAATATAAGTATTTTGAGTGGTAAAATATGCCGCATACTATGGTATTACAGTATATATAAGAGCCGTGGAAGCTCAGCAGCTAATTGCTCGCTGTAAATTTCACAGTACGCGAGCAACGGATTCTACAATGCGATTCAAATAAGGATAGGAACGCCTACGATCTCGAATGACCGCGATCTGTCAACTGTCACTTGAAAAGTACGACTTGGGAAGAATATTAATTTCCCACTTTTAAATTTATTAAAATGAAGCTTGGTATTACCAAATCCATTGAAGTCATAATTAGTTTTAAAACTTTTTTGTTCGTTTTTCTTTCTATTTTCATTGCTGGCAACATTTCAGTTCAGTGTGTTCAAATGTTCGCTCTGATATATATCCGAAGAACTTATTGTAGCTCTGACCACTAGGCCACCCGGTCGTCAGAATACAGAAATTAATACACATTTACCTAAACGTAAAATATTATAAAAGTCGACAAATTTTTATCGAATTTCACTTATATAAATACGATATCCTGGAATAAATGAGTTTCATGCGAAAATATAGATTTCCAATGAAGCGTATCAATAAATCCGCTTATTACTTTGAGTTGCGGCGTCTAGCCTTTTCATATTATCATATAATATTCAGGTATTACTGTGTAAAAATAAAATTACATTAAAGTCTAAACATTAATCAGTTTCGTACATTTCGCTTAAGACTGACTGACAAATTTTGCATGTGTTGTGTTAAACGTGGTCATTTATTTTTATTAGTTTTTAGAATAACGCGGTCTATGCTAACGGTGTCATGGGATAAAAAAACAGACGCTTGCAAGTTATGCCACTTCTTTGCTACGGATTAATTTTTCACGCATGACCAATGACACACAATAAATTTATGTCAATAACATTTTCCAGCAACGTTTGTTGCTTATATAAAATATACATGATATATAAACAATACATATTTCTGTTTTTAAATAGGTAAATGGAAATAATTTACAAATCTTAACATTAAAAATGATCAAGTATGGATCGCATAAAAGGGGCAAATTCTGAGTTTATATAGAGATATGTTTGTATTTTCTATAATGAATATCTTCATGAAAAGCCAATTATAAGCGTAAATTAATAATTTGAATTATTTCTGAAGAAAAGATTCAATGTTATTCTTACTGCCAAAAGTTGTAGCTCCCCAAGATTCATTTTGAGGAAATTTGCGAATAAATATATCATAAAGGTCTTCTAAAATATTATTACAAAGTAAAAAAGCCAAAATATTATACAAAACGAATTTACGATCTAGCAACTGACAACAATGCAACATGCTGAAAAATAAATGACAGGAACCTTTCTGTACGGTGAGGGAGAATATTGAAATAGATATAAAAATGATTTTTATTCAATAGAGATTACAATAACACTTATGTATTTAATAAAGCTAGTAAAATTATATTCTAATTAAACTACTACTACTCGTACTTTCATTACTTTAAACTCGCCAAATTTAAATATGTTTCAATTTGATGTAACTATTTGTTAGTGAACCGTTTACAAATGTGAAAACTTGATTATATTTTTGGCAAACCATTTTTGACTTTATTGTTAACTTATTTATCTTATAATCGTTAAATATGTAACATGAAAAATAACAAATAATAAATAAAATAAACTAACTTTCATTAATTTAAAATTTCCGTAAATTAAATTAATACGTATACGTATGGCCTATATTACTGTTGTATCAGCATTAAACTATCTTTGAGGGATGTAATAATAAATCAACTGTACTTATGGCATTCTATGTATTTTGAATGTCATAATGATGTTAATTTTTATTAACATCATTATGACATTCATTACACATCATATTACATTAATTTTCATTTACATAATAATATATAAGTGCAGGTATTACTTGAATTATTTTATCATACATCGAGTAGACATTACTAATTACCTGGAATCCATCATATGTCCACGAAGCCCATTTCATCGTGCATAACTGAATATCAAAAGGGAACTGCTCGACATTGATATCGCAGGCTGACACATATATGCCATGGCTTAGCCACGTTACTTCACCTGTATTCTTCACTATTACATTTGTGTTTATAACTGCTGACTTGTAGTTAGGATCAGCACTATAATTAATAAATAAAAAATTTAAACATTGCTTCAAAATTATTTTATCATTGGCATAAGCTAAAAATTTCAGTTAAAGCTCAGCCTGAACAAAAAATTCACGAAACATTTTACAAATCTGTTCTCACTGAATCATTAAATTAATAAAAATGGGTGAAATATCGAGTTCCGCTCCTCGTGTGGCATTCAGTGCTTTGAATTGACGAATCCAATTATATTTTTCTAGCGATGAAAAAGGAGGGTTGCAAAGAACTCTGCATGAAAAATCAGGTAGTCAAGACAGAGTAGTTGTGAAATAAAAGGGTAGATAAATCTGTCAGTTTTGCTAAAAACAATAACCAAGTCAACAATAATATAGATATACGACTTAAGTAAAGTTTACGAACAATAAACGTAAACTCTAATTCAATGCTACTCTTAGTTTGTAATTGTAATTTCTTAAGCAAAATTATAACAAATTAAAAAAAATCATTTCATATGTTACTTTCAATATTGTAAATATATATTGTAAAAATTAATTTAATAATTTTTAAGTTTGTTTAAATTGATTCAATATTTAAAATTAAGTACTTACTTATTATATAAAATTATATCCGGCCTCCAAACCCTTTCGTAAGGTATTCTAATAACACTTATGCCATTAAACTCGCTAATGTTCCATCTTAGATGGTAATCCGTCCAAATCTGAGTTATCCAACAATTGGTCGTTAGAAGTTGATCTTTTTCTTCCTAAAAGAAAATAGATAAGTTTTTGCAAAGCTTCATATCAGTTATGTTATTTCGTAAAAACACTAAAACATAAATAAATTACAAAGCATAAGACTCTATTTCAAAATATGACTGATGAAAAACTGAAGTCTAATGAAAATGAAGACGGTATGTAGAAGATTCGCCCTGGCTTCGCACGGGTGATTTCTAGATCTCGACAACAGTGCCAGCTACTGGGTCCAATTGTGAATGGTTCAGATCATTCGGGTCCCCTAAATGTCCCAATTAAATTTTAGGAATTGTCCAAATCAAAATATTTCATCGAAATCCGTTGAGCCGTTCTTGAGATTTTGTGAGACTATTTACAATTGATTGTTATATATAAGACGAAGAAGATTACACCATAATGATATTCATATTACAGCATATTACAATATGAACAGTAAAAAAAACTGATAACTCTAATTATTATTCATTTTTAATCTTTGATTTAAGCGAATTTTATTAACGAAATTTAAGTTGTAAAAACTTCAAAAAAATTAACCAACATCTAAAATTTTTCTTATTAAATTCTCTTTCTGTCTAAATTCGCTTTTTCTTATTCATCAGCTCTTTACTAGTGGTGGACAGTCCACTGAATCCTCTAAGAATAGTCAATACTGAATATGTGACCATTCTTAGAGGACTTACCATAAATCGTCTCGACTGGCAATGCAGTGACGGTAGCTGAAAACTATCTCAAGTGTTTTACTTTTAATTTTTATTATAGCCTTCAAAATGTTATCTAATAATTCTCTATTTCAATCTATTTTGATATCTTTAAATGTTTTATTATTTTAATTGAGGATGTCGTGACGAACGGTTAAAAAAGAACAAAATGACAAAGAACGATTCCATCCTGAATAAATATACGCAATGTTGAAATACCAATTGTATTCCATTATATTATTACCCTAAGATTCCATACGTTGACCTACGAGATTATGTCATTATGAGGAGATTTTGACAATCAACCAATAACGCCTCATTTATTGACACGAACCAATTTACTAGATAAAGCACCTTTAACGCGAACGTTACGCATTCTTAATAGAATGGCTGAAGACATTGACCTATTCTATTGCTCCTTGAGTGAATTTACTAGGGTGGGATTGTTTACAATTTGTTACAGTTAATTTCTACATTTTTTGTCATGCATAAAAAGAACTACACTATCGCATTAGGTTATCCCTGTCATGATAGTTGTTAGTTTCAATAAATAAATAAATAAATAAATAAATAAATAAATAAATTATTATTACCTATTTTTACCTTTAAATGCATAAATTTATACACGAAAATAAATTAAATATATATCACGGTGTGACTAACATTTGTATGATCTATAAATAATTGTTACAAGTCTAAATGTGCGAAGGTTGATATGTAAAATTATAGTGTGACATAGATGAAGGGAATGAAAACTGAATTATTACTAAAATCCGCATGGTAAAAGTTGGCTGACTTCTGAACAAAAAATAATAATATCCACCAATGGTGTCGCCTGCTGCGGATATAGTTTCTTTAGTTACTTTACCGGGCGTGAATTCCTTGAATCGATAGTCCCTATAACAAATGACACTAAAATGATACCACCTCTCAGCGACACATATTTGCGCCATTTACTCTCAGTTTAGTCGCCTCCCATGCCGCCCTATCCTTAATCGAAGTACTCTCGAGATGAGAAGTCGCAAAAGTGTTTACGCACATAGCTTTCCAGACAATAACTCTCTCTCTCAAGGGCCCAAAGCCATACCGGCTCATACCATCATCTATAAATAGAATGAACTCTGAAATCTAATTTTTTCCTTCACCGCAGAGTATGTGGTAAAAAATTTAACTTTTATAAAAAGTAAACACCGACTTCAAAAACACGAAATAAGGGTAATATAATTTTCACATATGTAATACCTTTTAGAGCCGGGGTTGTAATTCTTTTATAGACTGTGTAATCACAGACTTCACTTTAACTTTTTTAAGTTTTATATTTACGCTTTTGAGTGGAGCTTGAAATATTACGATTTCAACTTGTATATCGTCTGTTGCATGTCGTTCTTAGGCATTTTTAAAAGATAAGTAAGTTTTTTAAAGCTAAATTGGTACTCTTACTGTAAAAACACTAAAACCTACTCGTATTTGTGGCTCAAGTCACTGGCGCGTTGAAATTTCAGTACTTATCTCCTTTAAATTAAAAAAAAAATTCTTACCACATCAATGATATGATGCAATGAAACACCAAACGTAACTAACAAAGGCTGTGAAGAATTCTGGACAGGCCTAACTGATGCGTCGTATTTTTGCATAAGATGTCTCATCAAGTTGTACTCTTCGTCACAGCCACATGTGCCTGAAACAGAAACGAATTGTTAATAAAGTATTTTTAATATATTTAACTAAATTTTGATTAGATAGTTCTTTTATGACAGTGAAAAGTAATCAAATGTGGAATAGTACGTGTAAATGAAATACCTAGTTTTCTCAGAAGACAACAGTTGAAGGAAGTGTGAGGCAAACTTTTACCTCATTTACTCTTTTTACCTATCACACGTTTCGTATTGTCAATCGTAGAACATTCCTTAATAATAGAACATTTCTCAAAACATTTCCATTACTTTTTCATTTATATTTTTCCACCACTTATTTGCATGTATTTTGTAAAAGTTGACACGTGCTTGCAAAATAATAATTGCTGTGTGCTTTCATCAAAATACATATAATTTGCATATGGAACTGAGACGTGATGCTTAAAGTCGCTCAGTGAACTATGAATAGGTGAGCTTTTCATTTTTCATTGATTTTGCTTAACTTAGTAATGTTACTCATTTCTTTAATTTTGTTATGTTCTTCTAAAAACATAAATGTAATCACTACAAAGGTAGTTACTCGTACATACTTGTCTAATATTTGTATTTATTTCTAATGTTTGTTCATTTGTTCTGAACACATTTATTTTAAATAACTTTTTCACATACCACGAAAGGCAAAATATGTGGAAACAAATATTAACTCTGCGTCCATTCGTCTGTACTCATGTTTTTAGCGAAATAAATAAATAATATGATAAATGCTCAGAGTTCCTCAGCTTGACAGATAGAATTTGAAGCGATGATGTCTCCAGTAAAACCAGAGTAACTGACTTAGTCCAATGGGTCAGTAAGCTGAAGTGATTACGGGACTGTCATTTAGCTCGAAGAACCGGCAACCGAACGCAATATAAGAAAAAAAGTGCGTGAGTGGCAGTCTCGTATCGGTAAGTGACCTGGTAAGACAAAACTGGAAAGTCGATGGATGCCTCCATCCACATGACTCGTGACCCAGTACCGTGTTTTGTAATATTTCTTGGGGAGACTTATGTTCAGTAATGGACTGTAATAACGGTGATGATGACTTCATTTATAAACCTTTGTCTGATAGAATTTTGATTTTGGTTAGCGTGATTCGTTTATTTCTTCTCCATTCTTTAAATTAACAAATTGTTTAAATATGTCAGTACAAAAAGCACTTAATATTTTATTGGCATAGGGTGAATAATGGATGATATAGTTAATTGTATTATATCATTTATCTATTTTGTTAAGGAAATTACTTAATGCATGTCTTAATCAGACGAGGTCAAGAGCACAAAAGTACAATTCGTATATAACAAAGCAATGAAGTAGAAATGCAATTCAACTCTTAAATAACTTTTTAAACGGTGCATAAAATCTTCAGTGCTGTTAATAATTTGCGCTTCAAGTACAAATTCAGATCCTAATTCAGTTTACAGCTTACATTTGTTTTTAATTTACATAAAATAAATACCGGGTAACTATGAGTGAGACTCACGCCCTGAAGGTTCCATATAAACTAGGTAGGGTAAGGTATTTATGTATGTAGATAGTTTATTTGTGCCTAGAGTTATGGACGACACACACTGTCAGTTCAACTGATCATTCAAACTGATCAGTTCAAACTAGGACTGCTGATATTTTTTTAAATATGGCATTTTCGATATATCTATAAATAAACTTATATACAAAACTCCGATATTGATATATTTATAATTATCGATATATCGAAAATCCGATATTTAAAATAATATCAACAGTCCTAGTTCGAACTGATCAATTAAACTGACCGTGTGTGTCGTATATTACACGTAAGGCGATTCGGATTAATCACGCCCATTACTCCAGCTGTAAATGTAAGTTTGTAATCGCAAATTATCGGTATCTTCGATCGTGTTTTTTACACCTTCGCGGATATTTGATATCAATTTTAACTTGATATCTCTACCCATTGCTAAGACAAAAGTTCTTGACAGACACATATACGGACGGACTAACAACAAAGTGATTGTATATGGGTTCTGTTTTTTTCCTTTTGAGGTACGGACCCTAAAAATATATAAATTTTATAAATATTCCATTCAATAATCTTTTTTTTTTCATAATTATTATGTCACTAGTCCCAGAAATTATGCAGACAGTAAAGTAAAACCTTACAGTTTTCGCGAGCCTCCGAGTTCATAATTAAATTGCATTTAGTTTTTATTTGCAATCAATTCTCGTGTTTTCAAACAATTTATTTATTTATATTTAACTTAGGCCGCGTAGTGGTGGTGTAAAATATTCACTCTCACATATCGTCCCGTGGGTATCACGAATGGGTCGGCTCGACCGGGGAAGGACCACGCTCTCACAGAATACCAGCGTAAAATATTTTTTCGTGTCGTGAGTGTAGAAAACCGGAGACCCTTTTTACTGGAAACGAGGCATTCCATCTTAGTCCCCACAGGTGACACCGCATCTGCATTTTGTGATTCGTAATGGAGGATAGATGTAGATGTCTACTTTTTATAAAGAATAATAACAATGCTATAAATATTACTAATATTCCCCTTAACCACTCGTGGTAAGCTTAAATTGCTTGTGTTACGAGTGGTTCACGCCAGTAGTCGAATGGTGGATTCGAACCCACTACCTTTTTGAGTTCGCGGTCCGCGCCCTGCCATTAGGCTACTGTCGCTAAAAATCTGTCTTATATATTTCTATGGGCCACAGCAACCACTTACCATCAGGTGGACTGTGTGCTCGCTAGTCACCCTATCCCATAAAAAAAATTGAAAAACTGCAGTTGCTAAACCGCTTGGCAGGCGAGGCCACTGCGCCAGATATGGCCGTTATAAAGCAATCTATTCGACAGGACTATGTTCAGCTGTGAACTTTTAATAGGTAATGTTAAAATTAAGCTTAGGCTTAAAAAAAGCTTTGTAAATACTTAGAAAGACGCACGACTTTTTTATGTGTAAGGACCAAAGGGTAAGTGGAAATTATTGTAGAAGCCTACAACTAACGTTATGAAAATCATAATTTATAAGTAGGACAAAATGGTATCCGATTCCTTTCATTAACTAATCGGACCAGAGCACTATTACGCTGCTATATTACTCGGTTTATAGTTAGGTAAATATGCAGTCCTGCGCGCGTTGCATCGATAATAAAATACACAGCACATAACGTAACAGTAGTGAAGCTGCTACCACATTTCGCTCCAAAAATAATAAAAATATGTTGCAAACAAAGATGTGAGCTTAAAATTATTTCTGCATTTTACAAGTCTGCTGTAAACACAACGTGGCCCTGTAATATGAATAATAACCATTTCCATTATCTCCAATTTTCTAACAGGTGACATCTGAAGAGAGCTTTACGCGAACTAATTTAAAGAAGTATGACTATCATATTACCATTATTTCTACACAATCATGCGAAAAAAGACTATTTTGATGATGCTGCGACTGCCATCGACTCTGCCATCTTTGGTCGATTCATCGATTTACATTTTAAAAGACGCCTGAATCTATAAGTCGAACGTGGGCACAATTTTTTAAAATAGTTTTATTACTAACATAGAAAAAAGCTTATTAATAACAAAAATTCACAAACTTTGTCTGAGAATAAAGTTTTAATTTAATTTCAATTATTATTACATAAAATTTAACACCCCAGATTATATATAGCCTTCCTCCGAATTGTATAATATACTGTTACGAGCTTGAGGTTCGTGACAATAAAAATTGCCGATAAAATTACCTAAATTAACACTTTAATTTACTTTACACAAATGAAAACTAAAAACACTAATAATTAAACACACTAATTCACTTAATTCCGCTCCGAAGCTTCGCTTGTGTCGCCGAGTTCAACTCTGCTCTCTCGCATCTTGCAGCGCCTAGTTATATAAATTAGCAAAATATCCAGAATGTTCAAGTAAACACGCGCAAGTTACCGAGAGTTCGAGTTTTAAATTTCAAGAAGTTTAGTTCTTCGGTTCGAGACTAGATGGCGCTAGTGCGCCGATTTGAGCGCGGCGTAACAATACTAAAGACATAAATATCTGTAGAAAATACAGTACCCGACGCCATGTACCTTAGATTAAATGGGCGGCGTTTTTTGAAATGAAATTAAATGAATGATTTTTATTCAATATAGATTATTGCGTAATACTAATACTTATTAAAAGTCACTTTTTTATTTACCACTGGTTCGGAAAAAAACTTCTGTCCTGGGATGAACCAGCAAGAAACCCAGCGTAACTGTTTTTAAACATATTTCACTTTACAATAATTTATTTTGTAAAATTTTTGAATGGATTTTTATAGAACTCTTAATGAAACATTTAAACTTGTTTAATGACAAATTTTATACATTTTCTGGGCTTATGATCTAAAAGTGTAATACATTGCCAAACGAATGTGGAGTCTAGTAAATGGTATTACAAGCTTTTGTTTGTTCCTAGTGTTTAACGCATATATACCTTTATTCTTATCAAAGCTGTGTATATTTTTTATATACATACGTTACATTTTCATAAATATATTGCGATGCCAAGTTAATATGTTTATTTCTTTAAATTTTTCTCTATGGGACTCTTTACAAATTAAGTTATAAATCCTACGGCCCTCTACTGCAAAACAAATATAACTTCAAAGTCAGTCGTATTACCCCATAGCAAGATTAAATAAGACATTACGCTATGAAAGTAACTAAAATAAACTACTGTAGCTGTCTCAACACTCGTGAGACTTCTATTCTTTTTTAATGCATATGCTGAAGAACTAAGTCTGCCCGCTAATTTAGATATATGGAGGCCCCATTGAAGCTTCGAGTCATTCGAATTTTTGACATTAGGTATTGTAAATTTAATACATTTTGTCTTATTGTCGTTTGAGGGCAACTTGTTGGCGTTTACCCAATGTAATAATTTCGATAGAGCATTATTTACTTTGTCAAAATTTACTTACTGCTGTTTGAGCTTGATTGTGGCAAGTTAAATGGTAATCAGTCCTTTATCGCAGCCGATAGACAAAAGGTATTTGTAAGGATGATGGATAATGACTATTAGTATAATAGATATAGCAATTTTTCGTATAAAGCAAGCAACAAATCACAAGATCTCCTGCTCCTTAAACATTCGTTGGTAGACTTCACGTGTAGTTATCAATTTTTACACATTATTAAGTTAAAGTGTTGTTTGGATGCAAACGGCTGAGGAATGTGTTTTGTGTTATTCCTTTGGAGATGCCTCCAAATTTCCCACTGGTGGGAAAGTTGTTATTATAAAAGTGGCCTATTTAAAATGTTTTCGTTTGCTTTTCCCCACTGATTATTTCTTGTTGGGATAAATTACACTGTTATAATCACCTCCATCCGTTATTCCCCACAAGGGCTGGCGTAAGCAAACACAAAGATCTTAAAGTGTTTTACAATAACACACAACAATTGTAATTAATATAAGTCACAGATTTACATGTTGTTATAACATTTTTCGGAATTATGTACAGAAATCACAGACGTTTCATATAAAACCTCTTAAAAAGACAGATATACCAAGAATTATAAATAACTGAATAAAATTTGTTAGAAATTTTGGAAATAACAAAAATTGAGTAAAGATAACAAATAATTCTTCATAACAACAATATAAACCTACAATGTATAACCACTAGTAACCACAGATTTTCCATGTGGACATCATCGATTATTTGATCGCTGTAGATATATTTTTCTAAATGTTGATTTTTGTACTTCAATAATTTTCTACCACGATGTTTGATTTCCTTCACAGAATACATTTACCCTGACGGGATTTCCTTTTGGGTCAGTATGATTTTGCGATTGTGATTTGAGGAAAAAACTATGTAAGTTTGTGATTTTTGGTACGTTTTAATTTTAATGTAATTTTTAATCTCTGGTTTTATAAATTTTAATAGATTTAATCATTATAAATATAATATATTCAAATGTTTTATTTTACTGGTTTAGTAATTCATTTGTAACAAATATTCGGTCATTTAAACTTCTTGGTGTGTATATCATTGTGTATCTGTCTTTTTTAGGAGGTAATATTATTAAAAATCTGTAAATAAATCAAAAATATAGCATTATGTAAATCCACGACTTATATTGATTAATACCGTGCGGTTAAATAATGGGATTGAAAATGCCGTCGCCTCTATTCACCTCCCACTCACACACTGTCGATATCTATACTAACATCCGCCGGTAAAGACTGCAAAAAAAAACAAGTTGCGATATGTGCTTTTCGTACATTCTATAACTTTAGTCCCACTTGTCACTGTCAATGATAACAAAATGCTATAAACTACAAAAAAAATTCAGTCCGGTTTCGCTAATTTGTGAGCTTCGACGCGTTTTCTTCATAATTATTGTTGATTTTGTATAAAGTATTTACATGCCATTGAGACATTTGTAACCATTTTTAAAATTTTCATTTGTCTGTCTGTCCAATCTTATCTTTGCAATGGCTGAAGGGATTATAATAAAACTTCACAAACAAATAAAGAGTAGGTAATACCAGGAATGATCTAGACTAAATTTCATCCAACAAATTTAGAGACTTTAGGAAAATTAACAGAAATAATTAGGCGTTACTTTTTGGAAATCCGGAATTTCGGAAATTAAAAATTAATTTGCTTATATTTTTTTATTATTATAAGCCAGCGTTTAGCTACAATCCCACCTGATGGTAAGTGGTGATGTATCCTAAGATAATGATTTCTTATATTTACGCGAACACTATACATTGATTAAAACTACTTTTACGGATTTTATCGCGTTTTATTTATATTAATTTTAATACCCGACGTTTCGGGTACTTTCTAGCAACCATGGTCACGGGGGACTGAGGTGACTGACGTCCCGATGTCAAAGTTAACCCGGAGTGGTAATAATATTTTGGCTAAGTGTTGAGCCAATCTGTACGTTGGCGAATCGATTTGACTCACTATAGGACGTAATGGAGCGTTAGTTTTGTGTATTTTTGGTAACCCATACAACTTGGGAGGTTTTGCACACGAAGGTATCATCGAATTGACGTCTAAATTCAATTTCTCGGAGTATTTCTTAATTAGATCGCTAGTTGTTTTAAGCGTATTAGTTGTAGGGTCTGTTTTGGCAAAATATTATCACCATTCAGAGGACACACAAGAACACATACTAAGGATTCATACCATTTTGTCAGTGAGATAAAAGACCTACGTCTTGCTGACAATGAAACCATGGTCAGTTTTGATGTTCAGTCTCTATTTACATGCCTACCTGTTGAAACTGCATCTCAATTATAACTAGGAAACTAGATGAAAATAACATGCCACCAGAATATGCAGTACTACTAAGACATTGCCTTACATCTGGCTATCTATTGTGGAAGGAAGAGTTTTACAAGCAAGTAGATGGTGTTGTGATGGGCTCACCTGTATCTCCCATTGTCGCCGATATATTCATGGAAGACTTTGAGGAGAAAGCCCTCCTTACTGCACCTGTTACCCCCCAAGGTTCTACAATCGGTACGTAGACGATACTTTCACAATTTTACCATCAGACAAAGTAACTGCATTTTTAGAACATCTTAATTCCATAAACCCTAAAATTCAATTTACTATGGAGTTAGAGGCAAATAATTCCTTAGCTTTCCTAGATGTGTTAGTCATCCGAAATCCTAACAACACCGTAGGTCATACTGTGTATAGAAAAAAGACCCATACAAACCGATACTTAAATGGTGAATCTCACCATCATCCTTCACAGTTAGCTACCGTGGGCAAATCTTTGTTTCAGAGAGCACGAGGGATCTGTGACAGCAAACACCTGGCCGCCGAGCTTCAGCACGTCAAGCAGGTTCTGCATGACAACAAGCTTCGGGTCCCGCGCCTCCGTCACAGTGACCGAGTGAAGCCGGCCACAGTCGAACGTGTGCCTGCTATACTACCATATATCAGAGGTGTCACAGACAAGATTGGCTACATCTTGAAGCGAGCTTCTATTAGAACATTCTACAAGCCGCCGAAGAAGATTAGTCAGTTCTTACCATCCGTCAAGTGTCATATTCCTCTACAAGATGCAGGAGTGTACAAGCTTGATTGTGATTGTGGTCTCTCATATATAGGGCAAACAAAGAGATCAATTAGAACCCGCGTAAAAGAACACATAGCTGACGTGAAGCATCGACGTTCCGGGAAGTCTGCAGTTTGCGAACATATTCTAGATGGTCCCAACCATTACATCAGATTTGATAGACCACAAATCCTCGCGAAAGAACATCGATTCCTACCAAGGATGATACGTGAGGCTATTGAAATTAAAAAACATCCTAATTTCAATAGAGAAGGAGGCTGGGTACTACCACTTGCTTGGGATCCTATAATTAATAAAATTAAAACTAAACCCAAGCATACCACTGCAAGACTTCAGAATACAGTTAGTTCATTCTGCGTAGATCGGACCGAAGACAATAATTAAAAAGCTGAAGGTACTCCGGGTTAACTTTGACATCGGGACGTCAGTCACCTCAATCCCCCCGTGACCATGGGTGCTGGAAAACACTCGAAACGTCGGGTATTAAAATTAATATAAATAAAACGCGAAAAAATCCGTAAAAGTAGTTTTAATCAATGTATCCTAAGATGTTGAAGCGGACTGACTTAACAAAAAACTATTCACTTTTTCCTTGAACTGTAATCGGATGGAAAGACAGATGCTGGCAACTTATTCCAGTCTCTAAATAAATTTGTTAAAAATTATTTTTAGTGTCTTACCTAGTTTTAAGGTCACCTCCAGCCCTCCCTCAATTGCGTGCCCACATCTTTTTATAAAATAATTTTAACAACTTTATTTAGAAACTATTAGTATATAAATAATGATAAGATAAAAATGGTCATTGAATAAAACTAAATTTACGGATTTTATCGCGTTTATTTCACTACTTTTACTTATTTTTAATTCCCGACGTTTCGGGTGTTTTACAGCACCCATGGTCACGGGGGGACTGAGATGTTTGACGTCCCAATGTCATAGTTATTCCGGCTACCTTCAGTTTTTGAATATTAATTTTTGGCCCGATTTACGCAAAACGAGCTTATAGTATCATGTTCAAGATCGTCCCCACCATTACATTCAATTTGATAAACCACAAATCCTCGCAAAAGAACACCGATTCCTACCAAGGATGATACGCGAGGCTATTGAAATTAAAAAACTTCCAAATTTCAATAGAGAAGATGGATGGGTGCTGCCACCTGCTTGGGATCCTTTAATTAACAAAATTAAACCCAAACCTAAGCATACCACTGCAAGACTTCACGATACTATGAGCTCGTTTTGCGTCTATCCCCGTGACCATGGGTGCTGTAAAGCACCCGAAACGTCGGGAACTAAAAATAAGTAAAATTAGTGAAATAAACGCGATAAAATCCGTAAATTTAGTTTTATTAAATGTGTAGTGTTCGCGTAAATTTAAGAAATCGTTATAAAAAATGGTCTTCAATGATTATTTTAAGTCTAAAAATAACGCAACATTAATAGATCCCATCCAGGCAAAGCCAAAGCGGATCGCTTGTTATAAATGTTATTTTAAAATTAATGTACCTACATGTGTATACAATTATTTACAAATATTTTACCATTAATATAAAATTTCCAATCAACCGAATAATATAATGATATACCGTTATAAGTGGGTTCTCGCTATTGGTAATGTGCATGTTGACGGTGCGGGTTCGGTTAGCCACCATTTCCAATCCCATTATTTATTCGTACGGACTGTACAATTATTTAATTTTGCTGATATTTTTTATAGAATAAGGGTGACAAACGAGCACACAGCCCACCTTCTCCATTAAGAAACAAAATGTAGATGCGTTGTCACCCCTGAGGATTAAGATGGAACAGAAACAGAATCAGAATCATTTTTATTCAATGTAGATTATAACAATACTTATTGAAAGTCACTTTTTTCATTTACCACTAGTTCGCAAAAAAACCTCTGTCTTGGGAAGTGGGGCATGGTACGCGTGGGGAAAAGAAAAGATACGTCTTCACCGTACGTCGGTCGTTTATTGAGTCCCAAATACAATCATTTCTTATAAAATCTAACTTATGCTAAACGCGCTTGCGCAGCAGAGTCACACGGGACTCGCGCATGAAATATAAAACTTCTAGGTAATGCACTACATCTCCCCCGAAAAGTAAGGGGTACCTCACTACCCTCTTTAGGAAAAAAAAATGATTAGTGTACATATAACTTAAGACTAATAACATAATGAATGTATAGGTACTTATCTGAAAAGCAAACATTTTTTTTTTTGATTACAAAGATAAACATTACAATTGAAATGGCTTTGTGTTATTTTTATGTAAAATAATTTCTTTGTTATTTTTCAGAAATTTTACATTAGGTGGTAATTCTTCCAAAACTTTATAAGGTCCTTCATACAAACAATCTAATTTGTTACCTGTTTGGTTTTTTATTAAGATTAAATCTCCTGGCTTATATTGTACTTTATTACATTTTTGATCATACTTAATTTTTCTTAAATTTTTACTTATTAACAAATTTTCCTTAGCATCCAACTGTGCTTTTTGTAAACGGTACTTTAACTCCTTAGGGTAATCATCGAAATTATACAGTGGGTCAACATGTGTTGATAAATTACTAGGAATATTACAAATTTTGCCGAAAACTAGTTCGTATGGAGTATATTTTGTTTTTGAATGAACGCTTGTATTGTAACAAAAACACCAAAAAGGAACCCATTCGCTCCAATCTGACTTGTTATTATTGCACTGAATTCTGAGGTAAGCGCCTAAATGTTTATGTGTATTTTCAATGCCTCCTAAGGTTTCATGATGATAAGGCGTTGAATGGATTTTTTCTATATGTAGCAATTTGAAAACTTCGGACATAAGTGATGAGGTAAATTCGGTCCCCATGTCACTTAAAATTTTTCTTGGAATTCCATAACGCAAAATAAAATTATTAACGAAAGACCTAGCAACACTTTCACTATCCTTTCTAGGTAAAGGATAAGCCTCTACAAATTTGCTTAAATCACACTGGATTGTTAAAATATACTTATTATTATAGTTATCTATATCTAAAGGGCCCATAATATCTAAATTAACCTGTTCAAACGCTGAGTTAGCAGTTGAAGTGATTGTCAGAGGATCTCTAATATTTCTGTTAGTATGCTTTTGAACTTGACAACTTTTACATTTGCGGACATAGTTCATGACGTCATTGCTCATACCTGGCCAGAAATAATATTTTTTAATATTATTTAACATACGATTCATGCCTGCATGACCACTTGTTGGTAACAGGTGAAAGTCATTAAGTACCGTGGTAATTTCTTCTTTATTATTTATTCGCTTAATGTCTTTAATAATCAAAAATCGTGGTGACGCTATTTTATACATTTTTATGCTGCGCAGCAAACTCTTAATATTTTTCTCATTACTCTTGTTTTTAATTATGAGTAATTCTTTTATATTTAATTTTATGCACATTTTTTCTAGATCTCTCGCTAACTCTTCTAGAGACGATAACGATCGAGAATATAGGAATATGGTCGATAACGACGGGTTATACGTGCAAAGTTTAGCGTCGGACAAAATATTATACGCATTATTCAAATGTTTTTCGTTACTATTTCCTGGAAAACGCAACTCTATTATGTCATTGGGTCGTTTTAACAACTCTACAGTAGTAGGTTGATCAGGCCTACTAACTGGAGGCTGTTTGTCTATCTGTCCGGTGTCCGTTTGGGGCTCTAACTTTTTCCTTTGAGCTCTAGTTAAAACGGATACTACTTTTTCCTGCATTTCTTTCAAATCGCGTGACGTCACCGGGAGTCGGCTTAACGCATCTGCAGCTGCGTTATTTCGCCCTGGGACGTATTCTACTTCGAAGTCGTATTCTTCAAGGTATAGTCGGAATTTTGTTAAACGACTAGACGGGTCTTTTAAACCGAATAAGTAAACAAGGGGTCTATGGTCCGAAAAGATTTTAAATTTTCTGCCGTACAAGTAAGGCCTAAAGTGACGGACTGCCCACACGATAGCTAATAATTCTAATTCTATTATTGGATATCTAGTTTCTGCCGGGTTCAAACTCCTACTAGCGTAAGCGACAACTTTTCCATTACTATTTGAGAGTACGGCGCCTAAGCCTAACTTAGATGCGTCTGTCTGCAACTGAAATGTGTTATTTTCCGAAAAGTCGGGATAGTCCAACACTGGAGGGTTCGTTAAAGCAGATTTTAATGTAATAAACGAACTTTCGCAATCTTTAGTCCACTCAAATCTAATACCTTTTTTAGTTAATGCATTCAATGGGAACACAATATCAGCAAAACGTGGAATAAACCGACGATAATAGTTGGCGAACGCGACGAGTCGTTTTACTTCGTCAGCAGAAGTCGGGCGTGGGTAATTACGTATGGTGTCAATTTTACTGGGATCTGGGAATATTCCGTCTTGAGTAATTTTATGACCTAAATAGACTATTTCTTTTCTTAAAAATTCGCACTTAATTGGGTTTAGTTTGAGATTAACTTTTCTTAATCGATTCAATACGCTAATGAGATTTTTGTTATGAATATCGATACTAGAACCGATTACGACGCAATCATCTAGGTATAAAAAACATTTTTCGTAATTTAGGCCTGCCATGGCTATAGTCATCAGCCGAGAAAAGACACTAGCACTTGTCTTGAGACCCATTGGGCACCGCTTCATTTGATACTGTTTTCCTGCCGTAAAAGTAGTGTACTTTCGTGACTCATTATCTAAAGAAATCTGATACATTTTATTTAATGTAAAAGAAGTATATTTACGGGAACTTGGATTTAAGGACAATTGATAATAAGATTGGGAGAGGTCTAATTTTGAAAAATAAATACTGCCTGACAATGAATCAAGTATCTCCGTTATATTGGGAAGCGGAAATTTGTCATCTTGAATTCGATCGTTTAATTTCCTGTAATCTATGACCAATCTCCATTTTCTTTCGTTATTTTTATCGACCTTTTTGGGTACTAAAAGTACTGGGCTAGACCATTCCGAAACGGTTTCCTCAATGATGTCGTTTTTTAACATTTCCTGAACTTGTTTTTCTATCTCACCTTTTAACGCCTGAGGAACCCTATAAGGCTTAGAATAAACTGGGGTCACGTTATCTTTTAAAACTATGCTATGTTCCATTAAGTTCGTAACTGATAACGAATCACCTGGTAAATGGAAAACATCTGCGTATTTGGCACAGATTTGTTCAATACTGAGCCTTTCTTCCCTATTTAAATAACTCAAATCAAGTAAATCGAATAAAGTTTTTATTCGCTCAACAGTTTTTTCTTCGCTTTCGAGGTGGCATACCTCGAAGTTACTAATGGAATGGACATTGACCTTTGAAAAATCTATCTCAATATCCTCATTTCTCGTATTCAACACTCTAATAGGAATACTTTTATTTAATGGTTTAGCTAACATTCCTGCGATAAAAATCCCTTCCTCAATTTCTTGAGCTAAAATAACGCTATCTTCGCTTAAAGTGCAAGGAATATGTTTGATAACTTCGCAACGGGCGGGTATGACGTGTCTATACCTATCACTCCATCTACCCATATTAAGACAAACTACGGAACCCTGATTCGATAACTGTAAGGTTCGTGTTTCGTAGTTGATTATCGCATTATAACGCTTAAAAAAATTATCGCCCAATATACCGTTAGCAAAACAAGAGAGATTCTTAAAAACGTAAAATTTCTCTCTAAAAGTTATGCCATTACAAACTAAATCTAAGTAAATATAACCGTCTGAAATTAATTTACCACTAACGCCCTTAATTGTTATTTTATCATAATGTAACTCATTCAAATACTCCTGGTTATCGAGGAGCCACTCATATTTCATAACACAAATGCTCGCGCCCGTATCTACTAAAAGACTTACCTTGCTATTATTACTTACATTTAAATCTACTACATTGTTTATGCTATAATTACAAACGAAATGATCACTAATTGTAGGGGCGAAAAAACTCACTATTCGGTGCAGATTGAGTGCGTTCCACGCTCTCAATGTGCTCCGATTGTATCTGAGAAACGCGGGCGTTTACATTTGGGCGAGATGGGTTGTACCGACCTCGGCCTCGCGAAGTACCCCGTTGGTACCTACCACGATTGAGCCCTCGAGAGTTACCCCTGTAAAATGTCCTGGAATTCGATCCGCTTTGCGCTCTCTGATGGTTATAATTAGTATTTGAGCGAGCGTTATTAGGGCCTCTTTTATTTCTATTAAACTGATTGTCACGACTGCGGTAAATGTTCAACACATGCTCGTTACGAGCTGATGATGTGCTCTCGTCCAGCGCGGTTTGAATCGCTTCTGGAAGAGACTGGAATTGTCGGGAGGCTATGATAATGCTCAAACGCGAATCTGATAATCCGTCTGCGAAACGCTTAATCGCAATTTTCTCGTTCAAAGGACGAAGTGTTTCGTATTTTTTGTCATCACCGTCAGCCTGTGCTATAGTCAAGTTGACGAACAACTGTTCTAACTCAGAGCCGAACTTATCAATAGACCTACGGCCTTGGCTTGCGCTATTAAGCTGCGATTGCAATGCTACCGCGGATTTCTTCTGAATTAAGTGAGTGCGCATATCTAAAACCAAACTACTCACGGACTCGTAGCTAGATTTTAACCTCAGCTTGGCGCTAGGGGTCAGTCTAGTTTTCAAAACGAAATCAATTAATTGTTTTTTGCCATTTTCGTTAAGCATATCACTATACATCACAATACTATCTATCAGTTGAGTAGTAATATTTTCGTGGCCTGTCATTATTGGCAATAGGGCTATTGCCGTTTTTAAATCAAAGGCGCCCATGCTGGCTGAGTTATTGGAACTTTCTGATTCACGAGACATTAAATTTAAAATATTACTGTACAAGATATGTATGTCGTCTATGCATCTATTAATAACCTGAAAATCATCGCTACTTATCTCAGAATTCTCTATTTTTAGTTTGATTTTAGACGAAATATACTCCAAACGACTGTACAGATTTTTCGCTTCACTAACTTTTTCTTTTGCTGTATCGGAACTCTCTCTACGTTTTGGTCCGATTTTCACTAGATAATCTCTAATTTCTTTTAAACTACTGTACACATTATTTAGTTCAGCTAGTGACATTGAAAAAATCGACAAATATAATTTCTAACAGTAAAGGAAAAGGAAACTATTATTTACACACTATGTAAAAACACTTAAAAATTATAATTTCACTTACTTGTTAAAATATCACGTACATACTAATTACAAGGGCGGGGCGATGGTGTTTGTGGATGTAACCATTTTTAGGGCGGCGCGAGCAAGCGGGAACAGCACTGCAAACAGGATGTGTGGCTGCATGAGGTCATCTTCTTGAAGCGGGCCGGGTATTACCCTGGACACCTCTTGATGTTGGGCCGGGTATTACCCTGGACACCTCTTGAGATCTTCTAGTTAGTTGTAGGGCGGGCGATGTTTTCAAGCGAGATTGCGTTGAGTTCTCGCCTCAGAGTTTTCACGGCACTCTTCCTGCATTTTTTCATCAGGTAATAGATAACTGCTGCAGCCAGTATAACCACGGATACAATCATGAGGGTTTGTATGATGTGGTTTGTGTGAGCGTCTTCTAGGCTTGTATTTGCGGATGCTGCACCATTTGCGTTTTGTGCTATGACTACTTCTTTCGACTGCGATTTTCCCATTTCGTACCTTTATTTCTCTTTGGATTTCTGGCGTTTCTTCTTGGTTTTTTTTTTGTTTTCTTCAAAATAGGGCGCTTCTTTTTTCTTTCTTCAGAATTTGTGCTTCTTTCTTCTATATGGTTTTCTTCATTCTTCTGTAAGGTTTTCTTCTTTCTTCTATAAGGTTTTCTTCTTTCTTCCGAATTTGGTTTTTTTTTTGCACTGGTTTTTCACTTAGTGGGTAATTTCTTTGTTAGCATCCTGGCAGGGTCGCCATGAGGCATGGTACGCGTGGGGAAAAGAAAAGATACGTCTTCACCGTACGTCGGTCGTTTATTGAGTCCCAAATACAATCATTTCTTATAAAATCTAACTTATGCTAAACGCGCTTGCGCAGCAGAGTCACACGGGACTCGCGCATGAAATATAAAACTTCTAGGTAATGCACTACAGAAGAACCAGCAAGAAACCCAGCGGGACTATTTTTTTTCCAATATAATATATTTTCCAAACAGCTTACAATAATGTTTACAATAAACACAAGACAAATTAGAAATAGCTTGGTAGCGATCACCTTTCCCAGGGGTTATTATCATCCATAAATTCCTTAATATTATAATAACCCTTTTTATACAAACTTAGTTTAACAACATTTTTTGAACTTTGTGTATGACAATGTTGTATATTTTCTGGGATTTTGTTATAAAAGCGTATACATCGCCCCAAGAATGAATTACTGACTCGGTGAAGTCGAGTAACTACTAGCTTGTGTCTGTTCCTAGTATTTAACTTATTTTCGCAAAACTACTTTTATTTTTGTGTACGTACATTTTATTTTCATAAATGTATTGAGTGGAATGCCTCTATTCCAGTAAAACGAATCTCCGGCTCTAAACTCATAATACGAAACACAACAGCATTCAGCTGCTATTTTACACTAGTATTGTGTGGGAGCATGATCCTTCCTCGGTCGAGCCAACCCATACATGCAATAACCATAATATGGCTGCAGCGTGGCTCTACATCGCATAAATAAAAGTTTTTATTGAAAAACACTTCAAGATCTTAGAATTTTCTAACGCCAGCCCTAGTGGTGAATAGCGGATGATGTTATTGTAGCAGTGTAATTTATCCCACCACCAAGAAAGGATTAGTGGGGAACAGTAGATGGAAACATTTTAAAGAGTCCATTTTGTGACTCTGTCACAATACACATTGACGTTAGAGAAACCGGGATGGAATGTCTACGCTGAGCTGTAGACTTGTAATGAGGTGTAATGATGATGATGAAGAAATTGAAGTGAAAAAATGTTAGCATGAATTTTTTATATTAAACTGTAATAAATCTAACACATAAGAAATATATAATAATTCCTTAACATCTTATTTAAAGTAATATTTAAAATAGATAACTAATTTGAACGCTCTACGAAAATTACTTAAAACGTCACATTGTGAAGAAAAAAGCAATTATCTTATTTTCCCAAAAGTGCTCATGAATACGAGTACAAAATAATTGTAACCTAAACAGGAAAATAATTCAATTTGTTCGTACATTAATACGTTCGAGAGAATCCTAAAAGCTTTTTAATATCGTCTTGTTCGTCCGTACGCCATTTTCAAGTTACCTTTTCACAACACAAATGTTACAAGTAAATTGTTTTTCTTTATAGTCAACTAAAAGTGTTCCAATTTTTAACGCGGTAGACTCAACGCTATAATAATAGTTGCAGCATAAAAAGGTTGGCTTGATCAGAGAAGGATAAGCCCAAAATACCAGTGTGAATAAACTCTTAAGCCAGTCACTCAGAGGGGTTGCCAAAGACTACCAACTTCCATTTGGCACGATCCTGACAGAGCTCTCTCGCTTCTTTCATATACATATATCTACGCATACACGCTCATCGGTTAAGGTTGCTTTTCATTTCGCCCGCCTTCAATATATCACCGATTCGGTCAAAAAACTTCCATCTAAGGTGACCTTTGCCTACCCTGCCACGAAGTTCTGCAGCATTAGTTTGTTAAGTCACTGCTTCTTCATTCCTTTTTCTGTGACCAAACTACCGAAGTATTTCTCTCTAAATCATGGACATAATACCAATGTGAAATAGTAACATAATACTTCTCTGTTTTGTGAGTTGAACGACGAAAACTGGAAACACGTTTTTGGTAACGAGGCATTCGTTATTAGTTATTTCTCAGGAATCAACGTATCTGCATTTTGATTCTTAATGGAGGACATTGGCTATAGGCCCCAGCATTCACTTATCATCGAGTATGTTGTCTGCTTATTCTAACTTTATATTAAAAATATAGTTTTGAAGTCTTTATTAGATTTATAACAATATATACTTGTTAGCTGTAAAGTTATTGGCCATGAAAAATGTCAGTATCATGCACAAATATCGAATGGCATTTCGCTTCATCCAAAACGGTTATAGATGTCTTCCTACTATGACCTTTGTATGGTTAAATGATAGTGATATAGGTTGAAGGAATAACGTAAATGCATAAAATGTTTTTTTTATAGAAGATTAATCTATGTAAGTATTGTATATATAAAATTAGTACCTGGAAGACCGAGCTTTGCTCGGTTTTAATTAAAAAAAGTTATGCAATTAGTTTAATTAAAATTTTCGTATTTTTAAAAAAAAATACTAAAAAAGGGCTCGAAATAATAGATTTTCTCACAAAAGAAAGGAACTTGAAAAAAAAGGAAAAAAATCGGACCGAAGACAGGATGCGAACCAAGGCTTTACGATTACGCGACCCCCGATATCACACGCGACGACGATCATTAACACAATGTCAAAATTTACCTTCTTATATTGTAACAGTTTTTCATTGCCTGAAAACACGGACAAAATGACATTTTCTAGATCGATTTATTGCCCCCGAAACTCCCTGGACACAAAATTTTATGAAAATCGTTTTAGCCGTTTCCGAGATTGCGATGGACTCTATGGACCTTTCGATTTTTCAATACTCTTTGGATTTCAGTATTTTGCGTCTTAGATATTGGTCCTGGAATATGCATGTATACATATTTCTAAAATCAATTCAGTTTCAAATAATATACTTACAACAATTCATTTACATAGTTACTTATATATATATATATATATATATATATATATATATATATATATATATATATATATATATATATATAACAATACAAGAATATAATATACAAGGATTGCTCGTTTAAAGGTATAGGATTAACATAATTAATACTTTAATGTAATGATTATATTCTTTTGACTAATTTATTCTACGTAATTTTTTTAAATTGCATTATTTACAGTGTCACAAGTGTAATCCAAACCTCAAGCCTGTTTTAACCAACCGCTTACCGGTATCCAAATTACTCTTTTAAGATCAAATGGTAGAATTGATGGAATATCGGTGTTGCATTTAGAAATATTATAGCAAAAAATTATAAATATATTTTTCTTACCTCTTAATGAAAATGACAAAATTATGCAAAGGAAATTTCGAAACATTTCTGACAAAGTCGGTTTGACTTCTTCACTTTTCACTACTTTTTAACTTTAAATATATTTTCCACTACACAATTTTTATTAACTTATGCAATGTTTACATCACAAACCATGGACAGGCATTAATCAGGCTATTTAAAAACACATCATTCCTACTTCCGGACACAATTTTTATTCCAAGTTCAATGAAACTTTTACGCTACAAACTTTTTAAAACTTCTAATACATATATCGCAACAGGCATCATCATATTTTCTATGTAGTGCTGAGAAAAAGATTTACATGATAAACTTTTTATAACATCTGTAAAATATGGTAAACGACGAGAGTGATGCAACCGCGCTGAGTCTGCGATACAGCCGTGCGGCTGGAGCGACGGCTGAAGCACTGAGCACTGTGAGATGACAAACTGTCGTAGCTCGTAGCGCGGCCTTTCGCCGCCTACAGTCGTTTTTGTAGGCTCACGAAAAAACTGCTTGTGTGACCCTAGAGTACGTATGCAAAAATCTAAGTTACATGTAACATATTATGTATCTTTTTAAACCTAAAATAAAATATATAAATTTAATACTCAAATAGGTTTTAAATACTTTTAATCTTGTTATAAAAACTCAGAATAACCTGAATTGAACATATGATCCATTAATTGATTTTTATATTATTACTAAAAATGTTTACGATATACGCCGAAGTTTTGACTAAAGGAGTATGTGTGATATGTTAATTGTCCCTTCATTAATAGATTTTTATAACTGTTAACTATACATACTACCTAGTATGTTACGTTTAATTAACATATATACTGCGATAACTGTATGGTATCGTTGTCATCAGCATGGCCTTCTATGGCCTGATATGGGAAAGTGTTTCTACCTGTTGTGAATAGTATATGCGGTTGCTGTAAGAACGAAGAGAGAGATTTAAAATTACAAAACAAAATAAAACCACATCACCTTTAAATTCTCAGTAATTAAGAAAATATTATAAACTGTTTCTCAATTTTAAAGCGGCTTATATACTTTCGCGTATTTTTTCAAAATGTCGAAAACTGAGTGTCGAAGTGTCATAAAGTTTCTGTTTAAAGAAGGTTTATCCCCTGCCCAAATAAAAGAACGATTAGATGGCGTGTATAAGGAGTCTGTCTCCTCCCATAGCACAGTGAAAAATTGGGTGAAAGAGTTTCGCCTCGGGAGAGAAACCGTCGAAGACTTTGGCCACGACGGTCAACCTGTGGAAGTGCTCACTCCCGAAACGATTGCTCTTATCGAAGAGGAGGTTCTGAGTGACCGCCGTTTGAAGGTTAGAGAAATTGCAACAAGGCTTGGGCTCTCTAAGAGTACCGTTCATCGCGCGATCCATGAACATCTTCACATGAAAAAAGTGAGTGCAAGATGGGTACCGGAACTTCATTCAGCGGTACAGAGACAGGAAAGAGTGCGCTGCGCTTCGGAGTTTTTGGATCTTTGTGCCGAAAATCCAAAGACTGTGATCGAGCGGCTAGTGACTGGTGATGAAACTATGATCTTGTATTATAATCCACAAAGCAAGCGCGAGTCAATGGAATGGCGTTATAAGGGTGAAAAGCCCCCTAGAAAGGCAAAGGTGCAACAATCGGCTAAAAAACTGATGTGCACAATATTTTGGGATTTTCAAGGCATTTTGATGGTGGATTTTAAAGAACGTAATACAGTCGTGAATGGCGAATATTATGCTTTTTTAATATATAAATTACGAGACAAGATAAAGGAAAAACGAAGAGGCAAGCTGTCTAAAGATGTCCTGTTGCTCCATGACAACGCCCCTGTTCATACCGCTGGTATTTCGAAGGATGCAGTTCGTCAATGCGGGTTCACAGAAGTTCATCATCCACCTTACAGTCCAGACATGGCCCCGTCCGACTATTATTTATTTCCAAATTTAAAGCGGGACTTAAGAGGAAGAAAATTTTCAAGCGATGAAGAGTTGCAGGCGGCCGTCTTCAGTCATTTTGAGGATTAAAAATGTGATTATTTTTATAAAGGTTTAGAGATGTTGATTCACAGATGTCAGAAGTGTGTTAGTATTCATGGTGATTATATTGAAAAATAAAATTGGTTTCGTTTCATTTCCTTCATTGGTTCATAGTTAGGCCAATTCCTCAATTAAGAATCGAAATGCATCTGCATTTGTTGACCTCTGAGGACTAAGATGGAATGCCTCGATTCCAGTAAAACGGGTCTCCGGTTAAAATATTTTTTTTTAATTTTTGTCTGTCTATCTGTCCGTTTTAATATTCGAAATGGCTAAACCGATCATGATGAAGCTTTACAAACAGTTAGAAAACTATGTCAATAGGAATCTGTTCTGTATTATACCCGTAAAACTTTGTTTTTAAAAACTAAAATTGATAAAATAAATGGTATTGTATGTTCTCAAATCTAAATAACTACACATTAGTAGATCCTGGTGAAGCCAGGTCAGGTTGCTTGTATAAGTTAAATCTAGAATGAAAAAAATTATAAAGTTATCTTTCACGGTTATTTCTTTAGTGGTATTGACTGGTTAAGATGAATAAATATTTACAAGGGCGGAAGAGCTGTTGTCTTTATTCATTTTCTTTTAGTTTTAGAGCAGTATGGAATATTTATATACCATGGCAGGAAACATGATATTATGACTTCGGTCTCTTAGGAGATATGCGAAATTCTCAGGTGAAATACCATGTGTGTAGACACTTTGGCAGCCTTACTCCAGAGATACCTCGTCTAGAGCTGGGGTGGCTCCAGATGCTACACAGAACAAAGCAAATGACACAAATTTAAGTATTTTAGAAATATTTATTGTGTCATTTACTGTAGACACTAATGGTCTCTGGGATCCACAAAAGATGAAGTATTTTTTAAAGAAACCGTATCAGCAAGTAGTAGTCGTCGCTGGTGGCAAGAGGACTGCTTCTTTTCTTACCCAAAGGCTCTTCAAAAATAGGACGAGGTTCTCAATTCGACTGTATTTTTCTATTATCTTACCTCAGAACTTTCTATTATCTTCTATTTCTTAGTATTATTCTCCGTCTAGGTAAACCGATTTTCATGATTCCTTTTTTATTTAAAAGCTGTTGCGTCTCATGTGGCCCCATATAAATTTGAACAAGATTTGACTGCGTATTTAATTTACTTCGACTGCAATAATGATGTTCTTATTTTATTTATATATATTGAAGTCGGTTTTACAAAGTTTTTATTTTTACTATTTGCTAGCTTATTTCTTTTATTTGTATCAATAATGTTGTCATAATATATGAACAACTAAACTAATTGAGATATTTATATAATTCATATTTGCGATTATTGTCACATGATGAAAAACTAGCTTCATTTTTGTGATTTGCGTAAACATAATTGTACAAATTTAGCAATATTTATTTTAAATTACTAATATTCTTATTATAGGTTTAGGTTTAAGATATTATTTATTTCACAAAAGATTACAAATCGCTTACGAGAAATTAAAAATTTACAAACAATAATAAAGGAAACCATTACGAGCATACAGAATATTAATTATATATGTGGGTACAACGTTTTTATTATAAAAATTGACTGATATCGCCTCATGGCATCAAATGTTTATCGAAATCACAAAAAAAAACCTAGTGTTGTATAGTGTACTTTATGTTCTACTTCCTACAACCGTCACCTACATTTTATTGTTAAAAATCGTCTAATTACAAAAATAAATCAATTTTTTTTTTCATAATAAATTAATTATCTCACCTCTTTTTTAGGGTTCCGTAGTCAACTAGGAACCCTTATAGTTTCGCCATGTCTGTCTCTCCTCGCTTAATCTCTGTGACCGTTAGCACTAGAAAGCTGAAATTTGGTACCAATGTGTGTATCAATCACGCCGACAAAGTGGTAAAATAAAAATTGGAAAAAAAAATGTTTTATTAGGGTAGCCCCCCTATATGTAAAGTGGGAAGTGATTTTTTTTTAATTTCAACCCTAACGTGTGATATATTGTTGGAAAGGTATTTAAAAACTGAATAGGGGTACTAAACTACTACTACTAAAATTTTTTGATAATGTCAATAATTTCGGAAATTATAGCTCCAAAAGTAAAAAAACAATGTGTCCCCCCCCCCCCCCTCTAACTTTTGAACCATAAGTTTAGAAAATATGAAAAAAATCTGAAAAGTAGAACTTTATAAGGACTTTCTAGGAAAATCATTTTGAACTTGGATGGAAACAACAGTACCCACTACCGGGAGCAGTTGCAGGAGCGCGAACGTAATGGATACCCACCTTTAAACTCATAAGTGGGAACACTTATTGTGACGGACGGAAACTACGGAGTAGGGTACACTGAGCGTGGCCCGACACGCTCTTGGTCGGTTTTTTATTATCGAAATCAATTTTCATATTTCATCCATCCTTTAATAAAACAATTACGACCATAAATTATTTACCAAACCTCGATAATTTTATCATCTTAGTACGTACGTAGCAAACTTAATTTATATTTAACATTTGTAATAATCTACAGTATAAATTTAGGTTTACATCCGTCTAAAGGCTTGGCATATGCAGCTCGTTTGTGCATTAGTTTCCATGTTATGACAGACAGCAGTACAGCTAGCTAACACTGGATTTATGGCGGTTCAGCAAAATGGTTGTTATGATTTACGAAAGTTTTGTTTAATTTCTGTACACTCCCGCAGTTGCTTCATAACTTAAAATACCCGATTTTGGCGTAGTAGAACCTTGCTGCTCCTATATTATAACTGTTGCACGAATGGTTCGGCTTGACCGTGAAAGTATAACATTCTCACAAAGTACCAGCATAAAGTAGCGGCTTAATGCTGCTGTGTTTCGTATGGTGAATGTAGAGAAACGGAGACCCTATATACGAAGGATTCTATCTTAGCCCTTAGGGGTGACAACACATCTGAACTTCGACTATTAATTGAGGATAGATCTATATCTATGTCTATGGAACACAGCAACTACTTACCATCAGGTGAGCTGTGCGCTTGTTGATCACCCTTATCTACCTATAAAAGATAAAACAATTTTCCGGTAAAGTTATTAAATTCAGTTCACTGTAGTTAAGTCTTTCTTAAATAACAATTGTAATTAAGAATTATAGTTAAGTATGATATAATTATCACAAACACAATGAATCTTTGATTAAATTATAACCTATAAAGTTCCATGTTTCAAATCACAAAGTGACTAGAAAAATAACCTAATGGTGTCAATAGATAGATGTTATTGATAATATAAAAAAGAAAGTCATGAGATTCATTTACCACAACGAATAACATTTTATTTATACACTTAGCCCTAAATCAGCAAATTATAGAACCCAAATTGTAGTAGTAGGAAATGCTCCCTCAAGGGTACGCTGACTTAACGTTAAATAAACGAGACCCAATAGATTTACAAATGAGGATCAGAAGTTAGATGTGCAGTGAAAGAAAGTATACTCAATCAAACCTTTGCCCCAGACATTTAAGTGTCATTAATAGACCAGACATCAGCAATAAAATGATCATCTTTGTGTCGTTATGTTACTTTTGTCCTATAGGATATATTTCGAATTTGTCATTTATTCTTTGTGATATCGTCAAGTGGAGTCTATATATATATATATATATATATATATATATATATATATATATATATATATATATATATAATAGATATTAAATAGATTTATACAATAAAACAAGCACGAATGGGTCGGCTCGACCGGAGAAGGACCACGCTCTCACAAAATAAGAACGGGAGACCGTTTTTTCCGGAAACGAGGCATTGCATCTTAGCCCCTACGGGTGATAACACATCTGCATTTTTATTCGTAATAGAAGGTACATGTAGATGTCTATGGGCCACAGCAACCACTTACCATCAGATGGACTGTGTGCTCGTTTGTCAACCTATAAAAAAATACTTTGATACCGAAACTGTAACATTTCTAAAACGAGTTTGTAAGTAGATACTTGGATAGTGAAGTAAATTTTAACTAATTTTTGTAATAAAGTACTTAGGTATTACTTCTGTAGATCAAATTATTACTTAATTTTTTTGCTGTAAGTACCTATCTAACAAAACAATTTAAATAAATTTACCTTTCATAACTTCCTTCTAAAATCCTTCGGTAACTTAAAGAATGATATGAAAACTTTTGTTGGTCATTTAGTATCCATCAACGCAACAGTTATAGTATGAACGATTTTTGCCATTATAATTTATCTAATAAGTAATATACATCTTAATATATATAAATTACGTGTCACGTTGTTTGTCCGCGATGGACTACTTAATTAATTTTAATCAAATTTGCACACCGTGTGCAGTTTGGTCCAATTTGAGAGATAGGATAGTTTTGTTGTCCATGAGTGACCCAAACGTTTTTTTGTGAATTTAAGGATTTTAACAGGACATGACAAAGAGTCGTAAAAAAGGGCATAACAACGTCTGCCTGGCAAGCTAGTAATATATAATTTTTAAATTACATTAAAACTTTTACAAATATTTTATCCTACAATGAAATATACTAAACACTAAACAAAAACTGTTTCAACAAGTATTTACATAAAACTATTTACGTAAACAGCATTAAAAAACTTTAACATTCAATCGTCTACAACGCTCTAGCCCCGCCTGTGTTCATTTCACGCAGGTAGCAAGAGTGACGGAGGCCTGCTTTGACACAAAAGCCAATAATGTAGTTAAATTTTAATGTTACTTTTTACGTGGTAGAGCCATGCTGCAGCTATATTGTGGTTGCAGCACGAATGGGTGAGCTCGACTGGGGTAGGACCACGTTCTCACAGAATACCAGCGTAAAATAGCAGCTTAATGCTGCTGTGTTTCGTATGGTGAGTGTAGAGAACCGGAGACCCTTTTTACCGGAGACGAGGCATTCCATCACAGTCTTCAGGGCTGGCAACGCCTCTGCATTTTGATTCTTAATTGAAAATAAATGTAGATGTCTATGAGCCACAGCATCCACTTACCTGTGACTGTCTCAATAGCTCGAACAGGTGACAACACATCTGCATTTTTATTCGTAATAGAAGGTACATGTAGATGTCTATGGGCCACAGCAACCACTTACCATCAGATGGACTGTGTACTCGTTTGTCAACCTATAAAAAATACTTTGAATACCGAAACTGTAACATTTCTAAAACGAGTTTTTAAATTATAAATGTAGATGTCTATGGGCCACAGCATCCACTTACCTGTGACTGTGTGTGTGACTGTGTGCTTGTTTGTAAACCTATGAAAAAAAATTACATTTCATACTCCAATTATTTACCCTCTCCAAAAATAAAACACCTACATCAAAGTTCAATTTCGTTTACTTGACGTCCATAATTAAGCCATCATTGTGTGCTAAATTTTAATTTAAGGCGTTAAATCATTTTCAGTATGACGGATAAACGAATGAACGAGCAGATTTATTAAATTAATCTCATCTCTATTACATATAAAAATCAATTGCTGCCCGTTATTTTCGCTAAAACTCAATAACGGTTCAACTTTATTAGATGAATTTTTTTGTGTGTTTTAATGTATCCCTATATGGCTTAGATTCACACTTGGAACCGTTAGGTGGCGCTATTCTCGAGCGACCCGTGCAAAGCTGGGGTGAAGAACAAGAACAAGATTAAAGAAACGGAAACTTGGTTAATGATTAATTAGGCAAGTAGTCTTTCGGTTGTGTAATAAAAACCTACCACCACCACTTATCTATTTATTATACGTACTCAGTTCTTTTTTTCTATATGTTTTAATTAACTTTGCAATATTTATTTTGATGAAAATAATAATTAACGGATTAGACGCGGTTAATTTACTGTCTAGAATTTCATGCAAGTGGCAACATCCATTGTTGGAAAAAAATGCGGGTATACGCTCATTATATTCCTCTACAAAATTCAGTTTTTACACTAGCTTTATTGTGATAGTGGTCTCTCTTATATAGGACGAACAAATAGATCATAAAAATCCAGTGTAAACAAAACATAAAGGTGACGTGAAGTACCAATGCTCCGGGACGTCTGTAGTCGGTAAACATGAATAAGATCGTCCCGTAATTTCATCAGATTTCATAAAACCCAAATCATCGTAAAAGAACACAGTTCCATATCAAATATGTTCTCAATAAGGGGCCATCTTATAGCGAAGGATATGTTGTACATATATATGTCGTCATATATAGAAGAAATAATTAATCAGTAAAGATAATTAGTAATTAAAAAATCGTAATGATTTCCTAAATTTACGCGAATACTACACATTGAATAAAACTTTTATTTACGGATTTTATCGCATTTAATTCAACTTTAATTTATTTTTATTATCCCGACGTTTCGGGTGCTTTACAGCACCCGTGGTCACGGGGGGACTGAGATGTTTGACGTCCCAATGTCATAGTTAATCCGGCTACCTACAGTTTTTGAATATTAATTTTTGGTCCGATAAAACGTATCAGAAGTCTTGCATTGATACTTGGGTTTGGGTTTAATTTTGTAAATTATAGGATCCCAACAGCTGGCAGCACCCACCCATCTTCTCTATTGAAATTTGGATGTTTTTTAATTTCAATAGCCTCGCGTATCATCCTTGGTAGGAATCGGTGTTCTTTTATGAGGATTTGTAGTTTATCAAATCTAATATAATGGTGGGGACGACCTTGAACATGTTCGCAGACTGCAGACTTCCCGGAGCGTCGGTGCTTCACGTCAGCTATATGTTCCCTCAAGCGGGTTTTAATAGATCTTTTTGTTTGACCTATGTAAGAGAGACCACATTCACAATCTAGCTTGTACACACCTGCATCTTGTAGAGGAATATTGCATTTGATGGATGGTAAAAATTGACTAATCTTCTTCGGCGGCTTGTAGTATGTTTTAATGGACGTTCGCTTCAAGATGTAGCCAATCATTTCTGTGAGTCCTCTGAAACGTCGGGATAATAAAAATAAATTAAAGTTGAATTAAACGCGATAAAATCTGTAAATAATAGTTTTATTCAATTAAAAAATCCATCAAAAATATTATTAATTCTAAGTGGATATAGATGATTGAACTTAAAATATATACCGAATTTCTCCCCTGAAATTAAAAAAAGCTACTTAAAAATTATAGGTAGCAACAAATAGCGATTCAAGATGAAATTATTTCAACTTGATGTTTTTAACTTAAATACTAGTGGTAAAATGTAAGGAACCTATTTTCCGGTAAATTATACTCGTCAAGTCGTTAGAGCGTTAAGCAACCCGTACTTACCGATTTACCGCTCCCTGAACTCCGGTCTTGGAATAGCAGTTAGAACGTATTTCTCATTAACACATGATTACTTTCAAAGTGCTTTAAGAATCCATTATAATGTTATAGCATGGTTGATCAGAGGCTAAACGCTCGCTTTAAATTTCAACGCAAGAGTGAATAGGCATTTCTTATGTTAAGACGTACAACGTTAAGGTCTAGGGCTTCATTACCACTTACCGCCAGGTAGGGTTTTAGTAAAGCATTGGCTCATAATAATAAAATAAAAATCACGCACAAACGTACGTGACACAGGCATCCACGAACACACGTCTGCATGCACGCACGTGACTAGTACAATAACTTACTATTAGAAATTTAATAAAAATGCACGGGTTTGTCTTAATCTATTTCTTAATATTTCATAGTTAATTAAATCTATCAACACCACGCAGGCCATTACAACACAGTTGTATACCTCGCATATACGATATTATGTTGATTGCTATGGAGATTCGTCTGCGATTCTAGCGTCATTCTGCTTTACAATCTATAACTTAAGTTCTTAATCTCCACCACACATGAATTGATGAAACCTATAAAACTTCGTCGTCGATATTATTCGATTACGTTACTATAAATTATGTAACTTGAATAATCTTGTTCGAAGGGTTGTATAAACTAAGTAACAGAAAATCCGGTACTACGAGTACGTCATCGAAGTTCCTAATAATAACTTCAAGTGGAGCCAGTGAACATAATTGTCTCCAATAGGATCTTAGTTTTGATATCATTTAAAGTTCACAAAACTCGTGCAACTGTTCGTTGGTTGTATAATAACAGTCGGGAACGAAAAATTAAACTGCAATGTGGATATTCTTAATCATCGTATTCGTTTCTATTTCTAATCATCTATCAATATGTTTGATATTAATGTTTTTTTTCTGATTTACGTTTTTTTAATGTTTTTTTTTTTGACACTTATCACGTTTTTGCACACGTCTCAGGCTGACTGTGAGTGAACGCTAAAAGGCATTAAGTCCACCCTTTGTGATCCCTTTTTTATCAAGGGTACAATAAAATATAAATAAATAAATAGAATAAAAGTGCAATGCTGGGCCTCTCCCGTCGTTGGGAGGATTTTCCATAATCGTTACGCTTGGCAAAAACGGATTATCGATCGCTTTAGAGAGAGGCAGCATCAAAATTTCTTGATGTATCTGATGTCGTTTCCGAATAGATCATTTTACGTGTGATATAAACGAAAGAGTTATACCGCCATTTATTGAATGCCATGAGATCTTTCTGGCAAAACTGGCTTTAGTTTGTAGTCCGTACTACCTATAAACATTAAGATACCGCTTCTAATAATGATAATTAACAATTCTCTAGTAATCTATGGAGGAGCCCTATATTCGGCAATGGAATCCCAATGGCTCAATACAAAAGACCTCCTTAAAAGGAAATACCCGAGTTAGCTATTTGTATATCATAAATCGGGACATTAAACACTCTCATTCCATGGTAGATGTCCAAGTCCGCGGGTGCAGTATAGCACTCGAAATATATGTATTATTTTAAAATAAATGTTGAAAAAGTTTCTAAAGAAATTGTATTTTAACTGTTCATCGTTGTTGATGACAAGAGAGCTGGTTATTTTCTCGCTCAAAGCTAAGTATAAACGTAAAGCAAGGAAATGCAGCCAGCGTTCCTGGCAGTATACCGCGAGGTTTAGAACTGTATGATAATTTAACTTTTTAGTTTTATTTCATTTTTTAATTATCCTAATAAATATTATATTTATACATATGTAATGTATTTATAAATAAATTAAATAATACTTTAATAATATAATTTAATTTATTTAGCCGTGGTAACTTTGGGGGTCGCCATAAATATCATAGTACGCGAAAAATCCCGGTTTGATAACCGCCAGCACCAATGACATTGTTACAGATTTTGCCACGTGCTCGGCGGTGAAGTAAAACATCATGAAGAAACGTGCATGACTAAGAAATAAAAAACATTAATGCTTAGACATGTGAAGTCCGAAAACACGCACTGACAGAAATTTTCTTGCATTAAAACCCTTTTAGAAATTAGAGGATGCCTGTGCCCAGGAATGGGACATATATAGACTATAAATTTTACTCTTATGAGTGTAATATACGTGTATAAATCGAAAACAGAATTTTCACTTATTTTAAACTAGGTTGCCTAAGTCAAAATAAAAGAACGGGGACATCGAGAGAGAGAGGGCTGTCTGAATGAAGCGGACATGAAAAAGCTATCATATATCATCGTCAATTAGATTAAACTTTTTGCAGTTCTTTGCTGCAGATTCGTTTTCGTTTGAACTATTATAGGTTGATAGATAAGAAGTTACCTAAAACCGATTTATCACGAAAATGTCAATATTTTTCTATTTAAGAAATATGAACAACTTTTAATCTTTTATGTTTTTGTGTTTCCAAAATAAGTTGTATCCAGTTCCCCTTGTCGGTTGTCCACCTGTTTTCAGAAATTCTGCTATAGGTTTTTTTTACAATATTTAATAGTATAAGTGTATATTTTCCAAATTAACTATTAAATTTATTATATCTATAAAAGTCCACTGCTGAAAATAGGCCTCCACCATAGACTGCCATAGTTGCCACGCTTGACAAATGTGTTACCAACCGAAGTTTTTTTAAGTTGTAATCAGGAAGATGTTGCTACCTATCTCCTGTTTTATTTCCGTTTATCACTTCTACGACACCCACAGATCGATATGAAGTAATGGATAGGTATTCTTACACTGCCCCTACACGGTATCTATATACATACTCGTATAATAAAAATGTAAATTGCAGATGTCTGTATATTTTATACCTTTGTAATAAAAGTGATTGGGGGGGAATAAAAATAAGTAAATAAATACATACCTACCATTTTTAGATTTGTCGGTCTGCCTGTTTGTTTGCTAACGTATCAAATATTATAATTAGTATCAGAATAATCGATAAGGAAATTACCTATAAAGCGTATTTCTGTGTTAAATTTAGTCTTTGTTTTATTAAAATCGGTTCATTCTATCAAAAGTTCTGATTCATATTCTTAAGTATGGGTACGAATTACAAGTACGAATTTGTTCAATGTCGGCATTGAGTCATCAAGTGTATTTTAATCTTATATCATAAATCATAATTAAATCATGTTAAATAATTTTCCATAACGATATAATTATATCTGAAACGCAGTAAATAAAAATAAGAAAGAATAACGTAATAAATATAAACAAAAAATATAATTAACCTTAGTATCTAAAGTACAATAGTTAACCAATGTCATCGATAGATGGTGGTGTTGTGCAAATGTAACAACACATAAAGGCAGGTTGTGTTTTTCCTTCCTGTGGATGTGTCTTCATATTTGCTGCTGATTTTTATATTACTCGCTGCCCTACTGTGTGTTGACAAACTAATTTATTTATACATTTTTGAATAAGGTTTTCTTAAAATGTTTTTCTGTACCGCTGAGTAACCTAAATGAAATTTTTAAATATATTAACAATTACGATGTTTTCGGCTAGGATAGAACTTTTTTCTTTGCCTATGCTACTGTAGGAGTGATTTGTTCTACCGGCACTGATTTAAAAGTTCTGGTATGTTTTAAATAATGTATCAATCGCATCGAAATTTTTCTCTTTTATTTTTAGAATTGATGTTAACAGCGCCAACTCTCTTTATATTTATACCTAAAATAAAGATGGTGATTACCCGTGTCTATATATTGTATATTATACTATGACAAAAATCATTAAGGAGACTTAAAATAAATAAATAAGAACATTTTTATAATTTTTAGAATTGTTTACGTATTAAGTAAACATTTTTTTTTTTCAATGAAATCGTTAAGGAAATCATAAAGCGTGTCTGCGCGTTACATTTAATCATTGTCTTATTAAAATCGGTTAATTGTATCAAAATATATGATATTTTAAAAAAATAGGTTCGAAATAATTAAATGGCGCCCATTGAAGTAATATGTACTTACGTACTGGAACAGCTATCACAAAAAAAATGTGCGCTACTCTGTGTTCGCGCGGTTGTTTTTTTTATCATATAATAAACATAGGTAGAATGACCCGTAGGTAATAGCAGATTGTATTGTTAAATAGGTAAATTACATCGAGAACAATATTTAAATTTTGTCATTTATTTTGTATATTATATTTGCTTATTTAATATAATATTACATAATATTATATCACAATTACATTTTAATGATATTTTTATCTGAATATTTTAAAAGGTATCTATGTCAAATACAAAAAACATACTAAATGTATGTTTAACAAAACTTATTAACATAACATTTAAACTACAAATATATTTATTTAAATTAGGATAAGAGTCGTTCATAAATGCTGGGCACGCGAGAGTTAAAAATGGACGAATTTATACCACTTTGACTTTAATGTGGAAACCTAAAAATAAAATAAAAGAATAATAAGCCGATTTAAACATGAAAAATGTTGCCTAATTATAATAACTTATATATGTTTCTACAAAAAAATGTGTATAATAATATATTCGTCCTATACTTAAGTACCCACAGAAATGTCGCATCTGAACATATTAATTTCATAATCTATATTCCATGACACGAGATGACGTCTTAGGAATAATTTGTTTTATTATTTAATCTATAATACTTTTTATTGATGTATCTTATTAACCGATGAAAAGTAATTCCTTGGTTTTTACTGACATTTCTTGAATTACTTGTGCAATATCTAAGTACACACGACGGCATATTTTTATCAAGACATTTTTTTAAATCCACACAACACGTGACAACTCTACAAGCGCCTAGCGACTGATTAAAGTGCAGTGTATGCACCGCAGTTGAGTGGAACAGAGTAGCTGAATACAGTGTCGTCTCTAGTACGTAGTACATAATAGCTCAATGATGGCGCCATAAAATCTCGGAAATAGTAATAAAATTATTTGTGTGTAAAATTACGTTCTATAATAATATATTTATACTTAAAACAGACTAAACAAAAACAAATGTTTTCCTTAAACTAAAAAAATTATGTTTTCTGACAAAAAACATAGTAGATGGCGTTGCACAAATTAATCCTTTTCTGAATTGCGGTGCTAAGGTTCTCCGCCAGTGGATCGTATTGAGACAATAGTCTCGATCTAGGATCATGAAGCATTGATCATGGATCATACATTTCTGATCTGTATACAATTCTGTCGAGCGGTTCCAACACGCTCCTGTTGATTTGCCCTGAATCAGTCAGTTGAACTCTCGCTAAGGAGTCACACGTGCAACAACGGCAGCTAATTGGCGTAGCAGCAACTACCTATATTCTTTTAAAATATTTACGACAGAAATCACGAAAACCGTTAGCGTCCCGACAAAGATCCGAGTTTTTCTTTACTGCCTCAACTGGGTATTCCATTTCACTACTAATGTGTCTTCAAGCGTCGTTTCTCACACCTTTATTTGAGTAGTTGGTGTTTTTTTTTCTGAAAGTGTATGCTATTGGCCCTGCGGCCTTTAAAGCTTCGTTGAAATAGACTCGACGAACCCACCCCACGAGCTATTGAGTGCGAGGATACAGTCCCGAGGCACCCCGACTCCTGCTTTTGGAGTCAGCTCCACGAGCTAGGAGGGGCTCGATGTGGTTCAAGGGCCCTTCTAAAGAAGGTACGGACCTCGGCTTAAACCACTATTGTAATGAGTGGAAACGGGTCGCAACTAAAAACACCCCGTGACGCGGTTGTAAAACTTCGTATACGGAGTGTTTATATGACATCGCGCTCGCCGGCGAGCGCGGTATGCCCTAGTGTTCTGCACTAGTGTAATGTCTGAATGAGTGTGTGTTGTGTCACTACGGATTCCCTCTCCTAAGGACGGGAATATCCTATTCATGGAGGTGATCTCGTCATCGGGTTCTAGAAGAACGTTCTTGGGACATCTCCTGGTCGGGGCAGCATCTCTCTCTGGAGAGTACGAACCCACTTCCGCCATCAACGGATTTTGGTGCTCTTTAATCGAATCGAAGTATCTTAAGGATAATTTCTTAAGATACGAAGAAATGATGGGTGAATTGAGGTCACTGTGAAGATCCACGTTCCTTACGTAAAAAGGAGCTGTAATTGGTGTTATTAGTGTCCCATAAGCATTTATACTCCTTATAAAGGGATTTCACATCGCGTGATTAGCACCGCGCGCGACAAGTGACCGAGGCCCCTTTGAGCATGATCGCAAAACCGACAACTAATGGATCGCTCGCGGCAAGTGCTCGAAGTGCTTGGATTGTGCGAGCCGACACCAACCGCGCCAGTGGAGCGCGCTCATGCTGCGCGCGATTGGAGCGCATTGGATCATCGGTGTGGACCCGGCTAATGGTTAAAAATATCAAATTCGAAAATATCTTTCCAAGTTCGAGAACTTTTGTCTGTATAATTTAGCTTCATACAAGTTAAACATAAAAGGAATTTTATTGTAATCCCTAAAATGTAGTGATTATTTTATGCTCTTTGGTTTTCTCACAAAGAATTACTTATTAGATTATTTTCATAACTACTGCTGATTAGGCGAAATAACTCATAAAGCAATGTAAACTTTAGTTTTTTTTTTAATTTATTATTTGTAAGAACATTGTGATGTACAGCTAGTATATCAAAGTATCTAAATAAAATCAAAGATTTAATTGCACAATTTTTTACCCGTGTAGTGGCGGTGTAAGAATATCCGCTATATGCTTTGGATTAGTGTTGCCCAAAATCGGTCTTGGTCTTGTTCTTGCATTTTTGCGAGACCAAGACCAAGAACAAGACCGCCTAATTTTAGCAAGACCAAGACCAAGACTGACCGTGCAAGATTTGGGCAAGAACAAGACTAAGCCTGCGAGACTCTTGCGTCTTGGAGTTAGGAATGAGTGTCGTTTCAGGGAGTATAGGAGTTCGGGTCTACGCTTAGGGACTCTATGAGACTCAAAAATTTTTAAAAAAAATACGCGCATTACGAACAATACCATAAACATACATAGCGGATGAAAATATCCATTAAAAGAAAAAACAGTGCATCCCTAGTTTTGACCATCGGCACTTTGATAGTGCGCGGCGTCTTGTTGTCGGCATCATCAAAGGTCGAATACTGACCTGTCAAAGAAATTTTGCAGCTATTCGGAAGTACAAGGTCAAGATACACGCGCCGGCGGCTTCTATTGATATCGCATTCAATCGTCGCCACCTCGCCGCACGCACTACATTTGACACTGTTTGAATGCCGCCACAGAGTACATGTTCTAAAGAATAAAATAAGTACTATACCATAATAATTTATTCTAGTAAGTAATTATCATAATATTAACTATATGGGTTTATAATAATTACTTACTATTATTTTTATTACCTAATAGATAAACATGTTCAATAAGTTCACTGCAAATCTCGATTTTTTGAAGTGAGTGTTTTTGAACACAAAGTGTTCGAATATTTCAACACACACACTGAAACGTGTAAACATTTTGTACAATGCTAATCGAATAATATAAAAAGTGTGCATATTAAATAAAAAGCGTAAAATAAGATCTATGTACTTTTTAGGAGCCCGAGTATCTCTTATCTCATCTCTCTCATCAATTCGATGCAATCAATTTCTTTAAACGGAGAACCGTTTAAAGAAATTGATTGCATCGAATTGATGTAAATAATAGTGATTTGCACAATTTTAATAGTAGAAATTAAAATAAAATCACAATACCTGCTTTCCAGTTACACAAAGTATATAATTCGTTCTTGGGTAGCGATAACGCTTTTATAATAAGATTCCAAAAGAAATGTTAGATCTTTCACCTCTTCAATTTAAGTCAGACAAAAATGCTTGGTACTGACCTCTCGTACTACACAGGACTAACTAGAAATTTCTAAACCGATTTGGTATCTACATACACATTTGATATTTTATGTTTGACTTATCGCTTTACATAATTATAGAACTATTGTAAAAATATTTTGAAAAGAGCAACTACTGAGTTTCTTACTTTTTTTCATGATTCTTCTCAGTAAAATCAGAACCCCTGGACATGGAAAAGAAAAAATTGAGGGAAAACAGTGATTATATGACTATTCAAAAGTGCCTACTTAAATACGAGTAAAACATATTTGAATTTTGAATTTCAAACGAGTGAAGGCAAATTTAATTTAATTAACGTAAATTAATTCAATCAAAAGAAGAACATAATATACACAATTTTATTAACATATTTACATTTATTTTTACGTAGGCACACTATACCTATCTGGCAACGCATCTACTTTATTAATCTTCTGAAGAATCATTAATTTTATCAAAGGATGCCGAACTTTCCTTTGTCGATCTTTCGGCGTGTACTTACAAATAGTAGTATTTATTTTAATTCCAGTCATTCCCAATTGAGCTTTGCTTCGAGTCTAATGTATTAATTGCTTTTACTCTAATCCTTGTTGTTCTCGGAGTGATAAGTTTACAATTTGACATGAGTGACGAAGAGTCGAATAGTTCTTGTCGGAGTAGTGAGAGTTGGAGTTATGGATCTAAAAGACCTAAAAGTAAATTTGATGAGTTTTTCGACGTAATTCATGCACCCCAAATTGCTTTGTGTAAATTATGCCAACATAAAAAGGTTGAGATAAAAATGAAAAACAGAAACACTTCAGGCTTAAGGAAGCATCTAATATCTTTCCACAAAAAGGAATCACAAATATTTCTTCCTGAAAAACCAAAATTAAGTGGAGATATCACAAGATTTTTAATAACCACCGGAAAAAGTGGACAGGTAAGAAAAAATATACTTATCACACAATTACATAACACGTATATTATGTAACTAGCGGCTGCCTGCGACTTCGTCCGCGTACAATATCTGATTTCCTATGAGATTTTGAAATTTTCTCGCTGCAAAAGTCTTACCTAAGTATAAAGAGGCTATATAGGTAAAGCTTAACTATGCAAGTATTTATTATTTAAAACTAATAAAGTAAATGTCGATCTTCATATCTATACTTTAAAAATATAGGACTTGCATGTAACCATTTTACCCCAATTTCACCCCCTTAGGGTTAGGATTTCGTAAAACAGCTTATTTAGGATTTTATTATTGAAAACTTATAACTTTAATGCCGATTTTCGTGTCTCTAACTTCAAAAACGTAGGCTATCATACAAACTTCCAACTTCCATTTCACTCCCTTAGGGATAGATTTTCTCAAAACCGTTTCTTAACTGATCTCTATGCCATAAAAGGAACCTACCTTACAAACTTGAAATTTGTATGGGTTAAAAAATATCTTCCTTTCTCATTTTTCGATGACGAAGCTACACAAGTATATTTTCGACCAATTTGCCCAAATATGGTGTTTCCTAAAAGGTCCACACTTAGAAGGAAGGTCAAAGAACGGTTTGAAGAGCTTCAATTGAATCTTAAGAAACGACTACAACAATTTTCATCTAAAATGTCATTTAGCATTGATGGATGGACGTCAATTGCTGGTAGGAGTTACTACGGGGTCACTATTCATTATATAGACAACGAATGGAAGTATCGATCTGTAGTCCTTGATTTTATACCATCACGCGGTCGACATACTGGGGAAGATATTGCAACGATTTTCCACGAATGTTTATTGGAATATGACATAATTGATAAAATACAGGGTATCACGGTCGACAACGCAACTGCAAAAACCAAATTTATGTATGAATTGGACAAACAGCTGCCACACTTTGATTCAGACAATCAACATTTCCGGTGCTTTGCTCACATTTTGAACCTTGGTGTACAATATTTATTAAAGACCTTAGCATTACACAGTGAAACTGACAATAAGGGACAAGGACAGCAGTAAATATGAAGACGAAACTGAGGAAGATGAAGATTATGCGCCAAATATTGCTGACTCACGTACAGCTATAACAAAATTACGCAGTATTTCCAGTAAAATAAATAGAAGTGAAATATTGAAGAGGAAGTTTCAGTCTGCTTGTGAAGCAGCTGGCGTGCCATCAAATCTGAACCCCATACTCCACTGTCCAACGAGATGGAATTCCACACATGATATGAATGGATTTGGATTAAAAATGAGAATTGGCATTAACATATTGTGCACTTCTGTCACCGAATTGAATGATTTTCAAATCACAGATAGTGAATCGCAAATACTCGAAAAAATACATAAGTTTCTAATAAACTTTAAACTTCTATGGATGAAACTTGGTGGAGAAAAATATGTTACATTACCGCTAGTCATTGTATCATTCAATCTCTTGCTCGATAAAATTGAATCCATGGTAAAACAATTAGATGAGAAACCTAATCGATCCGAAGTGGATGAAAGGCTCATTCTGTGTTTTCAAGCAGCTCGAGACAAAATGCTTAAACATTATAAAAAGAGCAACTGGATTTATTGTATCTCTTTAATTTTAGACCCAAGGCATAAGACTCAGACTTTTGACATGACATTATGGGGGAAGCAAATTAAAACAGAAAGCCTGCGCAAATTTAATGAACTTTATAAAGAATATAAAAGTCTACACTCAGTGAATACATCTCTAGAATCACCAAGAAATGAAAAGAAAGTATGTGAATATGATGAAGATGAAGACGTAATAGACTTTGAGAAATTGTATGCATGTCCCTCGACGTCATCTGGATCTGGATCTTTTCATCAAGGCTTAGTTATAGACGAGTTGGAGGAGTACCTAATTAAACCCAGAGCCGCCAGTTCGGAAGACATTTTAGAGTGGTGGAGGACGCATGAGACAGAATATCCGACTTTATCGAAGATGGCCCGTGATTTTCTTTTAATACCTGTAACTTTAGTACCTGCTGAGAGATTATTTTCTAAAGCATCATTAGTAATTAGAAAACATAAAAATAGATTAAGTGATGAGTCAGCCAGATGGTTACTTTGTATTAATTCCTGGTCAAAAGAATTAATATAAAGTAACAGTAATGACAAAGCTGTTGTGTACTGTTATGTAATTTAATTTGTATTGTATTTTATTTTTTTATTTAAATTAAATAAATGGTAAATTGTATAACTCTTTTATTCCATTTCATATAAGGGTCTATCAATCTCTTTTCTAGACAGATAATGTTCTTTATAATACAGTCAAGTTAATGTCATTAAGTAATTTGTTTTTTATACGTTTTGACTAAGTTTTAGCACATGTAAGCTTATTAAATGTAAACGTTTATTAAAAAACAGACTAACTCCCGTGGCCGTGAGACTTGGTAGACAGCTCAGTTGGTTAGAGCATCGGCACGGATCGCTTAGGTCGTGGGTTCAAACCCCACCCGTTATTAGTTGATTTTTCGAATTTCTCATTAAATGTTTAGACATTTATTAATTTGGTTGGTCTTTCTATGGCTATGTTAATTCAAGCTCAAAATGTGTCTACTCTGTTAAGTTGTTCTAAGATCTAAAGTAACGTTTAATAAATAACAATAGGCTAATAGATAATTGCGAGACTTGCGAGACTCTTGCTGCAAGACCAAGACCAAGAACAAGACTGAGAGCGCAATACCAAGACCAAGAACAAGACCAGGTGTATTGGCGCAAGACCAAGACCAAGACTGGCTAAGTCTCGTCTTGTTCTTGCATTTGGGCAACCTTACTTTGGATGCTTTAGATCCCGTGGGTGTCGTAAGAGGCGACAGAGGGAAACAAACCAGGAGATGGGCAGCAGCGTCTTCCTGATAACGACTAAAATTAAAAACTGCGGCAGCGACCTCGCTTGCCAGGCCTGGCAACTGGCAACAATGGCAAATATCCCCCTGTGACGCTTTCTATAGGATAGACCTATATCATCTTCACATTTCTGAGAGTTTGTTTTCTGGAATGGGCAGAATTCATCGCATTACTAATAGTCATTTTTTTACTACGGTTGCAGACTTTTTTATAAATCGTCCAGTTCATTTTATAAGAAACTTTCCCCTGTGAGGAAATATATGGAGGAGCCTTATGTTCAGCAGTAGACTTATATAGGCTGTAATGGAAATTTTGTTTGTTTCACTGCTTCTTCGCTTGGCTCCAAATCTTCACAATGTGTAAACTACTCAAATTAGTTTTTTTCTTAATAGAATGTGCTAGACACAGATATTTACATCGGTTATGATGTAGATGAGGAGATATTTTATCCCACGAATTCGCTTAAAACGTAACACCTACAACTTTGCAATGAAAATTACCAAGGTGACTTGCAAGAGCGTATCCGAAGTATGGAATGTGTCGGAGACGGTCGCATTACTCTAAAGTTTGGAGGGGCTCAGAGTTTTATCGCATCACTTTATGACGCCAAAATTATCAATTCTTCTTCCTTTACCCGTAAAAGTCTACTGCAAGACATGGACCTCTTCCACTTCAGGAGCGATTTGTTATAATTTTCTCGGTTTGCAGACAAATTGACGATCGTAATACAATACATCTCGCATCTTTGACGTTGCTGGTCAGTATGGGTATAACTAGCCAAACTGATTACGAATAACCAGTCTAGGTATTTTTAGTAGTCTGGCTCTAACATAACCGATTTGTTTATAACGCCATATATCGAAAGCCGGAAAAAAATTCTGGCGTTTCCCTTAATCGCCTCTTACTACACCTCCAGAAGGTGTGATGGTACACGTAGAGGAGTGATGGGTTCATTTACGCCGCTACTACACTGCAAACGAACTGTTGTTCTCTCCTTATTTTTTATGAATTAGAGTAATTGTTACCTCATTTTTAGTTTCTTTTTTATATTATGTTATTGCATAACTACGTTACTTAATTTCATTTAAATATAATATTGAACGGACACGACATCCTCCGTTTTGAAATCATCCATGCACTTAATCGGTTTAATGATGAAATTACTCCGTATACTAAAATTATCAACACTATTACTGTTTGAGTTGAAACAGTGATGTATCATGATGTTTATAAAATATAATCAATAGTCCCAAGAAGTAAAACTTCAAAATAATTAGAATTTCTACGCGAATGAAGTCGCGGCACAACTAGTTACTATTAAAATTAAAACTGCTAAATATAAATGTATATTTTCGCAGAAACTCCGCTATAGGTTTATGCAGTTTTCAATTAATCTCATTATTGGAACAGACGGCATTATGAAGTTATAAAGCTTTCAGTCCGCATTTATGAAACTCATAACACAGAGAATATTCTATCCAATATTCAATTCAATCCAATACGTTAAAAAAATATGTGTGGACTTTGTTTTAATCTGAACTGAGTAGGTTATTATTTTAGGTTGTGTATCTTTTTATATAATGTATGTTTAATATTTATTTTCTTAAAGAAGAGCACTAAAAAGGAAGCATAACGGGACACAAGTTTTTTATCTAAACGAAATATCTAAAAAAGTTTTTTTTTAATAATCCTAGAAGCGCTGTTGTTATAATTAATACTTTCATTTATCAATGCTTATGCTACGAGAAGTGATTTTCGACTGTAGTAGAAAAGTGGCCTTGAACTCACGACTTGTTAGTATCGCATTGCAGCCTATACCCTAAACCGATAATTTCCCAAATAACACAGGAAGCATTTTAACAAACGAATAGAAAACACATGTAGAACTTAAGTTCCATATAAACTCCTATACAAGTTCACCGAGCACCTTGACGCTTTATTTTGACATTTCAAAACCATTATGTTCCTTTACACTGTATAACTGCTGGATAATGGCATATCAAAATGCTTTCGTAAAGCCTTTAGTTTTAGTGCAGCAAACCACAACACTGTTTTTAGTGTATTTGCATCAATTTTAACTAGTAAATAAATGCTTAGTGCTGGTTTATATCATAAATATAAACCAATATAATGCCACGTAAATCCGCTACACAATTTTCGTGCCTTAGGGTCTAGAATAGCATTTTAAGTAGTAAGATAATGCCTAACGCTGCTTAGGATAAACTTGTACAACCAAAAACTGACGGTGAATATGAAATCTTAAATTGAAATTTTTAACTGAAGGCAATTCACGGATTTTTCGTGCGTACGGTCAGTTAAACTGCTGTCGAACTGACGTACATCCAAAAATTGATCGTGAGTGTGAAACCCTACGTTGAAATTATTAACTGACGGCACTGCACGGAGTTTTCCGAACGCAATTAATCCGCGGGTTTCATTACAGTTCGTTTTAATTACTGGTAAGTACTTACTTTCTTAGTAGCTCTTATATTATTTCTATGCTGTTTAGATTTTTTATTATTTTATATATTTACAGAATTTTGTTTGACGGAGGATGGAGACTAAGGTAACCGTGATGATGTCACCTTCCTTATGATTGACTGAGAAGGTAGGTAAAAGATCTCAGTGACGTCATTACGTAGAACCATTTGGACTCATTTGAAAGGTACTCATAAAGACCTAGATGACAGTGATGATTTCACCATCCTTATGGTGGAATCCAGCAGGAAGGCTTAGGATCTCAGTGACGGCACTAGATAAAACGATCGTGTTTGAATACATTTGAAACGGTTCATAAAGACTTAGGTGACTATTATGACCTCACCTTTCTGATGGTGCAATCCGAAGGTGTTCTGCAGTCCGATCCATTACTTAAAACTATCTTAATACTTATATTATCATGAATGAAAATATCTTTTGAAGTGTTAATATTATTTATATTTATCATTTTTGTACAATGCTAGCGCATGTGTATTAAGTGTATGTGCATGTGAACAATTAGAGAAAATGACGGAACAAGTGTTTTGATGTTAATATAAACCTCAAGTAATTTTGATCGCTTAAGCGGCTTATAAACTTGAGCTACTGTTGTCATCGACAGTCCGCTGGGCAGATGGTTAATCCCGTTCTATCAGAAATAATTGTTAAATATTTGATTTCATCGGCTACATCTGTAGCATCTGTGCTTCTAAACATATAAAACAGCTGAACATATAAAACAGAATTTTGAAAACTCTTGTGTGAAAACTATTGGTACACGTAATCGATTAATTAAATTAAACAATAATTAGATAATAAGAACTATAAATTATCGTTTTCATACATTTAGAATCTAATTTGCTTAATAATTATAACAAAAGAACTAAATTAAATGACTCACGATTGTTTTTTTTTTTTTAAATAAAGCCTTATATATTTTTCGATATATGAAACTCCGATATTGATATATTTATAATTATGGTTATATCGAAAATCCGATATTTTAAAAAATATCAGTAGTCCTAGTTGGAACTGATCAGTTTTTTTATAAGATAGGGTGACAAACGTAGTAAACGGTAGGTGGTTGCTGTGGCCTATTTATTATTTTTTATATTATTATCTATCCTCGATTACGAATCAAAAGGTCAAAAACACAAAACACGAAACACAGCAGCATTAAGCTACTATTTTACGCTGGTATACTGTTAGAGCGTGGTCTTTCCCCGGTCGAGCTGACGCATTCATGTTACAACTATACTACTAATATAACTGCAGCATGGCTCTACTACGTAATTCGTAAATACCATTTGGAATGATCAGTTGAAGTGACCGTGTATGTGGAAGTTTCTTTGGCTTAAATCCGTTTGAACTGATATCTTGATATCGGTTCAACTGATCAGTTTAACTGACCGTGTCGTCCATAATAGCACTTTTTAGTAAGTAAAAGCCTAGTACTGTATTTTGTACATAGTTTGGTTGTACTTTGTTCATAATTTTCTTTTGTTCATGTATTGTATTGTATGTAAATATCTTTTTCTTTCGCTCAAGCGAACCCAAACGGCTTTTTTGAAAGCCACCGAAGGTATGCAATTTCTGATATATCATACAATCTATCTAGCAATAGTACCTTCTCTGTGCTTTGTTCAACACGTCCTTGACAGCACTGAATATGAAACTGAAGAGTGGTGACAGATCAAGATTGATGTATTTTTATAAAACTGCTAAAACAACAAAACCATATCTTGGGCTTGCCCTAGTTTGGAGCCCTAGCTTCGCCACTGCATCCAAGTACAGGACATTAGAACAACCAACCCAGTTGCATCGCGGAGTGAGACAGGAGGATTTTATATCCCCTAAATTATTTACAAATGCACTGGAAAATGTTAAAAAGAAAAGACGCTAAACTGGAAAGGACGCAGCATTAATGTAAACGGTGAGTACATCTCACACTTACGCTTTGCTGATGATATCATCGTCAAGGCAGAATCGCTGCAAGAACTTCAGGATGTGCTAAACAGACTGAATAAATCTTCCTGACGTGTTGGTTTGTGCATGAATCTGAACAAGATAAAACTTATGTTCAACGATCACGTCATGCAAGTTCCAATTACTGTTAATGGTGAAATTCTCGAAGTTGTCCAGAAATACACCTAACTCGGACAGATATTGCAACTAGGTAAGAATAACTTAGAGAAGGAGGATTCAGTAAGGCTGGGCAACATTTAGAAAGCTCCGTTGGGTTCTCTTGTCGCCCATACAGCAAAGTCTGAAGACAAAAGTCTTCAACCAATGCGTTCTACCCCTTACTCACTGATGGTGCCAAAACGTGGACACTGCCGATACGGCTACTCCAAAAGCTCAATTTCGCTCAGCGAGTAATGGAAAGAGCTATGCTCGGAGTTTCTTTGGTAGAAAAAATTCAAAATGAAAAAATCCGCCGAAGAACCAAGATTACTGACCATAGTCTTCCGTCTTCGTAAACTGAAGTGGAAATGGGCTGATCAATTCGGTCGCAGAAGTGACAACCGGTGGAGTATACGTGTTATGAAATGGAGACCGCTTCTAGGTAAACGTATTGTGGGACACCCCCTGACCGGATTGAGCGAAGATCTGCGCAAGGTGACTGGTAGAGACTGGAAGCATGTAGTCGAAGATTGGGCTAAGTAGCGAGCTTTGGGAGAGACCTGTGTCTAGCAGTGGACTGCCGCAGACTGATGATGATCATGATGATGACGAAAATCAAACTGGAAATTTTTGCTTACTATGAAATGTGAGTCCATCTTAAAACTCCTCAGCTACCGCATCCTTAGTATATTTTCCGAGTACTGACAGTGCAAAAGAAATCGTCTCTCACATTCTCCCATGTGGTAATCGAAATAGATGGGATTTTTTTTATAGAAGAGGGGGGCAAACGAGCCTGCGGCTCACCTGATGTTAAGTGACTACCGCCGCCCATGATCAACCGCAACACCAGGGGAATTGCAGGTGCATTGCCGGCCCTTTAGAAAGGAGTAAGCTCTTTTCTTGAAGGTCCCCAGATCGTATCGATCCGGAAAAATCGCCGGTGGTAAACTATTCCACATAGAGGTTGTACGCGGAAGAAAACTCCTTTTAAAACTTACAGTGGTGGACCGCCAAGCATCCAGATGGTGTGGATGGTAGCGGGACGTTTGCTGCGTAGTGCGTAGAAATTTGGCGGCTGGGATTAATCCAAGCAATTCCTCAGGGCAGTCTCCACGGTATATGCGAAAGAAAATGCAAAGAGATGCAACACTTCCATGCGATCTAAGGATGACAAACGAGCACACCGTCCATCTGAATTCTGAGGCCCATAGATATTTACATTTATCTTCAATTAAGAATCAAAATGCAAATGCGTTGACATTCCTGAGGTCTAAAAAGGTTCTCCGATTCTCTGCACTCACCACACGAAACACAGCAGCATTAAGCCCGACACATTCGTGATATAATTATAATATAGCTGCAGCGTGGCTCTACCACGCCGAAATGTCAGAGAGGTCCCGTGGCTTTCAAATACTCGGACTTCAATCTCATGTTTAGCAGTTGATAAAAAAAGAAGAGCGAATAATTTATTGTTTTTTTGTTTTTTTTTTTTTTTTTTTTTGTTTACCCCAATTGCAGTAATATAGGCATGTCTAGATAAATGAATCTAACCTCTGCCGTATATGCTCAGACTTATTAAGCTTTTAATTTATAAAAGCTTTTACATCGCTATTATCTTTGAAATTCAATAAACTTAGAATAATCGAGTTATTGGAAGAGATAAACAACGTTGGAAAAACAATTTCCCCAGATAATTGAGCTTTTTTGCTCTACTGCTCTGAATTTGCTTCATCGCTAATTAGTAAAAAACCAAAGCCGCTTATCCGTGTACTTGTCTGTGTGTTCGCCTAAAACTTACATAGTACTTGATAGGTTTTGATGCATGTTTTTAATGTCGCTTTGAGAATTTCTTGAGAAAGGTTTGGGTATAATTAATACACACAAGACAATAAAAGATTTAAAGCATTTTAACTTTCCATTTTGAAGTTATAATGTAGGGCCTATTACGTTTTTGATGCTCCTGACCGGGAGTAGGGTGGGGTTAGTAATCGTGATTTAGTCATCCACAGTGAACAAAGAGAACATCATTTGCCCGAAGTGGAGTCGCGCGTGTAAGGAAGTATCAGTTTTGCGATACGTCACTCCCTATAGCCTTGACGGCTGAAACGTGGTCAGCGACGCAGCCTTTCAACATATCCGTCGCTGGGGTGAGTAAGTCTAGTGTTATCGGGTACACATTCTTTCTTGGCCCCATGTAGTGTAGTGGTGGCTTAAGAATATCCACTAACCCATAAGGACAGAGGGTATTTGAAACAGGTGATGGATGGCAGCACCTAACTGATAACAACTCAAAATAATAAAAGACTACAGTTGCCAACCAACAACAGTGGCAGGTGGCCAAGCGTAGCAACTATGGCAAAAAACCTCCTGTGAGGTGGGGGAGACTTATGTACAGCAATGGACGTCTATAGGCTGTAATGGATAAAAGAATGGCCTGCGCGTAACCGACTCTGGGAACTCCGATGCGCAGGTGGAGACAGAGGTCCTAAATGTTCCTAGATAGTCCTAGATAGATATCCTCTCCATAGGAAAGGCTGCTAAGAAATCGCTGGCATAGTGGAGCAGAGAATGTGTAAAAAAGTGCTGTGGCCCTACTTATATGCGGCGAACGTGGGACACCATCTCCATTCGTTTAACTTAGCGCTTATCTCCATTTCAGTCTTTTAGCTTAGCTTAGCTTGGCGATTATGAGAATTTAATTTAATAATATATGCAGCAACGTATAATTAAAATCGAGAGTTGTACATTGTCGATGCAAATGCAAGAATATAAAATATGAGGAAATAATATGGAAGAAAGAATTATATCTCAAGTTTCATCCCTAAAAACCAATAACTTGTTTAATATCATTTTCAGCTGGAATTCTAATACTAAACCAATAAAATTGTTAATCGCAATTTTAAGTGCTGATATGTGGGATAATGGGCACGGTGGTAAAGTAAAACATCGTCAGGCAAACTACCATTAACATTACAGCCTTAAAGTCCACTACTGAACATAGGCCTCCCCCATGGATTGGTAGGGTGGATGTTTGCCATAGTTGCCACGCTTTGCAGTCGGGTTGGCAGCTGCCGTTTCTTTATTTTAGTCATTATTAGGAAGACGCTGCTGCTAAACTCCTGATTTGTTTCCATCTGTAGCCTCTTAAAACATCTACGGGATCATATGGGGTTGTGGATATTCTTACACCGCCACTACACGGTAAAGACAACCTACATGTCTGAGATATTAAAAAATAGGCATTTTCCATCATTTTCTTGCATTAAATACTTAATAAAAATTTTAATTATAACCATATGATATGCAAAATACAATGTCTATAACGTATTGTACTCATATGAAACGTGTGTTTTGCCAACAACCTGGGATCAAAATAGGGTTGTTTTCAGTAATCGCACAAAATAAGACATTGTCACGAAAAACACGCACAAAGTCTTAGCTTGAGTCATCAAATACATATACGAGTATAATATGATTTTCTATGAAATATTGTTGAACGGAATATCTTTTCGAATTTAAGAGGAGTATTATAAAAAACGCGAAATTACAAGGTTTTCTCCTTGAAATTATATTCTTTCTGTTCGTTGCCTGAAATAACAATTACTTGGTAAAAATAGTTCGTTTTCTCTACTATAATAAGCTCAAGGCAAATTTTAGATTTCTTACTTATTTATTTGGTAATAACCATTTCCCCCGATGCATGTTTAGGCCAAAACTCTTAGAGACATGATTTGGGAGCTCTAATTTATAGATTCTATTGAATATCGCCCATCGAAAAAATTTATATGTCACACATATCCTATACTTTAATATTCATAAAACACATTTTCGTTATATGCCTTTCACGTAAGGGAAAAAAATCGACATAATTCAATTATCTACCGAAAAAGCTTCGATACAAGCCCCAATATCTTCAAAGTTCTACATCATTTTGACGTAAAATTTATACCAAAATAATCCTCAACATTTGCTTAAACTGTACTGTGATTTTTAATTTTTAAATCAGTACAATTATTTTTTAATTAACTAAATAAAAGTACCATATATTTCACTGCGCCGGCCCTCTGCGTGCGGTCTGCGTTCAATACAGCCGCGAGCGCTCGTCTGGGTCAGACCTGTAACAATTTATTTCGCGCGCTCCATCTTGTTTCGATATTATTGTAGTGTCCTTCGAAGGCCGTGGCTAGCGTTGCCAGGCGTTCGGATAAAGTCGGACACAGTCAGGCTTTTTGGTTGCGTGTTCGACCAAATTAGACCTTTTAAAGGAGACAATCGTTTTTGGACCAACTAGATATTTTAACGTAACTTAACTCATAAAAAGATACCAATTTACTATAGTAAATCGGCTAAATATTTTATCATAATCTAACCGGTATCATAATAAATAATACAATTAAGAATTAATGGCTACATATAAATCACCGCAGTCTCTTTATTCGTGAACTATTGGTGGATTCTCCAAAACTACTAAATATTTTTAGTAGTTCCGGAGAATCCACCAATATATTTTGAAGAACCTACAACTTTTGTATACTTTTTATTATTACTCGTAACACTGCACTATTATAACATAGAATATCGATAAAAACTATTAGACAGTCTCACATATAAGTTTGAGGTTATAATAAGATTGCCGTTTGGTTGTTAATTTCTCAGTATTCCCGTCAGATGCGGTAAAACTAATATCACTAGTGTAATCTAGAGATATGAGTAATAAATCGATATGTATCATTCATTCACATTCATCATGTTACTGTGTCATCAAGTTACGCCACAATAATAAAGAAGACTGATTTATTCAATTTTATTGTTATTTCATTTGAATTTGAGAATATTTTATGGTAAATAATAAAAAGCATTGCTTTACTTTAAAAAAAATCATGTTATACTAAGACTAAAAAATTAAGGGTGTCCGGCCTTTTTACCAAAATGTCCGGCTAAACTCATTGGTCTGTCCGGCTTTTCGGTCTTAAGACCTGGCAACCCTAGCCGTGGCGCTGAGCTATTTTGTGCTAGAGCTTCGTCAACTACGCCCGCAATTTTTAATCGTTGGAAATATTTACTTTAGTACAGTATACATATTTCAATTAGTATAAAGTTCGCACATTATTATTATACCAGATAGTTAACTCATTATATAACGTAAAAAATAAATATTCAATGATGAAAAAATGTCTGCATGCTTGCCATATGGACTGGCCCAGATAATGCAGTAAAAGTACTAAAAATCTACAAAGACGACAAATTTTGAACTTTGAGTATGTCAGCCAAATTACAAGCGTTTTATAAAAGTGTGTACTGCCTGAAATTATTGACTCGAGATAAGCTCGGTCAATGCCGTTGCGGCAAATACTTTCATTATAAAAAATATGGTTAATTGATTGTAAGTACTGATTAAAAAAATATTAGTTACAGTTGGTTATTTTATTTATTAAAACAAGTTGCAACCGTACTATTAATTTATTTATACCTCTTTGCTACCGTTAGTAGATATAATCGATTTTAACCAACATCGGTTAACAATCGATTACTGTGAAACAATTAAAATACTTACTTGTACTTATTTCAACACTAAGGTTCATTAATAATAAAAATATATCAAATAGATTATAATAAATTAATTAGATAACATAAAAATTACACACTAAAAATTTTCCATCTACTGAACTCCATCCTAAAAAAACTTGTATAATGGAAGATCAAGATCATTTATTCGCTATACTCAGAGTACCATAGTGCGAGCAATTGAGGAGATATAGCAAATGTAACGCCGAAATGTAAGAGGGCTCTTAATAACAATGGTGCATGGTGGTCAACAGACATTAAAAACATGTAATTATGTTTCGTATACGCAAGTGCATTCACGCACGCACAGAGCAAAAAAGTAGGTTTCGTTTTAAATAAGTCCGCTTTGGAAATGTGAAAAGTATGCACGATAGTAGTATATACGCTGAAATTAAAAGGAAAAATATCATAGCTAAGAAGGCTTAACAAATTAACAAGTAACAGTAGATCAGTGCATTTTATAGCACTTTCGTAGAAAATTACCTAAAACTAACTGCATCATAACTTGGAAATATTACCGTAAACTGTAAAAAATGAGCTTTTTTTTGAAGAAAACGACTTATGACTTACTGCTGTAGCTATATATTTGCGATGTAGATAGAGAAAATCGATCGCCAAGAGACCAATCACTTTTTTAGTTAGTAGTTATTATAGGCCTATAGTTTCATTCATACAACTCTTGGTTTACGCGGACGATACTCAGGATAGTTTAGGGCAGTGGTAGTTTACAGGAAAGTACTAACTAATAGATGGAGAAGGAACTATGATCATCTTGGTAAGGACTTGGCATGTGAATAATTTGGTGTAGATTGTATTATGGTCAAAATTTATGAGATTTTTAAACTTTGAAAATAAGTCCTTTAGTTACTATTATCCTATTTGGCAAACTTAGGTTGTTATAGCAGTCAAACCGCGAACTTACTCAATAAGCCCATAGTATCAAGAAGGCCCCTTCTAAGTTCACGTATTATGACGGGCAACTACGGAAGCCTACATTGCGCGTGTGCGTTTTTTTTGTTATAGTTACTGTACACTTTAATGTTACGTAAATATAATTATCACCTGCTACATTGTCAACACAAATATTATTAGTAAAGCGTAGTGATTATATATACTCTTTGATTATATTAGAATAAAATATTTGACATCATGTGACAAGTTGTAAGACTATTTTTATAAATATTTCATACCGTTATCATGGTCAAATAAACGTTATCCGCAATTTATGTGAAATCTGTCCAACCAAGTCTTTTTTTAACTAAATTTACAGTATGAATGATTTTTCAACGTTAGAAAAAACAATCGTGCGCGAATTATCATGTCGACTCTGTCTATGTAACGATGTTATAAAATTAAAACCGTTAAGTGCAGAAACCAAGCGTAAAATCAAGAGCCTCTTTAATATTGTGGTCCGTTTATTCAGATAAACAAGCTTTATTATTAATCATTATGGTATAACGGAATTACGAAAACATTGTGTACCGTATGCGTTATTAATAATGGCCTCTAACCGAATATATATGTTAATCTAAATTTCAGCCGCATTGGCAATAGCTTTAGCAGGCTCCATTTCTTAGTAGAAATCATTAGGTGTAAATAGCACTCTCCAGTCGTCTCGCTGCTCTCTTTCGGATAATAAAAGATAAGTGTGACAAACATGTACACAGTAACTGATGGTAAGAGGATGATGGCTCTTGGATCGGTATTCAAACACACTCGCTTTTAATAACAAACTCTAAAATACAAGTATATCCTAACACTTAATAAACTATATTACACCTACTACATTGTGCAGTTTAAACTCGAAATTGTCTCTGAATTCCCGCCCTTACACATCTAAAATTAAAGACTAACATGAAATGCCTCGTTAGCATAATAAAAATGGTTTCTGGTTCTCTACACTAGCTATAAGAAACAGCCATTACGCTTTTAGTACCAGTAAATTATTTAATTTTCGTTATTTACCATAAGAATCACAGCAGTGTTATGCTGGTATTTTACGCTGGTATTATTTGAAGGTTTGGTCCTGCGCCGATCGAGGCCGCTCATTCGTGTCATATTGAGTTGCAGCTCTACCAAGAAAAAATCTTAAAATTATTAAATAATGACTGTGAAAATGAGATATATTATGCATGATATAAAATGTTATTTTGTTCATTTTTTCAGATTCGAACAGATGATAACCTTCCCAAAGCAATATGTCACGATTGTCTGCAACAAGTTGGCGCATTACATCTCTACGCTGTAAAAGTGGAAAAAACACAAAAGTTCTTAGAGTTTCATAAAATGAAACGCGCAGCAGAACAACTCATTCATTCTCAGTTCATGCAAGAAAAGAAACTGCAACCGATAATAAATGAATTTTCATCGCAAAACGTTCAAGGCGATAGTCAAGAAGTAATTAATCATTCTATGTCTAAATCAAATACGGCTGAACGTCAAGGAAATTTGAATTCAGCAAATCCGAAAGAATCGAGAAATAAATCACGCTTGGAAATGAAATATATGGAAGCAATGCCGTTAGAGGAATTTGCAACAACCGAGCATTTGGACGCGTCCCTTCTCATGAATCCATGCACTCAAAATAATGAATCCTTTGTTTACAATTTAGATAACAAAGTGGATACAGAAAAAGAAAAAAAAATTTGTACACATAACACATGTGAGGTCATAGATCCTATAGTGTTAATTGATGGTAAGCCAGCAAAACAAGGCGCGGACTTAGATAAACAAATAACACTTTTCTACCAAATGGAATGTTGCATTTGTCACGGGAAAGGATTCGACTTTAAATCATTAATGAAACATTACAAAGAAAGACATGGTGTACCTGGTTATGTGACGTGCTGCGAAAAAAAGTTTCATTATTTCTATCCTAAGAAAATAATAGAACACATGGCGTATCATCTTCAACCAAACATATTTATGTAAGTTGTCGTTTTATTCGGCCCACAAATTTTACAGTATAAAATGGGATGTCCGTATGCATTAAAATTTAATTCTAAAATTTTATATATTGTAATTTAAAACTTATTCTTGTTATATGAAATAGGTACTCAGTTTTCTCAATAACTTTAACATTCAACCGAAAAAATTACATTGAAACTTATTTTTTTCTGTTTTCTAATTGGAGCTTCGAAAAATAATACAATGCTAGAATTTTTCAGAAACCTGATTTCTTATAACCCTTTATATTTTAAAAACCCACATGAGTTCGTTAGTTGGTTACGTCTCCAACTGACAAAGCCAATTTCGTGCAGTAATGTATTACGACTTTCGAGTGAGCTCTTCAAATACTGCGTCTAGAAATATTTATGATATACATTTAATAAAACATTTGTTCAACATTCTACGATAAATAATTTACTTGATCGCTTTCGTGGGGGTGATACGAATCTCGTAGATCAATCTCATTAGTCTCGTACATTGAAAATCCCGCACGAAACAAATGCTTGCATGGTCTACTAATAAATGTTTCAAGTTTCAAAGTGCAGCTAGTTAAAGAACTAAGTTCTATAAGATACATCTGTGAAATTCCGCAAATAAATTTATTATTATCAATCAACCGTTCATGGCGGTGTAAGAATATACACTACCACCATATCATCACGTGGGTGTCGTAAGAGGCGACAAAAGCACCTTCCTAATAACATCTCAAAATAAAAGCGGTCTAGGTGCGACCCGAAAGGTCCACACGATTAACTTCCCAGTGGAAAGAATAAAAAATATCATATGTTTTAATATTTTATAAAATTTTTCATACGGCACAAAAAACGACTTAACCGATTTTGTTCAAAATTTTATGAGGTCTAAGTTACATAATTATGTGTTAAATGAAATGGTCCCATGTCAATATCACTCTTTGTTCTCGAGATACACAAGGCGAAATTTGAATCCGAACACACATACATACGTACATGTACACACACGGACATCCTCTTAAAAACTATACTATTCGATTCTAAAGACTTTGAAACGTGGATATATGTTAAAATTTCCAATTTGCAAAATCGGACCCATTACAATAACTTCACACTGGGAAGTAATTAAAAAATTCATCCCACAAAAAACCTGGCTTGGGGGGCAGAACAGCAAAACCTTGATATATAATTTTTGTCTTTGACTTCTTATACGTAATCTTCAAAAGCCAATGCCGACACTATAAAATGCAATATAAATTAATTTGGCATCTACGTATGTTTGAAAATTTTTGTCTGGTTTGAACAAGCCACTGCATTGATTTGCCGTCATCGCTATAAGTAGCGATTAGCGTTCGCAATATCAACCACTTTCACCTTCGACATTACTCTACGACTTGATCGTGATCCTGATCATGTTAATAAAAGGCCAGAAGATTTAAGCCACTGAAAGCAAATAAAACAACATCATTCTTAGCTCCAAAACTGACCCAATGCAAATTGAGCTACGCGGGGCCTGGCTTACCAATTGTACTGCGACCTACTTTACTTGGAGTACCGTTACTGTCATACTATATACTGAATCAATATAATTTACATTGCACTTTTTTACACAGAACATCTTTGGCGAAGAGTGCAATGGTGTCATATAAAATAAAACGTAAGGGACGTTTAATGATGTGTGACAATTGAAACCAAAAAACCATCAGGAAATAAGATCAACTTTTGACTGTGCGTTTAGAGTCATAATAAAATATAAATAAACTTTTAAATAAAAAGAAGTTTCTACGAGTGACTTTTTTATAAATATTGTGCGCACTTAATTCCTTTAAAGTTATACTTCCATGTTTTCATCCATTTCATTCATTTTCTGAAACAACTCCTACGACACCCATAATCCATGATCCAAATTGGGTATTCATAGGTGATTCCAAACGGCGAATAAAGAACTACAACAAATAACAACCGCCGAGCTCAGTATGTAATACCAAAAAAAAAATTATTTTGTATTAGAAAAACAATACTAAAATGCAGCACGAATCAAACAAACAGCTGCGCAATAGGTAAATTACAGTTTTTTGACGACAGTGAACATTCTTTCAATGTGATCGATTTATCCAAAGACTGATGGGGGACGGGACTATGGCCCTGTCTAACTGTGGAGTATGTTTGACCTGGTAGCATATAAGTCTATGTGATGAGCTCATTTTATCTTGCTGGTCGTTGAACAAATACGAAATATTCGTATAAAACACACACGCGGATAGTAAAACACAAAATTCTTAATATTCTAACGACGGTACAAGTGAGTGTAGCAGTAGTCGAAAGATCTTTTTCTGCCCTGTACCGCGTAACTGCGTACGCGAATTTTTTAGTAGATTTTGTAACTAAATAAAAAAATGTTTTTATATGCACTCAATGGAAACTCTAGCATTAATTGCTTACTAAAAGTACGAATTTAAATTGCAGGTGTCAAAGCTGTCATCAAAACTTCCACTCCTCACAAGAGCTAACTGAACACGAAAGCAACGGTGGAAAATCCGAAGGCAAAATCACTTGTCCTCGTTGTTCAGAGCGGTATCCCACGTACCGCGAGCTAGGCCGACATATTATCACGCATCGAGCCGATAAATCACAGTGTGACTACTGTGGCAAAACGTATGTTGAATTGAAAAATGATATTAATCTCATATGTGGTAGAGCTACGTTGCAGCTATATTATAGTTGTAGCACGAATTAATCGGCTTGATAGGGACAGGACCACACTCTCGCAGAATACCTGCTGAGTGTAGAGAACTGGACGCCTTTTTTACTGGAAATGAGGCATTTCATCTATGTCCTCAGGGGTTACAACGCATCTGCATTTTGATTATTAATCGAGGATAAATGTAGATGTAAGAGCCGTGGTAGCTCAGATGATTAGCGCTCGATGTAAATTACATAGTACGCCACCGGCACCAATGAAATTGTTAAATGCATTTTTAAGTGCTGATTTACCACGTGCTCGGCGGTGAAGGAAAACATCGTGAGGAAACCTGCAAGTCAGAGAAATAAGAAAAAATATGTTACGAAGGCATGTGAAGTTCGCCATCACGCATTGGGGCAGCGCGGCGGACAATTCCTTGCCCTAAAACCGCAGAAATCGTAATAATAAAACAATAAAAGTCGCATAGACGCGTGACCTTGTCACCGCTATTATGTGTTGACGAACATAATTCACTATTTTGTGATTTAATTGCGCGGGGAACATCGTACGTGAATTTATATTATTATAATGGTGAACTGCAGCATAATAGTAAACAAAGTAGTAAAAACTCACGTGTAATTCAACTAATAAAGACATAAAATTTCACTCCTCCTCGTTGTTCAGAGCGGTATCCCACGTACCGCGAGCTAGGCCGACATATTATCTCGCATCGAGCCAATAAATCACAGTGTGACTACTACGACAAAACGTATGTTGAATTGAAAAATGATATTTAACTCATACGTGGTGGAGCTACGTTGCAGCTATATTATAGTTGTAGCACGAATTAATCGGCTCGACAGGGACAGGACCACACTCTCGCAGAATATCAGCTGAGTGTAGAGAACTGGACGCCTTTTTTACTGGAAATGAGGCGTTCCATCTTTGTCCTCAGGGGTTACAACGCATCTGCATTTTGATTATTAATCGAGGATAAATGTAGATGTAAGAGCCGTGGTAGCTCAGATGATTAGCACTCGCTGTAAATTTCATAGTACGCCACCGGCACCAATGAAATTGTTAAATGCATTTTTAAGTGCTGATTTACCACGTGCTCGGCGGTGAAGGAAAACATCGTGAGGAAACCTGCATGTCAGAGAAATAAGAAAAAAATATTTCGAAGGCATGTGAATTTCGCCAACACGCATTGGGGCAGCGCGGCGGACAATTCCTTGCCCTAAAACTACAGAAATCGTGATAATAAGACAATAGAAGTCGCATAGACGCGTGACCTTGTCGCCGTTATTATGTGTTGATGAACATAATTCACTATTTTGTGATTTAGTTGCGCGGGGAACGTCGTACGTGAATTTATATTATTATAATGGTGAACTGCAGCATAATAGTAAAAAAGTAGTAAAAACTCACGTATAATTCAGCTAATAAAGACATAAAATTTCATAGGTAAGTTGATGGTTAGTGGAAAAATTTATTTTTTTTAAATCATTTCGAACCCTTTTTTTGATCAATTCTATAATCTAATCAGCTCTTCTACTCAAAAAACGACGTCGATGAATGTTGTCGAAGGAAATCTCGAAAAAACTATTTTTTCAATATAACTTTAAAATTTCCGTGAAATATATATTTTTGTAATAGTTTTTTTTTAGGCTGAAAAACTGCGTCGATTGCCGTAAATCACATCAAAATAGGTTGAGTTTTTCGTGAAATATTCAATTTTGAAAAAAAATAGGTGGGATTCAGAGCGCTTTTACATTGCAATTAGCGGGAAGTTTTAGGTATGCCCTGTAAGGTCAACTATTTTTTTAGCAGATTTCCTGTTGCTTATACGTAAAAGATAAATGCAATATAGTTTTTAAACGTCTAAAGTTTATGTCATAATACTTTGAGAATAAATTATATTACTTGAATTGAAATCGAATTTTCGATCCTGGTCTGATAAAAAATAGTACTTATACGTACTACGGGAGAAAAGTACTACATCGCAACCCGCGTTCTTATCAGGTTGCAATGTCATACTTTCCTCCCTAGTGGCGTAATATACTATTGTGTTAGAATGTGGATTAGGTACCAATTAGTTAATTCTTTATTTGTTTGAATTTTTAAAAATGAACCTTTTTTTTAAATAGAGGGTTTTACTTTTTAGAGAACGGCATTCCCCTTGCTTCCCCTACGTATGACACTTAATGCTTTGTTGATCTTAAAGATTTGAATAACTTATCATCGTCAAATTTTTTTTTATTTGGTTATTCTTATATACTTTGTCGGCGGTTATTAAATTTCACCATAGACCTTATTATACTCCCTCTTCGTGTGCTTTTTTATGTTTTATAATGTATCACTTATAACAAAAATGCAAATAAATCATAAGCTTTTATTACTAATGTCGTAGGCAGAAAACGACCTGGTTTCAGCTCTCCAAACAGTGCAAGAAAAAGTATGTCGAAGAATTAAGGCTTTGATTAGAGACTACGACACATCTCGTCGGGCATTAAAACTAGATTGTAACCAGTGCGTTTTACCAGTGATGACCTATGGATTAGAGACGTGGCCCTTCACTGCTGGCCGTATGAGGTACCTTAAAATCGCTCAGCGAGCTGTGGAGAGGGCTATGTTCAGGATTTTTCTGCGTAATAAACTTAGGAATGAGGATATCCGCAGTAGAACCAGAGTGATTGACATAGCCCAACGGATTAGAAAGCTAAAGTGGCAATGGGCCAGCTATATGGCTCGAAGAACTGGCAACCGCTGGGGAAGAAAGGTTCTCGAGTGGCAGCTTCGTACCGGTAGGCAAAGTGTAGGGTGACCCTCACTAGATGGAGTGACGACCTGGTAAGACATGCAGAAAGTTGATGGATGCAGGTGGCTCAAGACCGTGCTTTTTGGCATTCCTTGAGCGAGGCCTATGTTCAGCAGTGGACTTGTGAAGGGCTGTAATGATGATGATAAAATTATTTTTCCTGTGCCTAAGCTCTCTCGGACCGTGTCAGATTGCAATTTAATGATTGTGAGAGAATTAAGAGTGCACCTGTGCTTACGCGTAGACTAGCCTATGTTACAGTTATTGTTGTAGCTGTGACAAAAATTCGGTTGGGAGGACACTCAACCCAACAATCAATCCAACTCTACACTCATCTCAACTCGACACACAACCGACGCACTGATGATAATCACGAGGAGTACAAATAACTTTAATTGCTGTTAGGCGAGGAAAGGAACCAATTTCTTTTTGAATGGAGAATGGGCCTACCACGAATTGTGGCGTAACTTAATAAAATGCATGTCGTTTATTCCTTATAGTCTTATAGATTACAGATTCGTGTATTATAAACATCAGTTCCTTATAGATTACAATGAGGATATTAGTTTTACCACATCAAACAGGAATACTGAGAAATTATCAATTAAAATATGAATATCACAATAACCTAAAAAATAGACTAAAAGCGATTATCTAGTCGTTTTCACCGGTATTATAAGTTAAAATAGTGCACTGTTTAATAATTAATAATATAAAATAAAGTTGTAGGTAATTCAGCATTTATAGATACTTTAAGATTGATGGAAAATGTTTTTAGTAGTTCCAGAAAAACATAATGCACAGACAAAAAACGTGTTGTGGAATTCATTTTTATATGTATTAATCTTTGATTCAATTTAATACTCAAAGGTATTATTAAGATCAGTGAGTATACCCATTTAATTAAATAAATATGATTAAAGCCAAGATGACTAAGGAATACCGTGAAATGTGACGACTTTGCCTACCATGGTATCGTTGCCCAAAAAGCAATTTATAAATTAATTTATTTTATATTATTTATTATATATTATTAAATTTCAATCTAATAACTCACTATTTATCAAATTGAAATGAATGCTACACGAACAAAAATACTGGTTATTACCTTACTATAAATCTCTACAAACTTCAACATACAATATTTATTTACAGTATCTAGGTATTTAAAAAGTACCTACTCTGTCTATACTTACAGCTCACAGTATGTATGTTTTTCATAATAAATGAAATAAATTCACAAGTTCACAGTTCAAAAAGGTTCACAGCTATAATGTTATATTATGAGCGACCGCTCAGACCCGTCCAACTACCGGCCTATCGCCATCACCTCCTTGTTCTCCAAAACAATTGAGTCCATTGTAAACTGCCAGCTCATGAGGTACCTTGAGGATCACCAGCTGATTAGTGACCACCAATACGGTTTTCGCCGTGGTCGGTCAGCTGGTGATCTTCTGGTCTACCTAACTCACAGATGGGCGGAGGCAGTAGAGTCCAAGAGGGAGGCATTAGCCGTTAGTTTGGACATTGCGAAGGCCTTCGATCGGGTTTGGCACAAAGCGCTTCTTTCGAAGCTCCCTTCCTATGGGCTTCCCGAGAAATTGTGCGATTGGATCACCAGCTTTCTTGCAGATCGGGGCATCAATGTCGTTGTAGACGGTGCAAGCTCCGATTGCAAGCCTATTAATGCTGGTGTTCCACAAGGCTGCGTGCTATCGCCAACGCTGTTTCTTCTGCATATCAATGATATGTTGCAAACCCGTAACATTCATTGCTATGCAGATGACAGCACTGGTGATGCTCTTTACACCGGCTGAGCCAATATTTCTCGGGAAAACGTCTCCGAGTGCCGGAACAAACTTGTGTCTGAAGTCGAGTCTTTGCTGAACAAAGTCTCGGATTGGGGGCGACAAAATCTAGTCCAGTTTAACCCCCAGAAGACACAAGTTTGCGCGTTAACCGCTAAAAAGAACCCCTTTGTCGTATCTCCTCAGTTTCAAGGCACTCTCCTTGTTGCCTCAGCCAGTATCGGTTGCCTCGGCGTCGACATATCGAGTGATGTGCAGTTTCGTTTGCCTCCTCTTCTATAAAAAAAATTTGTAGTATTTATATATAATTATAGTCTTTGTTCACAGCACAGATCAGAAAGTTAGACCAACATTCCACTGGTAAGATTAGAATTAGAATTTTAGAACTGAAAATGAAATGACAACTTTTTGATATATCCTACAGATGCGTTAATAAATATTTATGTTATTTATAATAATATAAAAAAAAAAAATATATATATATATATATATATATATATATATATATATTGTGTTCAAATTGTCAAGCAAGTACGACCGGTTGTTTTTGCGTCCCCCAACAGCAAAAAAATTAAAAAACTGCGGTATCTTACCCCAGCCAGTTTGGGAATTTTGTCGCTAGTTCTTGAATCAGATGAATCAGTCCGATTCGAGAGATTTTTGGATCGATTCAGTGAAATTGCTCCAAATCGATCTCAAAAATCGGTTATTTTATTACTCAAAAGAATCGATTTTTCGATTAATCGATTTAGATCGATATGCCTATTTAAAATATTACGCTATGTAATGGAACGTCAATGTTGTATATAATATCATATCATAGTAATACCCCTACCCGGAATCAATCGTCAATGAAAAAATACGGGTATTAATATGTTTAGTTCTACGGTAACTGAACCATATTACATGATATTAGCTTTTAGGAAAAGGATAAAAACAAGTTTTCAGTGGTATCTCTTTTTGGTAATAAATATATAATATACAAATACATAATACATGTACCTATATAATAAAATGCTTCGTTACATTAGCCACGAATATCAAAACAATTGTTTTATTTTCAGATTTCATGTTTCCGGTTAGATTTTCATTAAATCTTTAGGCCGTTTACTTAAATAAATTGGTATAATATTTTTATGTGTAAATGTAATACCATTAATTTACGTTCAAATTTCTGGTGGGCCCATAAACGAACCTCTTTTTGTATAATAATATCAATAAATAATACAGCAAGTGGCGCAAGTAATTCACTTGTTGCTCTCTTTTAATTTTTGGTACTAAAGTAGTTGAGTACTAAATTATTTGATATGTATGTTTCGTTGACTGACAGGACGTGATTCAAGGATTTTAAACTGCTCAAGCTCCCTTCTCTACATCTAATTTTATTAAGATGTTTCATCAAGACTATCCAAGGGAACTCTTGTCAGCCATTTGTTCCATCTCTGCACAGGAAGGATGACTCACTGGCCCATGGCGCAAAGGAGAAAGTCGATTTTTTAGGTTCTCTTTTTGAGTCCAACTCGACTCTTGATGACGGGAGTACAAACCGCTGACAACCCCGCAGTGTAAATGCTGCATGTTGGATGTGCGGTTTACACAGCGCTCAGAGTGCAAAGCACTCTTTTTTTTTGCGCCCGAAGCAAATATGGGCAACCCTCCGGAAAGCGGGAGAGGGAGGCGGTGAATGCTCATAGCATACCACGCAGCCGGCTGCGTGGTTATGTGGAGACTTTTACCCACTAAACACCGCCTTTATGGATTGGCTTACCGATCTGACGAGAGATCTCTAAGCCGTATACGGACGCGACCCTCCTTGGCAGAAAGGAGGGCGTAAGCAAAGCACTCCTTTCTCTCACTCGACTCGTTGACGTCCAGGGAGTGGGGGACAAAGCACTCCTCTCCCTGGACGTCAACGAGTCGAGTAGGCCTGATGAAGTCCCTCCTAATGTACTGAAGAAGGGTGCTCCCGAGTTGGCACCGGTTTAAACGCGTTTTTTCCGGTACACCTTAATCGTAATCCTGAACCTATGGAAGGCAGCCTTAGTGCACCCGATCCTTAAAAAGGCGAGCGCTTAAACCCGTCCAACCACAGATTTAGATGGAATCTAAGTCCTCAATTCAAGAGTGACACAAGAATTCGAGCATTTATAGATATAGTCAAGATCATCCACGTACCATCATTTGAACCGTGTGCTCATTCAACACACTTAGTTTTATAAAAACTCAAGTCGGCTAGACTGTAATACTAATAATGACTTTAAAAATGTCTAACAAATTCAGCTTGGTAGGCAGATATTTTAAATTGTCTTTTTTTCTCAGATTCAAGCATCATCATAGGAAGAAAACGGTGAACCGCATGGAAAACTTACTACTATGCTCACATTGTCTCCGTACATTGAAAAATATAGAAAAACACGAAAAGGAAAAAGTAAGTGCTCAAATAAATACGACTAGGTAAGGTTAACTTCCACTAAGATGTCAATCTTCACGAATACAATTTGGCTGGGCAGCGTTCATCAACATCATAATGAAGATGGTATTAAATTGAGTGGTAGATCTTCACTATTGGCTGTATGAGGAAGCTTCAAGTCGTTCAAGCTATGAAGAGGATTATCCTCGGAGTTTCCCTACGTTAATGTAATGTGTAATAAAGATATCCGCAGTAGAAATAGAATAACCGACATAGCCCAACGAATCGCTAACGTGGCAATGGGCCATCTTTATATATATACCTAATGATTTCTTCATAGCTGGAAGTACCGACAACCAATGGGACAGAAAGATTTTTGAGTGGCATCTTCACGCCGTAAAGTCGAGTGTGGAGCTACCGCCACTAGATGAAGTGACGACCTAATAAGTCTGATAGGAAGGTTGATGGATACAGGTAGCTCAAGACAGTTTTGTGACATTCCTTGGAGCAAACCTATATCCAACAATGGACTGGGCTATAATGATGATGACGAGGATGATAACAATGTTATAATTGCGCGAAAAATGGCAGTGTGAGACGTCTGGCATCGCGATCACCGATCCTGCTACGCAAGGCGATTATGGCTCATCTCTTATGGATAAAGACCATGGTCTAGTAGACCGTTTATGGGTTGGGATTTTATCTTGATAGTTTAAACGAGCAATTCTTGTGTAAATACAATAAAATACATTACTCTTTATTGTACACCAATGCAGATTAACATAAAAGTATACCAATATAAAAAGAATAAACAGGTGGTCCCATTCATATCATCATCATACACAAAAGTGTAAACAGACTTTTAGTGATAATTAGATTACAGTTAGAGACCATAAATGAAAGAAAAGAGAGAGAGGTTAAAAAGACAAATGTATTTAAATAAATGGTTTCTCAAAAATGGTTTTAAAGATTTGGATAAAATTTTATATTTTACAGAAAGGTGACGGACGAGCACGCAGTCTACCTGATGGTAAGTGGATGCTTGTGCCTATAAACATCTACATCTAAAATGCAGACACGTTATCAGTCAGAGGAATAAAACTAAATTCCTCGTTTCTAGTAAAAAGGGTCTCGGGTTCTCTATACTCACCGTATGAAACAGCAGCATTATGCTGTTATTTTACGCTGATATTATGTGAGAGCATGGTCCTTCCCCGATTGAGCTGATACATTGGTGCTACAACCATAATATACCTAATGATTAAATTTTTGTCTCATCATTAAAGGTATTAAGAATACCTTTGATGATGAGACAAAAGGAAAATCGATCCCGATGAACAAAAAATCATTTTTTACAGAGTTTAATTAGCTTTATTCACGCTAAAGTTAAAAAAAGTCTTCAATAACAGGTACATGAACTAGGATAAACCTGTATCTCTGGTGTATGTGCTAAAAGATACAATAAAAAAAATATTTTCTGTTTCTTATATAAAATCAATAACATACTAACTAATTAATTTCGGAAAAATATATTATCATTAATTTACTTATGATATTAATTAACTTAAAACAATCAGCAACTTTTCCGTATCATCGTATAACAAATTTTGTAACCATGTTCGAATTACATTTTTACAGTCTGCCATTTTTAATTTATATACATATGTACAAAATTGCATTGACTTGATTATACAGAAAAGGGCCAAGGAATGTAAAAAATCTATGCATGAAAGTATGGCTTATTCTAATGATAGTTTCAATTAGTTTATCTTTGCGTCTTTTATCAGTGACCTCTCTTCTGTAGAGCAATTTTAAGTGCTGTTTTAGTAACGTACTCATAACGAATAACTGGCGCACCGAGAGGACATTATAGGATTTATATAAGAGATCGGACTGGAATAGAATAGGGCGGAATGTTGCGACTTTTAATACAGCTCTTTGAGCGCGTTCCAGTGGTAGCAGTGTAGTTTTAGCTGCTCTTCCCATGAGGTTATACAATAGGTGAGAATTGACTGACATAATGCGAAATATAGGTACTTGCTTTACTACCTTAATATCAGCAAAAGAACGAATCTTTTTAAAAACAAACATTAGTTTACGGACTCTATTGCATAGGTGGTTTATGTGGTTTTTAAATGTAAACGTAAAATCTATAATTATTCCAAGGTACTTGATAGTATTTTTATTAAAAATAACTGGGCTAGTTACATTTATACTCTGCGACTGAGCAACATTGATGTGCGTAAATTTCTGGATTGGTTATATGCTGGGTTGAGCTGCGCATAGAAAAATGAACATATTTGGTTTTGTCCGTATTCAGTGTTAATACGTTTTATTGGAGCCATTTATTAACCCTATCGAAACTTTGCTGTGCATATAAATAAACACTGTCTACTGTATTTGCGAAAAAAAGTAGCACAATATCATCTGCATAAGATTTAGAAGAGTTAAGTTCGAGATTGCAAAGGTTATTTATATAAATCAAAAATAGGGTTGGCCCTAATACATGTTCAGAGCTAACAACCTTATGGATTTTTATGCAATGATATCGATTTTCTAAATAGTTCGCAAAGAGATTACGAATAAATGAAGAACCTTGAATACCTATGCTCTCTAGCATATTTAATAGGATGGGATAGAAACCGTATCAAATGCTTTTGCAAGGTCAAGGAAAATATCAATTGATTGTCATTTTCCTTGACCTTGCAAAACCATTTAAAACAATAAGCTAACAATTTCACACGGACATAGATACATTCTCAGAGTAATTACTAGCATAGAGAGAGCCCTAAAATAAGAACTAAATTCTTATAGCTAAACTCTTTAACATGGTTCTCTTTAACATATTATGACGTTTAACAAAATAAGATATACTGTATAAACTGTGCTAGTATAAACTGGAGTCTATAATAAATCTATAGCTGTATTATTCTCACCTTTATCCTATTACAAGGTATTTGCCGTTTTTCCATTCCATAGACAACTCTATTGACATGCCATTAGCGAAACAAAAACTTTGGCGATAAATTCATTTATAGACTAAATTGAGACTTGGTAAAATTACGGATTTTTATTAATCCGGTCCGTAATACTTATTTACATCAAAGAAAGATTATGAAAGCTTCATCTGATATCTTACAACAAAAACGTAGTCAAACGATAAAGCTTTGTTAAATATAGTCGATGGTTTTATTTTCCGCTAAGCAAGCGGTAAACCTCTGTAACTGAAAGTCAATTGCCGCATATATGAAAGATCATTACTTGAGAACGGCTGGAACGATTCTGGCGAACACGCAAACTTAAAATTGGACCCGGTAAGTGGCGCTGTTGTCGAGAGCTAGAAAACAGTCGTGAGACTAGAGGCGGATGTTAGTCAGCATATAAAATTGGAATTAAAAATGGAATCCAGTACGCTTATGTACGTACCGTGTGCCTGTAAAGAATTAGTATACATACCTCTCTATTAGTTATTAATGTTTGCGAAACGAATATTTGATAATAATCATAATCACTTGATTTAGAAAACAATTTACTTGATTGTTCGAATAATAGTACCAGTTACTCGACTCCACCGAGTCAGTAATTCATTCTTGGGGCGATGCATACGCTTTTACAACAAAATTCCAGCAAATATACAAAATTTGTCATACACAAAGTACAAAATTTTTATTAAACTAAGTTTGTAAATAAATTTATGGATGACTAGCTGCTGCCCGCGACTTCGTACGCGGATGATGTTGCTTATGCCAGCGACAACGAGTTCGTCAAAATCGAAGATCTGAAACATCTGATGTCGAATTCTAAGAGCCCGGGGACGGGAAAACAACGTAATGCGCGAAACGATTCGAGACGTTCCAGAACTTTCACTTTTGTAAGTCAACAGGAAATGCCCATCAAACTAAACAACTTTGCTAACACGTCATTCCTATATATGTTATAATGTCGCTGGGCCTTGGAGTTCCACAACAGGTGTTCCAGATCTTCAAATTTATTCTCACAGCAGAAAATACTCTTCACGTGGAATATTTTTTGCTATGGCACCATTTTTATATCTCTTATACTTTAGCTGGTCTGTTGCGGTTCTGCATCTGATGTTCCATTTTCCAAAATAAATTATAGCCTATATGTTGCCTAGACTTAACACCTATACAACGAAAAACTTTTCATCCCGTATATTTCACCGATCCGGTGCGGATTGCACCGGATCTCAAGGGTACACTGAATTAACAATAACATTGCAAATCACTTTAAAAAAATTATTTATAAACTATACCTGTACCCTTGGCTTTGCCACGTTCTCACGTCACGTCACGCGCCAGTCGTATCTCACGCTCCTGACTGCTCTCAAGTGATCGAGCAGTCTCAGAGCGAATATTCTGAAGATAAGAAATTAAGAATGACGATCCCGGTCGATAGCTAAACGCATTTCTCGTTGTTCCACACTTTCCTGAGATCGAGAAGTAGTAGTGCAGACTCGTTTAAATTCGAGTCGTAATTGGCGCTGCGTGCTAGTATCTGCGGACAAACTTAGTGCGCTTTACCTCCTCCTTTTAAACTTATTACGCTCACGGTTAGCACCTAGCCGTTGTTCACGCTCTGCGTGGGTTCGAGAGAAACTACTGCTACTACTAACTAAGCTACGCATCTTAGAAACCCTTGAGTTTCGAGACAGATTTGATCTTTTTCTAAAAGGTATCGCTAAAATTCCTTCTTAATCCGATACTAACGATATTCAATTTCAAATTCAAAACAATGAAAGTAATCGAATAAGTACGTAAGAATTGCTAGTAAGTAGAAAACTAGAAAAGTAATAATTATTCGCAGGAAAATGAAACACATCAACCAACACAGACAACAAAGTTAACCCCGTTTCTATGAGAGCGGCCCATCGGCACCTATAACATCACTTTTTGGCAACGAAATCATAGCGCGATCTAACTCGACGCCAACGCCATCTAGTTAGAAAACGGAAACTACATATTATTTACCCAAATGAATTAATTAAATCATGAATTAAAACTAAATTGTCGTTAATTTAATAGACAAGTACATTATTTTTGCATAAAAAAATATGGTAACAGCAGCAAGGAACAAAACTAAGAATTACATACTTAAATCAATTACCTGCAACAAATGTGCTTGATAAGATATAACTTAGAACCAAATGTTTGACTTGACTTCATGATAGTGTAACTTGTTGTACCACCAATCAATCTGTTTAGTAATATTGGTGTGAAACTCTCCATACAATTAGATAGGACATGTAAAGTTCTCAGATTTCCTAACGCACATAAAAAGTGCAAAAATTAAACAAAAATTACGATTTTTCAAAACAATATTATGGGATTTAAACTCGCACCATTTAATGCGGTAAACGGTCGCCTGACCTTACCGCTAAATTCCCCGTTGACATACTGTTAAACAGCTGTTCCCTTGCAATTTATTATTATTACTGCTCCGCTCCTTTATAAAAATAGCGTGATTATTATGTTCCCAGAGTTAAATTTTTATTTTTATTTTAACTAATAACATGTCATTTTGTGCATTAAATTATTTTGTGCATTCAATTACGAAGAAAAATCTTTTAAAATCAATACTGCTTACCTCCTATAATATACGGCGTAATAATATGTAGACTAAAGCCTTCCTTGGTTTACAAAGAACATTTTTGCTAAATTTCAATTCAATCTATCCAGTAGTTTTGGCGTGAAGCCGTACCATACACACAGACAAACAAACAGACAAAAATTCTAAAAAGTCACTTTTTGTCATCAGTTACGTTTTTCTAACAAAAGCCTGAAAATACTCAATGTACAGTTTTTTTTCGTTACTGTTTTATTATATGTATAGATAGAAGATAAAAACCCCTGGGTTGATGTTGATAATAACACCAATAAGGGTGATCGCTACCAAGCTATTTCTAATTTGTCTTGTGTTGTTAATTGTAGAGAGAAAGATTGTAAACTATTATCTGAAAAAAAAAATGGTCCCGCTGGGTTTCTTGCTGGTTCTTCCCAGTACAGAGGCTTTTTGCGAACCAGTGGTAAACGAGAAAAGTGACTTTCAGTAAGTATTGTTTATAATCTACATTGAATAAAAAAGTTTATGTTTCTGTTTCAATAAGTCTAGTCATATTTTCTTTACATTTTTAGACATGTAACAAAGTAATAAAAATAAATAACAAAACGAGAACGAGTATATCGATTGTAGATTGTTGCTAACCCACTAAACGAAACCACTATAGATCAATGGCGTCATGTCTTGTAAGGTAACATTACATAATACTACTACAATAGGGATGTAATTTCTAGTAAACCAGAAGATACGGGTATACTTACTCTCATATTTGGCGTAATATAAAGAGACCAAAGATGACCACTTGACATTTCTATCATTTATTTATTTATTTCAATCAACAAGGATCATAGGGTAAAATTAACGTTTAAATTACACGCAACATCATTCAATAGATTTGTGTATTTTTAACTTATTCAAAAATTTAATTACAAAAATCGAAACAAGTATATTGACTCAATTTATGCAGAATTGCAGGTTCTATCTATGCATACGAATGTATGTACGAGGGTGGATTGAAAAGTACTCGGCCTAACCAAGAAAATAAACACATACTAAATCAGTTATATTTTTATTTTTCTACATAATCACCATCAAGTTCAATACACTTTTGCCACCTCCCCTTCCAAGCATTTAGACCGTTGAAAAAAAATGATTCTTCCTTAGAGTCAAAATATGCGTCTACAGCTGCTTTTACCTCGTCGTTTGTCGAAAATCTTTGACCTCCCAAGTGCTTTTTTAGGTTAGGGAACATAAAGAAGTCTGATGGTGCCAGATCAGGTGAATACGGCGGATGCGGTAACAGTTCAAAGCCACAGTTGTGAATTTCAGCCATTGACTGTACTGACGTGTGAACACGGGCGTTATCTTGATGAAACAGGACTTTTCTTCTGAGCATTCCTCGACGTTTTTCTTTTATTTCCTCTCGTAAACGACGTAGTAAGGTGCAGTAGTAATCAGAGTTTATAGTCTGACCCCTTTCAAGATAATCAGTCATAATCATACCTTTCGAGTCCCAGAATACTGAAGCCATCACCTTATTTGCCGACAAAATCGACTTAGCCTTTTTTAGGGGATGGTGAACCAGGTACTTCTCCACTGTTTTGATTGTTGTTTTGTTTCCGGTGTACAGTAATGAACCAATGTTTCGTCCATAGTAACAAAACGATTCAAAAAATCATCTGCATCGGCTTCAAATAACTCCAAACAGTCGCGTGAAATAGTCAATCGCGTCCTTTTTTGTTCAACTGAAAGCAGTCGCGGAACCCACCTCGCAGACACCTTGTGGAAACCCAACTCGTTGACAATGATGTTTTGAGTTCGTTCATAAGAGATGCCTATAATCTCGGCTATCTCTCTAATTTTTAATCTGCGGTCTCCCATTATTAAATCAAGTACTTTTTTAATATTTTCGTCAGTAGTTGACGTCGAAGGCCTTCCAGGGCGGGGTTCATCTTTCACACTCTCTCTACCACGCTTAAATTCTGCTATCCATTCTTTGACGGATGAATATGACAGAGCACAATCGCCTAATGTACTGACCATGTCATCATGGATGGCTTTTGATGATAGCCCCCTTCTTATGGAGGTACTTAATGACGGCACGCTGCTCGATTTGCTCCATTCGCGGAAATTATTTCCGATTACTTTGTTAATAAATTTATAAAATCACAACTAATTATCGCACACGTTTCGAACTTCACACAATGAACTAGTCTGAACTGAACTAAATAATGTGGGTAGATTTGATTTTTAGAATTGAATGGATCTGTGTTAAGCCGAGTACTTTTCAATCCACCCTCGTTATTACTCCAAGGATACATTGCAACAGTGTCGCTGGGTGATAGCGGATAAAGTTGTTTGACCCATCCTCATGTTGTATGAGGGCCTGTATTTTTAAACAAATCCAAAACAACACAACGTTATTATCGAAATTTTAAATTTAAAAAGAAATAAATAGTGATTTCTGAGAGGGTTTTAGGGCAAGGAAGTGTCCGCCGCGCTTCCCCAATTCGTGTTGGCGAACTTCACATGTTTTCGAATTATTTTTTATTCTTATTTCTCAGACATACAGGTTTCCTCACGATTTTTTCCCTTAATCGCCGAGCACGTGGTAAATCAATTAAACCCTCTCAGAAATGAGGGGAGGCCTGTGCCCAGCAGTGGGACATATATAGGCTGTAACCAAAGACATTTAAATAGGTAGTAATAGACCGGACATCAGTAACAAAATTGTCGTCTGTAACTTTTGTCCTATAGGATATATCTCCGATTTTTGTCATTTAGTCTTAGTGACATCGTCAAAAGGTCAAGACGCACTCATTTTATAAATTTTAAAATATTTTTAAAGAAAATATGCCTGGTTGTACATTAAAGTATTGTAAATCACGATATGGAGCAAAAAAATGAACGTGATTTCGGTTTATTATCGTAAGAATAATGTGTCTTTACCAAATAATCTTTAAATTTTATTATTTATAGTAGATTGTTCGAGTATAAAGAAAAATTATTGCAATAAGTGCCCTCTGTTATCCAGTAACGTCACTATTTATTTACAAATATGTTAGTGATTAACGATGTGCCTACAACGGATTTTACCCTTATATTTAGTAGTGTCACCTACTGGGAAATAGCTAAAATGTTTTAAATAGTGATTAAAAATTACTCTATGAAAGGTCAGGAAAAGCCGTGGTAGCTCAGATGGTTAACACTCGCTGTAAATATAACAGAACGCGAGTAACCCGGGTTCGATCCCCGCCGGCACCAATGAAATTGTTAATTGTAATTTTAAGTGCTGATTTACCAAGTGCTCGGCGGTGGGAGGAAAACATCGTGAGGAAACCTGCATGTCTGAGGATTAAGGAAAAAAAAATATTTCGAAGACATGTGAAGTTCGCCAACACGCATTGGGGCAGCGCGGCGGACACTTCCTTGCCCTAAAACCCTCACAGAAATGGGGGGAGGCCTGTGCCCAGCAGTGGGACATATATAGGCTGTCACTTTACTTTACTTACTTTACTATGAAAGGTAACTGCATTCAAAGAAACTGAACAATTCGGCATTTTTGTAGGACGTTAATTCAACCGCGTAACTAGATTTAGTCTAGTGAGCAGTGCGGCTGCATCTAGTTTTACGCACTTGCCCCACCATCACACAAACGTACAATAGACATAGATCCCGTGTCGAAATAAAAACAGAATAGTAGGCTGTCTTCTAAGAAATAAACCGAACGACGCTAATATGTGCGTACGCACGAGCAATAGCACGCACACAACGACACTTGCTAAGTCGGGAAGTTCGGGCCGAGTCGGGAACGCCTACCGCCGCGCTCTGCAATCACCTGTGTTTGAGACTTTGTTGACTTAACAAATTAATTTTAAACATTAAATCTGAGCTGACACCATAATATGCTCAGTGTTAATTTACTCGTATTTTAGTTATTTGGCATTTGTTGTAATGTAAAGCTGGAATTTTTTGACAAACATTGATTTTTTGAGAGGAAACTAAAGAAATGATTAACAAATATGATGCATAGATACGCATCCGTATGCATTATGTTTGTAAATATTATAACTACTTATAAAACTAAATGAGACTTAGTAGAGACGCTGTTAAACAAAAAGGCAGTGACTACCCTGCAACACTAGGCATTTAAGTCTCGCGCGGCATGGGAGTTGTCCTACTATTCCTGTTTTTAGCTATCAAAGATAAAAGTTGCTTAACGATGCTCGCTTGGCGGGCAGTTTCTGTTACGTGGTAGAGCCACGCTGCGGCTATATTATGGTTGTAGCACGAATGGGTCGGCTCAACCGGAGCAGGACCACGCTCTCACATAATAATCGTAACGCTGTTGTGTTTCGTATGGTGAGTGTAGAGAATCGGAGACCCTATTTATTGGAATCGAGGCATTCCATCTTAGTCCTCAGATGTGACAATGCATTTGCATTTTAATTCATAATTGAGGATAAAATGTCTATGGGCCACAGCATCCACTTACAATCAGGTGGACTGTGTGCTAGTTTGTCACCCATGCTATAAAAAAAACCTCAAGATACTCGTTCATCGTTGGAGGGGGAACAAGTGCCTTATTATCCACATGGACCTATACTTTGGCAGAGGGGAACGCCTGAGTATGGTATACCATGCTCCTCTACGGTCCGTCGGCGGCCCGTGTCGCTCTATTGGCTCTACCACGCGAAAAATATTCACATGTTTTACTTTCGAAATGCCTATCTAGATAGTTGTCATCCCTGAGAAATTTATATTTTCGTCAAACGCTGGGCAAAGCTCGGTCGTACAAGTACTGTGATTTTATTTGTATGGTATTTTTTAACAGAAAGAAAAGTTAAAATCGAAGAGCAACGATACATCAAAACAAGAAAAGTACCGAAAATTTCATCAGGCATTGGAAATTTCGAGCAATGATGATGCTTCAACGGAATAAAAAGTTTTGTTTGAATTTGTTTGAATAAATTTGGACCATGACAATGTTAAAAATAAATCATACAACTGTTTTGCGTACTTTATTGAAAATTATAAACTAGTCACACATTCTATGGCATATTTCAATCTAGCCTCCTTTTCTTAACGAGTGAACCCAACAAATCAGAAATGGCTGGCAAATTGTTGGTTTGGTCGTTAGCTCCCGTATTTAAATTAGACAGGGGTATGTTTAACTGGTTGGATGCGCTCTTTTGCTGTCCCTTCATATTCCTGTGTTGAGGGAAGCTCGGCATCAGCTTCGGATCACAAGCTGTAACAGAAAGGCAATTATTAAATAAAACGCTACTTCGTCTTAGCCATAAAAATTAAGCATGTTTTTTTAATATTCAATGACATAATAGTAAGATTGCCAAAAATTACCAATATTAATTCTAAGTTATTTCAGTACGTTATAAAAGTTTACAGTTTTAATTTTCCCTTAAGCAGTTAAAAGGATATCTTTTAAATGAATCGTCGTTTTGGGAGCGTAGCTTATCCCTTTGTCGGTGAAGCTCACCGACGACTGAGGGAGTCTCCAAATGAAAGTGATGCAATGACCTCCCCCATAAAATGACTCTTAGGAGGGATAGTTGCCTTGCTGGCAGCCGGATAGGCAACTGCAGTTTTCATAATTTTAAGCTGTTTAGAAAGACGCTGCTTTCCACATCAATTCAGTTTCTCTCTGTCACCTCTTACGACAGCCACGGAATGATATTTATGGTTTTTTTATAGGTGACAAACGAGCACACAGTCGCTGTGGCCCATAGACATCTACATATGTCCTCAAATACGAATCGTAAGGACTAAGACGGAATGCCTCGTTTCCAGCAAAATGGGTCTCCCGTTCTCTACACTCACCATACGGAGCACAGTAGTGTTAAGCTAACATTTACGCTAATATTCGTTCTCTTACACCGTCACTACACAGCTAACATGTCTGAATAGATTATGATCGTATATTATATTACTATATTATTATAATTAATGTGTACTTCGTTACTGGCACAGAAATCTCAATAATAAGGCAATAGAAGTCATAAAAGCGCGTGACATTGTCGCCGCACATGTGACTCGTAGGCCACAAGCGCGCTTGGAGCGTTTGTTTCGGTCACCAGCGTTATTTCGGAATTCGGATTGAACAACTTTTGTTGCAACTAAGATTGGTTAGCAAACAAATAAGTAATTTTTATGTTATATTCGATAGCTAGAGCCTTTTCTTATTCATTCAATCGTGTTTTTTTATTGTAGGCAAGAAATGTAGTACTGCTTACCAAAAATGTGTTAGTACATGCAACACAAAATTGGTCTCCTGACAGGAATAAACAAGTTTCTTACTCTCGCATTGATAAAAGTGATGACGACAATTCTATTGAAATAGTAAGTAGATAGTCATTTATAATTTACATGTGTGTGAATTAATACTTTATCTTATGCATCTTAAAGATTTTAGATAACCGTTCGATGCCCATTGAGTCTGAATTTAGAACTGATGATATTAAAATAGAATTGGAAGAAATAGCAAGCTCATCTTTAGATAATATTATGAAGAAGAATTCGTTTGAAAAAACAGCTACTTCCCACTCAGTAAAAACCACAAGACCAACACAAGTCCAAGTAGGTTTATTAGGATAATTAGGGTAGTTTTGATCTCCAGCCTACAAGAATGTAATGTTTAATGTACTTTCAGCTCGATATACCTAGCTCCCAGAATCAAAAGAACAATGAAGACAGGACACCAGAAAATATTGATGAACATCTGGATGATACTATTTTACCCCAAATTGTTTGAGAAAATTCTAATCAAGAGTAAGTACTTCAGTTTAAAAACCAAATTTTATTTTTGCAATGTTATACTCTATGGTATTTATTATGAGTTTAATACTTTCTTTTTTAGAGTAAAATTATTTAAAACAATGAAATTGAACCAGGATCATCAGATTTTTCTGCAGAAAAATCAAGAGATGTTTTACGAGATAATACAGAATGTGATGAGATGGTAGGTTTTTTGATTTTTTATTTAACTTATTTTCTAAGATTGTTCTGTGATTACTTACGTAAAAATTATTGTTAAGGAATACCGACAAAACAAAAATTGTTGTTAGTACTTATAAAACAGTTTTTTTTTTACTTTTTTACAGGGTCAGGATTTTAGCTCTGGCTCTGATGATGAATGGCAACCTGTCAGTCATGATTTGATAACATCTATTGAAAGAGGATACTAATGAAAAACAAAATTTTGAAGAGAAGAAGACTATCCATCAAAGTAAAGCTGAATCACATTATAATTCGAAAAGAGAGGACAAGGAATTGAGTAAGCAAAGTGATGGAAAAATTCGATCTACAAAAATGTTTAGCGACTCCTTATCTATCAGCTGGAATATCGTTTTATAAAAGGAAGCTATGGACTTTTAATTTAACTGTACGTAACATCACAGAAAAACGAACGCACTGTTTTGTTTGGTACGAAAGTATCGCACAAAGAGGTGCGGATGAGATTGCATCATGTTTGTTTCGATTTATTATGGAGCTACCAGATACTGTAGAGCAGATAATCTTCTACTCAGATACCTGCCCAGGACAAAACAGAAATAATATTTTACCATTAATGTTTTCATTAGCTGTCAATCAAAAAACCAGTTTAAATGAAATCCATCACAAATTTTTAGTGCCCGGACATACGCATTTGGAATGCGACAGCGATCATGCAGCGATAAAAAGATTTATAAAACATCATAGAGTTTCAATTTCTGTTCCAAAAGATAGGGCAAACATTATCCAAATGACTAGTCGCAGATACACAGTCCAAATGATGACACAAGAAGAGTTTTTAGGATTTTCCCAACTTTTCAAAACAATGTTTATGAAAAGAAACATTGATACCGCGATAAAAATCCTTTTATTTGGAACAATATTTTTTGGATAATGTGTTCTAAAGACTCTAATGATGTGGCGTTCAAAGAGTCTTTAGATTCAAGTGAACCTTTTAGATACTACTCATTTGTTAAAAGGGGACGGGTATCATCGGTTGCTACTTTGAGCATACCAAGAGCATATTCGAGTCCTTTACCTATATGCTCAATAAAGTACCACGGTATTATAAGTTTGCTACCTTTTATAGATCGTGTTTATCATAATTTTTATAAAAATTTGAAAACCTCAAACACGAATCCTGACTCTGTAAGCGACAGTGACGAAAATTACGAATAAATTATAACACTTATGTTCTACTAACTTTTGATTTCAATATGTTAACTCCATTGTTATCGATTTAATTAGTTAATGTTAATTTGGTTAAAAAATGATAAGTGCCATTTAAAATGAAACGGCTGTGTTTTTAGTTTTAGTTAATATATTTAAAAAAAACCTGATTAATAAATAGTTACTGCAGCAGTGGTTAGCTTTTTCTACTTTACCTAACTGATTTATAAATTAAACTTGAACCTTAAAAGTCTTATACTGAAAAATTACGTTTTTGGACTTAACAGGTTTCTCCCAGACACCACAGATTTATTTGTATGCTGTTTGTATAACGTTGTATTCATTTTATTTATACATATAATTATTATATAGAACTGATCAAATGAAGGACTCATTTTTGGTCCAAACATCGTTGAAGACTGAACTTTCTGAATAATATAACTGTGAAAATAGGAATAAATCTTATAAACTCACAACTCATGTACTTCAAAGAGCACTTTAAAAAAGAACGGCATAGTTCAAACGTTTTAATAACTCACACCTTGATAGCCTAGATAAAATCCTTGCATTGGACATATAATGTTACTTTATTTATTGAAAACAACAGTACCTACAAATGATTGAAGAAATTGACTAGTGGAAGAACTTTCCACAAGCCTTTTGCATTTTACTAAAAGTACTTATCTAAGCAGCAGCATGTAAGTTAGATATTGTACTGATTATTATTACGATGCGTAGCGCAAACCGGCGATATGCATGAGGCAGTGAGAAAAAAAAACAAGTAAACATGATAGATATCTGCATCTTGACATGCCATCACATTATGCGCAAAGCAAACTTTGATGTTGCCTATTTAGTTCAAGTTTGGTGGGAAAATATGTAAAGCAAAAGTATTTTAATGTATGATCAGAAAAATACCCCTATGTGCGGCGTTTGCGCGTGATGATTTATAGTATTTTAAAAATAATCATATAAAATAATTGACCACATAAAACGACCTAATATTTTTTTTGATATTTAACATTAACTGTATTTTGATAAATAAAATAGATAAGTTTATATCCCAATACACGGAAAAAAATGACCTTGACGTGGACAGTTTCGGTGATTTTAGTATAGAGTATTGTTTTTTAATATTCAATCGAAATATTTTCGTAATTTAAGCTTTGCTATACACTTAAAGACTACATATTCTATTATAATAATGTTTAAAATTAAGTATTTTAGCTTATAATCATGGTTGTATTCCACCTGAAAGATAGCATATTTTCGTAAAACGCTATGAAGGGATTGTCTTCAGTTTAAAATACTGTTATTAAAAACTATGATTTTCCGCTGCAATATACTAAATAAAAACTTTATCTTTCTAAATCCGTAGTTATCTTCAAATGAAAACATGAAGTTTTCGACGCAAATAGCATATGCCCTAAGCGGGCATATGCTATTTGCGTATATAAAATAAACAATGCTATTATTCCATGTTTCCAAAAGATCCGAATATTAAGGTAAATGGATATAGTTATCCTAAACGTTTTTTATATCCTCTTCTCTAGGTATAAAAGCGTCTATTACTGAATCATTTTTTGAGAGTTACGGTTTAATCGGTAATACGGTTCACACTTGAGAGTTACGGTTTAATCTTTGTTGCATGAATGCTAGAGATATGTGTAGGCGAAATTGTGTATTTATTGCTTATTGTTTGTCTATGTGTGTTAGCTGCGAACCGGCGACACGCGTCCCGATATTAAAAGACAGTAGAAGACATTTCTAGTATCTTATTATTTAGATTTCTGTGGTTAGTGGTAACATATTTTTATTAAATAGTAATGTACTTTAACACTTTCACTGTTCGATTTGCAAACACAATAGTAAGACAATAACAATGACCTATATTATGTGGTTAACGGGACAGAGAAAGGGTTCAAATACTATGAACTTAAAAAATAGACTGATTGAAATGACGCATACAGACAACACTGAACAAAGTAGTAATTCAAGATACTTACGCAATGGCTGCTCCTTGAAGTAGGAACTCTGTAAGCACTCTTCAGCTGTGGCTCTCTTATTAGGGTCGTACATGAAAAGGAAATTGAGTAATCGTAACCCAGCTGCCGACAACCATGGGAAACGTTGTTTCAAGTTGTTATAAGGCTGCTGCTTCAGGGTAAAGTTTTGAAGTGCCGGCAGGGTGCTAAACTCGGGCCAAATTGCATCTGATGGAGTGCCTGCAATAGTGATGAAGTTTTACAGTAAATTATTAATCCACTACTTTAAAGTATGAAGCCGCAGTGTATATACTTCGCATTTTGGGCACAGCCCTACCCTCATTTCTGAGAAGGATAAGGAGCGATTCGACTGCTGCATTCCGTCAATGCGTGTTGGAGAACTTCGCAATAATGTCTGTGGAACAAATTAGTTTTCGAAATAATTTGTTCCACACACATTCAGGTTTCCTCATGATGCTTTTCTTTACGAATTTTTCTTAAGTTCGTGGGGCAGTTAACACAAGAACATAAATTTCACAAGGACAAACGTCCAGACCCGGAACAATTATTTATAGATATACAAATTTTTGTTCCGTGTGGAAATCGAACCCGCGGGCTCCTTATTGGTAAGTCACTCCGCCATGGAGCTGTCAAATATTTCTTTTATAGTATAAATATTTTAATTATTAATAATTAAATAAATAATATCATTTAACAAAGTATCATCCATTGTGTAGTGTTGCGCATTTATTCGTTTCCGTTAGTGTGGCCAGGTAAAAATTTGGTTTTAAAATTGGGAATAGTTACAATAGCTACAAAAAGCAGATTTTTGTAGCCATTGTGGTCGCTATTATACTGGTCTTTTTAACACAATTCTTTTTTTATTGAAGAATTGATTAATAAAATAACTTTTCCAAAAGACTAGCATTTTACTACATGTACTTATCTAAGCAGCAGCATGTAAGGTACTATACTGATTACTAGTACTAGAATGAAATCGATCGATCATAGCGCAAACAGGCGATAGGCATCGGGCAGTAAGAAAAAAAAACGAGTCAACATGATTGATATTTGTATCTTGCCATTCCAACACATTATGCGCAAAGTTTAAAAGTTTAAAACTTTGTAGTTCGAGCTTGGTAAAAGTATTTTAACGTAGTACCTAGCAGGTTACAGATATATTCGATTTTGCTGTCAAAATGATCGATTAAAATACAAACTAGGAGGTTAGTAAAAGTTCGGGACATTTGGCGTCCCGATCAAGGGTGAATCGGAACGTGTCACCAGACTCCTGAAAATCGGGACGTCACGCGCAAATCGCAATACTTGACAATACTAGTTACGCATCGGTGTGAATTAACACGAACGCGAGCGGTAGTGGGTAAAAGTGATACGTCGTATCGTTGGGAAGACCCAGAGCGTACTGAATCGGACGGCGTCTAAAACATGAATTTTTTGAAAAAATAATTTCATTTAATGCCTTTGTATAATAAGTGTTTATTGAACATTTTTCTTTTTACAAATGTAATAAATGTAAAAAATTGTAAGTTTGTATGTCTGTTGCTACAATACTTAAAGAACTCAACAGATTAAATTTGAATTAAAAATCTGTACAGTGTAGATTGTCATGGAATATGACATGGTAGGCTAATTCTAAAAGAATGATTTTACACTGGCAAATTCTATCTTAAGTACAATTCTAAAAATATAAGTTAAAAATAAAAACAAATAAACTCACCGAGTAAATCCACAATTAGCTCAAGCTGTTCTATTTCTGTTCTGCCTGGTAGAAGGGGCTTGTTAGCTAAGAGTTCTCCGAGAATACATCCGGCCGCCCACATATCAAGAGCTGGGGTCTGTTTAGGTGACTGTAGTAATAATTCTGGTGCTCTGTACCATAGAGTAACTACGCGCGGTGTCGCACTACGAGCTGGTGCTCCTAGCCAACGAGCCAAACCGAAATCGGCTGAAATAATGATAATAATTTTCTATATGTCAAATAATTCAAAGACTGTCAACTGACAGTTAATCAATATACATATAGCCAGAACAGTCTCATATGCAATTTACAAAAGTATTAGATGTGATGTGAGACAATGGGTAAATAATGAAATAGTGGTAGTATGTAATATTATATATTATACTAATACATATTCTTATACCCTTGCGAATCACATCTAATACCTTAAGGGACTTTACATCAGAATGTTGAATCCTTTAGTACCCCATTGGCCAGGAGTGCTACAGTGATCGAAAATCGGAAATTAAGAAGTTCAAAGGAAAGCTGTAATAAAAAAATATTATGTTTCATACATTGAATTAAACTAATTTTACAGATTTTTTCATTTGTTAGCTTTTTACTGGGATAATCCTGAACACATTCACAAACTTAATAAATACTCTGGGCATTGGTATTTAACATCAGTTAAATGTTCTATAACACAATTTTTATTGCTGTTGCAATATTTTATTCATGTTCATTATATCTCATGATATCAGCAATAAGGTAGGTACAGATATAAACAAATTTGGTAAAGCAAGTGCCAGTACTACAAATAAATTTATTGGTTCAATTTATGTACAGTAGACAAGTATACCAACAACTAGTTTCGAAAAATAAACAATGGTTTAATTTACCTATTTTTACACATCCTTTATCCGTTAGGAGCAAATTTGATACTTTCAGATCTCTGTGCACTATAAAATTGGAGTGCAAATACTTCAAGCCTTTTAGCACTTGTAGCATCAGGCATTTAACTTGTGACTCGGTAAATGGTGAAGACATATTGTCAAGTAAAGATGCAAGATCTTGTTCGCAGTACTCCATTGAAAGAAATATGCTGTAAAAGATTATAATATGCAATAAGTAATAACGATAATGTCCTCCAGACTGATTTTTGGTCGCGGCGGCCAATATATTTTCTGTGATGTTGGTGCAGTTTCATCTGACTTAGGGCTTGCGGCCTAAAAGGCCAAGGAGAGTGAGAAACAAGCACACAGTTTACATGATTGTAAGTTAATGCTGTGGCCAATAAGTATCTACATCTATTATTGATTAAGAATCAGAATGCAGATGCATTGTCACCCCTAAGGACTAAGATTGAATGCTTCATTTCCAGTAAAAAGGGTCTCTGGTTCTCTACAGTTACCATACAAAACTGGTTAAAGTGATGATGAAGGTTTCTTGACTTTTAAAATTCTTTGTAAAGACCAATTTTAAACGAAATATATTTTGACCATATTAGGAAGGATTTACTATAAATTGCTAGGCTTGGAAAACAGATTGGTGATAACAATATTACTGCTCGCACATTTGACGCTGCTCTCCATCAATGGTCCGGTCTAAGTCTGAGTAAATGAAATAGATATATCATAACTGTATGCAATATGAGAAATAACATTACTTGCATCATGTTTAAGGTAAAAATAGTTACTAACATGGTCTAACTCATAGATTATGGTCCGCAATAGATTATTATTACTATTGAGATATTTTTGTAGTATTTTCATCTGATTGGGACATATTAATAATACATAATTATTATAACGCCATCTGTCGGAAGTTATGAGATCTTCTGACATTTCCCTCTTACAAAAAAATATTTTTCACTCCTGTTTGACTAACAAACTTCAAATGTACCTTAAGTAATATATATTAATAACTGTTACTTGAATAATTAAATAAAGGCCAGAAAAAAAAACAAAATTAACTTAAAACTTTAGCCACCATTTGCTCAAAATGATGTAGACTTAATTTACTGCACTCTTGATATGTGTAGCAGTTGTAAGTATCCCATTTTGTCAATTTTGGTATGTAGAACTAAAATTCATAAAAACAGGGCAAACCTTTCTAATGAACGTCCAACCAGAACCTCCTTTAACTGCACAATGTTTTCATGTTTGCAAGCCATTAACACTTGAATTTCTCGTAGGCCACTTAAAGGCAAACCATCTTTTTCCACATCCATTCTCACCTTCTTTAATGCAACAATATTACCATTTAATTTATCCTTAGCCCTATCTGTAATCAAATAAAAGTTTTAAGTTCAATAAATTAGTAAGAAATCAACTCTTTCATAAAGAGTATTCAGCACTTTCTAATAATATTCAAAATTATATTAAACACAAAAATATAAACATATTTGGTAAAATAAACTTTTTTTAATTAATACATTTAAAACCTTATTTCACTTTTTACTGCAATGACTCAGAAGTTTCACTTCTCCAGTCTGTTGTTCCAGTCTGGATATTTAACCTCAAGAAAAACCCAGAATACAGCTGTCAATATGAATCTGAGATGATTTTCATAGCTGTTTTGAATGTGGTGGCACAAAAAGAGAGCCATTAGATCCTCCGTCGTAACTATATTTTTTAAACATATTATTACTTACTACTTATCTTCACGCACAATCCCTAACGGGGTAGCCAGAGAGAACAGATTGCCAAGTGTCACGATCCTTACATATCTCTTTCACTTCTTTCAGGTTCATTAACTTCTTCATACATGCACGTCTAGGTATCCGAGTACTCTTGACCTTCCCCTCTTCGAGCAATTTGCTCACATGGTCTTCGAAAGTTAGTCTCCGTCTACCTCGACACCTTTTAATATTTACTTTCGCTCTATATATTTTCTTCACCATTCGGTCTTCACTCATTCGCTCAACGTGCCCAAACCATTGGAGTACGCCCCTATTAATTTTTGTGATAAGGTCATCTTTCAATCCTGCCATATTGCGAATCTCTTCGTTTCGCTTTCGATCGGCTATGGTAACGCCACACATTTTACGAAGAGATCGCATCTCCACTGCATTCAACTTGCTTTTATGCTTCTTCTGGCATACCCAGGTTTCGCTGCCATATAACAAAGTCGGTACCAACACTGCGTTATGTATTGCAAGGCATGCACTCTTCACCACGCCTTGTCTTTTGACTAATGCATTCAGGGCACCATTGACTTTGTTTCCGGCAGCGACACGCCTATCCACATCTAAATCACATCTTCCATCCCGGCTGAAAGCACTCCCCAAGTATACAATTTCATTTACCTGTTCTAGAGATTCCTGATTTACCCATATTTCACATTTCGTTCTCTCTTCGTCCTTTTCAAATACCAAAACCTTAGTTTTATTAGCATTCAAACGGAGACATTTAATTTCACATTCTTCTTTCATACACGTGACTAATGACTGCAGTTCTGCTTCTGATGGTGCAATAAGCACTGCATCATCAGCATACAGCAGACAATTTACTTTAATATCACCCAATTTCACACCCAAACAGTATTTTTCAGCTTCTGTAAACAGCTGTCGAGATACGGTATGAACAGCCAGGAAGACATGACACAACCCTGTTTTACACCCGCTTGGACTCTAAACATGGGTGACAGGTCATGCCCTACCCGCACACAGGCTTTACAGTCATAGTAAAGTGACTTCACAGCCCTTAACAATCGACCATCCACACCATATCCCGGCAACAGTTCCCACATTTTCTTCCTTATAACCTTATCAAATGCTTTCTCCAGATCCACAAAAGCACAGAAAATCCTCTGGTTAACACTCAGAAGCTTTTCCGTGATCATGCGGAGAGAAAACATTTGATCCGTGCATCCACATATTATTATTTTTGGTAGAGCTATGCTGCAGCTATATTGTGGTTGCAGCACGAATGGGTCGGCTCGACTGGGGTAGGACCACGCTATTACAGAATACCATCGAGAAATAGCAGCTTAATGCTGCTGTGTTTCGTATCGTGAGTGTAGAGAACCAGAGATCCTTTTTACTGGCAATGAGGCATTCCATCTTAGTCCTCACGGGTGACAATGCATCTGCATCTGCATCTATGGGCCATAGCATCCACTTACCATCAGGTGGACTCTGTGCTCATTTGTAACCCTTACTCTGTAAAAAAAAAATCAAATCATTTATTTGCAATCCAAGTGTACATAATTGGTTTTAAATTAAAAATGTGCTTACAACTTAGACGCCTTTTTCAGCCACTGCAAATTTGACGAGGACACCACTTATATACATAAAATAAACTTAGAAGCTACATAAATTTAAAATACATAATATTATTTTTTATCTAAATACTCCTCAATTGAGTAGAAGGGGTTTTGTTTTAAATATTTACTGAAGCTTGATTGAAATTTGGTTACTTCTGATATTTTTTTTATTTCATGTGGTAACTTATTATAAACTTTTATTGCCATATAGTAGAGGCTTGTATTTAACATTAAAAAAAAACTCCATGAGTGTTATAAGTATACAAAAGTGGCAAAATGATAAATTACATCTGCAATAAGTTGTGTATATGAGTTCCATTAGATTACAAAGTATAATTATTTCATAAAAGCCAGATATAAATTACCCAGACTGATGAAATGGAGCTGTGGATGCAAAACGTCTGGTAGAAATCAACTAATTTAAAACTCCACTCGCCTTCCTTGTACTTTAGGTAGATTTTATCGTTTTAATATGTAAAATATACCTTCAATAATAATATTACACTCATTATGAACACAACTTGCAGAGTTAGTTTTGTAGTCAGTGTAATGCTCAATTTCAAAAAATGGCTTGCTTGTAAACTGCTATAATAACAGTACTTTTATGAAAAAATATCAATCTTAAATACAATAATGTTCAGTACAATACCTGCATTTAAACTACAGTAAGCGCTGTACCTATTATATTTTAAGTTTGTTAAGTACAAATAAGGAGGTGCTCGTTTCATTTTCGTACAAAATATTACTATGTAAACTATTGTAATGTTTTTATTTCATTCATTCAGTATGAATTAAGTAATCTCTTAGCAAACATACAGTCTTTAAATTTTCTTTTTAGTTAAAAATTTTTTAAACTAAACTGGCAATTTATTATAAGTGCTATGATGTGAATCTACTGTACTTATATAATTACACTAACATACTTACAAACGATTCCATAAGTTCCTTCTCCAATGCGATTTAATTTCTCAAACTCTCCAACAAACCTGCATCTGCCTAACTGAAATTATGACACAAAATACTTATTATCACTAGTAAATAATAAGCCAAAGACTCTGCAGTCAAAGCATGTGTGACTTATTGCTCAGAACCACTTTATAGGTTCTGATTTCAAATCAAAATCAATTTCTATCAAAATTGATTGCGATACAGTAATGTTAAGGGCTAGTTATACCTAATTTGTTTACCATGCAATTTGTATTTGTTTATATTCATCATAATTCAGAATTATTTGATTTCTATTGGCTCAGATATTACACAGACATTGCAAGTGATAAGTTTGATCTTCACATGAAACAAGTTCTGTACAGCTTCCAATAAATCTTACTAACTCACCAAGCTACACACTTACAGCTCTGTACAGCTTCCAATAAATCGCTACTACTGAACTACACCACAAGCTAAATCAGTGTTTCGTAAAAAGAAACAAGTATTTTGTACCTATGTTGTATATCAGATTATAATTATATTTATTTTATTTGTTCTTTATTTCATTCCTTAATACAAAGGAATACAAAGGGTGGACATCTTGATAGCATATATTAAAGCACTATTATGGCACATTAGCCAGATAGTTGCCAATATTTGGCCGGTTACTGTATACTAAGAAATATGCCAGATGTCATATAGTACTCATATAATGTGATCACCACCAAGCTATTTCTAATTTGTTTTGTGTTGTTAATTAAGTAACATTTTATTAATTAACCAATAAAAAATCAAAGTCCCACTGGGTTTCTTGCTAGTTCTTCCCAGGACAAAATTGACCTTCAATAAGTATTAGATAGATAGATAGAATAGAAATTATTAGTAGTATGTTCACATTCATTATAATATATAAATAAGTATTCAATACATTTAACAAGGATACTTTGAAAATTCCACAAGTAGGTAGTAATCTACCAAAAATAAAGAATCATTTGTTTTCAGCTATTTATATAAAAGACATTCAACACATTAAGTAACAACTTAGGTCCATCATGCTTAGTATTGAGTTGAGCCGCAAAGGGTTGTGCATTTAAACCCCATATTATTTGTTCTGGGTCTGGAAGTTTGTCCTTGTACAATTATGTTAGTAAACTGCCTCCACAACAATGATGATACAAGAGATCAATCATCATATGATGATACAAGAGAAAATCTTCTTATTATTTTAAAACTATCCCATCTATAGATCGACAGGTGGATCCTTTTAGTGGAATGCATTGAATGGCAGAGAATAGCATAGTTTTTTATATAGGATAGCGTGACAAACAAGCACACAGTCCACCTGATGGTAAGTGGTTGCTGTGACTCAGACATCTGCATCTATCCTTGGTTACGAATCAATATGCAGATTTGTTGTCACCCGTGAGGACTAAGATTGAATACCCCATTTCCAGTGAAAAGGGTCTCTGGTCCTCTATACCCACCATACAAAATACAGCAGCGCTAAGTTGATATTTTATGCTGGTATTCTGTGAGAGTGTGGTCCTTTCCCGGTCGAGTCGACCCATCCATGCTACAACTATATTACTAATATAACTGCAGGATGGCTCTACCACATATAAATAGTGGAAACAAGATGCTGGGTTGTAGACTCCATTTCTGCCTAGGAGTTCTTAGGAGGTAGGGTCATCTGGGTTGGTAACATCCTCTTACCTATGTCTCCTGTCAAATAGCAGTGTGTGTCCCACTGTATTCCAGTCTGAAGGGTATAAAGCAGAGATTCCAAAAGTAGGTTCTGCAGAATCTAAGGGTTATGTGGTAATGTCACCATGGTTCCGCAAAATTATATATTTATGGTTTGTAATAATTCCACAGTAAGGTACAAATATTATTTTGAAATAGCACAAAATATGTGTTGAGAAGAACCCTTTACTATTATTTAGATACTTAGGTATTTAGCAAGAATTCGGGACAATTACCCATATACAAAAAACATATTCAGGCCAAGATTAGATGCTACCCCAAATATGGCGCATACAACTGTTAGACATATAACTGAACTATAAAGCAATTATTAATAAAACCGTAAAGACAGTATTTTTTCATATTTTCACTTTTAAAATAATTCTAATTTAAGGTTTTTTCTGTCTTTGATTTGTAACCATGATGATGAGGGGTTCCATAAATTAAAATGCATTTAGTGAGTTTTCCATTACCTTAAAAGTTCAGGAAACCCTGGTATAGAAACTCGATTTATTACAGGGTGTGAGGTAGCCCATCTTAGTCCTCAGCGGTGACAACGCTTCTGGACTGGAGAAGTCACATACCATAAGTTGGAATGTAAGTTTTTCACTTGTTTTAAGTATAAAAAAAGTTCTCCCTTTGTTAACTTTACGATAAGATTAATACAAAGTTAAAAAAGGTTCGATTACTGTAACTGTTAGGTTAGTATTCAAAAACTTACTATATCTTTTTCTGGTATTTCCATTGTTTTGCCGGTTCGAAACGAAATAAGTACGCCTTTGCGGGCCGCTGGCCCTGTAGGATCCGCAACATCTTGACTCGGCGGTTTTTCCGAATCTGTAGTAAAATTGTGCAAATAGAAACAAAGATGCTTAGATACAAACATTTTTATTCAAAATTTTTACTTACTTTGAGACATAATAAAAAAGTTAATACTAGAAGTATACTTTTCTGAATATTAAAAGTTGCGGTATTGCGCTTTACCTCTTACTTCTATTTTTTAGGAATCAAGAAAATTTAATCACTTAAAAAAGGATAATGTTTATAGTTCAGTTTACAATGTACAACAGTACCAGGTACCAGCGTTGTTCCTGACAAATTTAGAGTTGCCTTATTCTAACTCTAAAATTGCCGGATTTTTAGGGAAAATTAAGAAAAATGCCGTATTGTACTAAATATTTGTTTACAATAAAAAAAGCACGTGAAATACATGTTGTTTACGTAATAAATAAGTGTGTACTATAGTTGTACTAATTTTATTCTTCACCATATAGGTTTTGAATAGTTTCCAGTAGTTCCGATTCTGTAGCATTTGGGTCGTACTGTTTTTTAACTTTCATTTTACGAATCACTTTAGAAGATTTAATTTGGCACTTGGAATTTTGTACAATTACCGTTACCGATGCGGATCTCCATGGTTCTGAAGGTTAAAGAACAGAAGAACGATCGCCGTAGAAAATAGTGTCCCAGAAATATGGACACCGTAAGTGAGGCGCTGCGATCGCTGTGAGGCGCTGCGATCGCTAATTCGGTCAATAAAAGTCACTTTCAGTCTATTTTTCCGATCAGATGCTAAACCACTTGCACATCCACGTACAATAAAATATTTCTCAATTTTTTTTAATGTTTCTTTTTGTCAAAAATTACAAATTTACGGAGCAGAAAATTTTCTCACCAACGCCGCGGAGAAAATTTGTACATTATTCAACTAACTTCATCGACTTGTACTCATGAACAGCTAACTTCGCAGTCACTACTCACCGACGTCAGCGCCGCTATAAACTCTACAATTTTCAAGGACAGGCAGTCTATGCTTTAGTACGTAGTGATCATTCTCCTGTTCTCTAACCTTCATGGTTCACAAGTTGGTATGTTCCATTATACGAAATATTTTTTTTTATTTTAGACAACTACCGTATATTTTAATACGGTAATTAAATAGCTGCCGTATACCGTATTTTTGTTGCCTAAGATGCCTGAATGCCGTATATTACGGCAATTGCCGTATCAAGAACAACGCTGCAATGTACGTGAATGTACGTGATATATATTACTTTCCTCTATGGTTTACAATAGGAATGTTCGATGATAAAATATCGATGTTAAAAATTAAAACATCGATGTTATAACATCGATGTTGCCACATGTCAAACATCGAAACATCGATGTCAATAAGCCAATAATCGATTAATAAGAACTTATGAACAATGTGAACCCGCGAAATCAATATCAACTAAATATTTCATCCCGTATTAAAGGTTTAAAATTTTGAATAATTCAGGATTCCTCACTCACTCACAGTCAAGTATGAACTGTAACGTTTAGGCATGAGACCGATATATCAAAACGTAACTAATAACGTTATGTTGTCAAATATATAACGTTATGTTATCATATCGATAAACCTAAGTACAAAACCGTTATCACATATCCAACCAAAACCATATCTTACGAAAACGAAACCGAAACGCATAACGCAAACTGTGGAACAATATCCCAAAACTGAGAACGACCCACTAACCGATGACCTTCGTTGATATTCATCGCTTCTCGTTCTTGCAACGATAGTTTAAATAAGTATAGAAAGAGATGAAGCGAATATGAATATCGTTGCGATGTTTTGGTAGTTATCACATAACGGTGCACATTGCAAAATATAATATATAGCTAAAGCAATAAGGTCGAATTTTAAATAGTTAAAATTACCTAAATTTTAAGTTTGTGTAGTCGTGAGAGTTATCAAATTTCAAATGATCTTTAGCTCATTAGGCACAAGGTTAAGATTTGTAAAACGTAAAACGCAAACACCGGAACGATTGCCAACACGGCCCACGAACTAAACTGATGCGATGTCCTTCATTGATATTCATTGTTTATTGTTCTTGCGACGGTACCATAAATTCATATATAGAAAGAGAGGATTTCTGTTTTGGTAATTTTAGTTTCACACGGTACGCAATGCACATTTGGATATAATTACCTAAAGCAAAAAGGTCGAATTTCAAATGGTTAAAGTTTGTGTAGTTGTGAGAGTTGTCAAATTTAAATGATTTTTAGGACAATAAAAATCATTTAAATTTGACAACTCTCACTAAACTTTTCAGCTCGAGTTACGTAACCGCTTTCAGTGCCTAGAAGATTGCAATGCAGTGGACGATATGAATGACAAGCTCGTGGAAACTGTCCATGCGGTCGGAGCTAAGTTCTGCAAGACCCTCCGCAGGAGAACACAAAAACTTTCCGATCACACTCTTGTAAGACGGGAGGTCTTGGCTGTAAGACGGGAGATGAGGCTGCAATCGTCAACAGATTTGACAGCATACAGGCAACTGAACAGACAGATCTCCAAATGCATGCGGCGAGACTTGCGCAACTTCAATACTGCTCGTATTGAATAAGCGATCGAGCGGAACCAGGGCTCCAAAGTCTACCAGAAGTTTACCAGAGATCTGTATGTCAGTAAGAGCCAACTGTCAAAGCTGAAGACCGAGTGTGGCAGCATCGTTTCCGGGACACCTGAGATTCTGAGAGATTGAGAGGTTCTATGGGCAGCTGTACACATCATCGTTGGAACCACACGCAAGTGTGAGTAACGATCCAAGAGCAAGTCATATCCGAAACTATTCCGAAGATATCCCAGACGTCAGTCCGTGCGAGATTAGAATGGCTTTCCAGCACCTTAAAAACGGCAAGTCCCCGGTTGAGGATAGAATTACAGCGGAGCTTCTGAAAGCGGATGGAAAACTGGTACTTTAAGTCCTTCAAAGACTCTTTAATTCCATCCTCCATGGTGGCACTACTCTGGAGGCGTGGAGCAGAAGTGCGGTGGTTTTGTTCTTCAAGAAAGTTGACAACGCCCTCTTGAAGAACTACGGACCGATATCTCTTCTGAGCCGCATCCACGTGCTGTTTTCGAGAGTCATTACGAATCGTCTCGCACGCAGACTTGACTTCCAGCCTCCCGAACAAGCCGGTTTCCGAAAAGGCTTTAGTACCATAGACCACATACACACCATTCGGCAAATTGTACAGAAGTCCGAAGAGTACAATCTGCCACTTTGCCTGGGTAATGTGGACTATGAGAAAGCCTTTGATTCCGTCGAAAATTGGGCGGTGCTACAGTCTCTTCAGCAGTGCCAAGTTGACAGTCGGTATATCGAAGTGCTAAAAATGTTTGTACAGTAGGGCTACGATGGCTATCCGAGTACAGAACCAGAGTACGAAACCTATCCAACTGCAGAGAGGTGTAAGAGAGGGTGACGTTATTTCCCTGAGACTCTTCACCGCTGCATTGGCAGATGTTTTTAAGCTACTGAACTGGAAAGGATACGGTATTAACATCAATGGCGAGTACATCACTCACCTTCGATTTGCCGACGATATAGTCCTTATGGCAGAATCGCTGGAGGACTTAAGCACTATGCTCAATGACCTCAATAGTGCCTCCCAACGGATAGGTCTTAAGTTGAACATGGACAAAACAAAAATCATGTTTAATGTCCATGTCACACCTGTGCCGGTAGTTGTTGGGAGCACTAAGCTCGAAGTTGTTGACGAGTACGTTTACCTGGGACAATAGTCCGACGTCCGGTAGTCCGAAGTCCGGTAAGTCCAACTTCGACCGAGAAGACAATCGACGGATTCAACTCGGCTGGGCAGCGTTCGGGAAATTACGACTTCGGGAACTTAACACCAATCAGTCAATATTGCCATTAAATAATAACACTTATTGATAAATTTTTTAACAAAAATAGTCTACTCTGATTATTTATGACCGATAGGTAGACTTTCCTTTAACGACATAACACAAATCAATCACATTTAAATCCAAATTTTTTTACTTTGTGACCGTAAATTTAGTAGGCAAAAAAACTCATGTACACGGCCGCGCTGTAAAAACCACTACGTAATTTTAATATCCTGCCATTTCGGGGGATAACTGTGCGTAATTTTGTGTTTGTCTTCTTATTTTGTGACTCTGCTTTAACTTTTTGGACTAATTCTTTTATATTCGTTGTAGCATGTGCCCATGTCTCACAGGATCATTGGGCAAAAGTGGTAAAAAAAAACAAAAAATACTATGGATGACTTTGAAAGAGACGTTAATTTTGACTGCATTATTGAAAATTAAATAACATAAGATCAAACGAACTTCTCAAGTGAAGTTCGATCATTATTATATGAATCGCTTCATTTGAAGATATAATTATTCACCTGGTAGTCCCCTTAACCTACAGGTGACTTTGCACGCTTTAAAAGACACTCAACTGACTAAACTAAGTTGGCTGTTAACCGACTTACCCCTACCACCGCTGACTCGGGGACGGAGTGAGTCGCCATTCTGAGCTCATTATTTTTAGAGTGTAGAGAAAAACTTTCCGTATTAGGGCTAGCAAACTACTGCTATGGGAGGGTGGGTAATGGCTTATATCTTCAAATGACGCGATTCATATAATAATGATCGAACTTCACTTGAGAAGTTCGTTTGATCTTATATTATATTTCATCGCTTCATTTTTCAGATATAATTATTCACCAGGTAGAATTTTAGAGCAGGAAGTTTTTCGTTGTAATAAAATAATATATATTTCTTAGAATATATTGATTAGTTACCGATCGGTACATGAAACGTTATGTAATCACGATAATTTGAACAATTAGTTTTTGTATTTATGAATACAGAGAAAATCTTAAACTAGTGATTGGACATAAAGCAAGCGGATCTTGCAAAGTTCCCCTCATCAACAAGGGTTCTATTGTAAAATCGCGCAAAAGTATTCGATGTAGGAGTCCATCCGGCAGCTTTACGGATGACATCAACGCTGAGGCCCGCGCGGCCCGCAGCTGAGGTAGAGGCGTGGCGAGTGCTGTGGGCGCCAAATGTTGACGTATCCACGCCGCTTTCCGAGAGCACTTGTTTAATCCATCGACTGATTGATTGCGTCGTGGCTGGTCTATGTCTATGTGGCTTGTAAGTGAGGAACAGTTTGCCTATGTTTTCCGTTCTTTTACTTTCTGTGACAGAAATATAATCTTTTAGAACGGTAGCTGGGCAAATATTCACATTTTCTAAGAAAAATGGTATCAGGAGTACAGGTTGCTCTCGGCCTGGGGTGGAAGTCTTTATTAGATCAGTAATTATGATCTTAGCGTTATTGTGAGAAAATGATATATTTTCCAACTTAATTAATGATAGCGTTTGTACTCTATGGGCTGTACAGAGGGCTAATAAAATTGCTAATTTCTTTGTAATTTTTTCCAGATTTAAAGTCGTATTGGGATGCCACCCTGCAACGTGATTTAAAACACTTTGAGGGTCCCAGGTCTGTGTATATTTTGGAATGTTCGGCCTTAATTTATAAGCTCCTTTTAGCAATCGACTTACATGTTCGTCGAAACCAATATTATTTCCGAGAAGTAATGATAGCGCTGATCTATACGAATTGAGACTTCCGTAAGAACAACCGGCATTAAACTGGTCAGTCAAGAAGGATAAAAAAGGAGATATAGATGGTTGAAATGGATTAATATTTCTGTTGTCACAAAACCGCCACCATGCTTTATAGGTAACATTATACTGTTTTACCGTGCTATCGGAGAGCGATGCTAGCATGAGGTTGAGGGCCTCTGGTGGGCATCTTCGGGTGAAAGCTTGCCGGAGAGCCTCGCGGCACCGAAGGTAAGGCTCGCGTGTAAAGGGTGGTGTTCCCTGGAATGTGATCGTAAAAGATTCTTGTTAGGGCGCAAGAACAGAATATCAGATGCTAATAACCCTTGTAGTAAGGGAACCAGGGCTGTGAAGGCCAATAAGGAAAAACAAGGATTCCGTGAGCCCTGTCATCCATTATTTTCCTTAAACAATTTAATATTCTGGAAAATGGGGGAATGCGTAAAAATAACATCATTGACATTGCATCTGGATCCGGTCTCCAAGAAACAAAGTTTGTGCATTTGGCATTAGTACGGGAGGCGAATAAGTCGATATTTGGCTGACCAAAAAGAGACAATGGTTTGAAAACTGGAAGAGGAGAGTTCCCATTCGGTGTCAGGGTTTATAATTCTAGATTCAGCGTCAGCCCAGTTTTCTTTAGTATTGACGTATGACGCGTAGATCCAAATTTTTCGCTTCTCACACCATTGCCAAATTTGTCAAGCGATCCCGTTTAAGTGGGGGGAATTGTACCCCACCCATGCGATTTACATAACTAATGGCTGTAGTGTTATCTACCCGTAATAGTATCGCGCAATTAGTTTCTTTAGATGCCAAGCTTTTGAGTCCAAAAAAAATTGCCAATAGTTCCAGATAATTTATATGGTAATTGCGTTCGCTAACTGACCACCCTCCGCGAGCGCGTTCTTCATTGCGCACTGCGCCCCATCCGGTTCGTGAAGCATCTGTGTAGATTTCAATTTTATAGCCGGCGTTTCGCAGTGGATGTAATGTTGTTTTGATGTTATTGGTCCACCAAGTAAGATCTTCAAGGATAATACTAGGTAAATTGATTTTACTCTCATAATTCTGATTTTCAAGTAGCGCGAGTTATTTTTGACGTTCCAATAACTTGGTTTATAACCAACCGTATTGGACAGCTGCAGTTAGAACACCAATTAATTGAGCAAATTCTCGAATAGTGCATGTGGGTAGACAAATAAACTTCTGAACTAATTGCGCAATACTGTTTTAAGTCTATTATCTGGGAGAGAAATGGTTAGATTCTTAGTGCAAAAGAGAAAACCTAAGAATTTACAACTTTGCTTGGGTTGGAGAGAGCTTTTATCAAAATTTATAACGAAACCTAGACATTGCAATAGTTTCAAGGTTTCATTTACGTTAGATCTGCAATCCTCATAAGTGTTGCCGATGCAGAGAATATCATCTAGATAAATTACTGAATTAAAGCCCGCGCTTCTCAAGTGAGTTAAGATTTCTTTCATAATCTTAGTAAATACCCTGGGAGCCACTGACAGCCCATAGGGCATTGACGTAAACTCGTAGGTCGTGGTCCGATTGTTTCTCTTAAATTGAAATCTTAGATACTTTCTGTTCAGCATGAATGGGAATTAGTAAGTAGGCTTCTTTCAGATCAATTGTGGCTAAGTATCCGTATTGGGGTATTAACTTTGCCGCTGTTCGATAATCTTCCATCTTGAAATGAAACTTTGAAACATTTATTTAACGATTTCAAATTTAATATTAAACGCTTGCCGCCGTTTGTCTTGAAGGCAAGGAATATTTTAGAGACAAACTGGTCTCTACTTGGAAGACATTCTGTTATGGCACCTAAGTCAATCAGCTTTTGAATCGCAGTTGACATTTCCTGGTGCTCTAACTTCTAAATTTTGTTTCAACGAACGAGGCTCACGGCCTGTCCTGATGGTAATTTTTTCAACAAACAAGGCTCACGGCCTGTTCTGATAAAAGCTGATAACACGTGTAAAAAACAACACGTGCTAACGAAACAAATGTTACGTAATCTTAACTCGGAGTGAATCGTTATTATACAAAAATAAATATGCTTACCTTCATTATTGGAAGATTGTGATGATATGACCCGTATTCGGCGATGTCGTGCGACATCGCGTTCACGTAATTTTCTAATTTTGCGTTCGTAACGCTCTATTTTTTCTTCCGCACTTCGTTTTGGCATTATAAATACTTTACAAAAAAAAGGGGCAAGAATAAAGTGTAAACTTATTGGGAGACGCGTGCTGTCGTCACTGTGCACGAAAAAGGAATGAGCTCAGAATGGCGACTCACTCCGTCCCCGAGTCAGCGGTGGTAGGGGTAAGTCGGTTCACAGCCAACTTAGTTTAGTCAGTTGAGTGTCTTTTAATGCATGCAAAGTCACCTGTAGGTTAAGGGGACTACCTGGTGAATAACTATATCTGAAAAATGAAGCGATGAAATATAATAATAAATCTAAACAACGCCAGCTCAACTAGTTGTACTGAAAGTGATTGAATAAGTTTATTTTTAATCTTGTTGCAATCTTAAATGTTTATAACTGTGCTTCTAGAAAGCAACAGTAACAACAAATACAAAGAAACTGATAAATCTTGTGTTTTAAATTATGCGTTTTTAATTTATTTTGGTTTTATTCAAACCAAACTGTAAATGATTACCAACTCTATATAATCTATATCGATTATTTGAGAATCGAATATTGTATAATCCTATTTTTTGGTTGGTATGGTTGGTACTTGGTACCAAAAGTCTGACAGCTGTCAAAATGTATTTCAGATTTGGTTGACTATAATCACCCACTCTAAGTGTATAGCTTGCAGTACAATTTATGATCACCCCTATGTATGTGTTCTGTGTATATACACAAACACTATTACTCCTATCGGTATATATGTGTTCTGTGACTATAATTGGTTAGATGATTTGAAAAGTTAAAAACATAAGGCTTTATTAAAAATTCTAACGAGGGTCAGCTTTAGAACCAAATTTTATGAAAATATTTAACTATGGAGTTAGGCAATAAAATTATCGCTGCTGTAGGCCGCATGTGGAGGACTAATGTGTAAGCTGCACAAGTCGCATATATTTGATTAGCAAATATATAAGTCAATGATTACCTAACAATTATTGTTGTTGCTTATTGCAAGAGAATTTACCTTTAAAACAGATAGCTTAGGTATAGCTTTTGTATAAAACATCACCTATTCAGAGACAATTGACACAGTCCACAGTATTAAAATTTAATCCATTCAAACAATATTTATATTTTATTAGTATAAACGAAAGATGCGGCTTCCTAGGACATTAAATCCACGGGTACAAAGAAGAATTTTGTAAGTTTTCTCTTAGTCCCTTTACTTTGCAACAAACAACAATCTTTTTAAAATTTCAATGAACAACGGAGTGTTTTTTACATACTGAATCTTTATATAATTGTGAAAAATAAGTTATCTGTGTCTATACTAATGTAGTTTTTTGTAATATTACCTAGATAATACCCAACTAAACTAAATTGAAATGGTTATTTTAAGAGTAAGTATTTCATAACAGTAGTGAATCATGACTTTTTGTTGTCTCATCTGTTTTATTTAATTTCCATCTGTGTTCCCCATCATCACTACAACCCAAAAAGTCTACTGCTGAATATAGGTCTCGCCCATTGATTGCCTTATACGAGGGATTTTACCATAGTTCCCAAGCTTACCAAGCGGGTTGTCAACCACAGTTTTTTATAATTTTCAGATGTCATCTTCGTGATGAATGCTGCTGCCTCTGTTCTGCTTCAGTTTCCCTTCATCACCTCTTACAACACCCATGGGATGTTATGGGATAGTGAATATTCTTACATCACTACTACATAGCAAATCGTCTATGTATTCCTTTTTATATGATAGCTATGTCTTTAATTTTATCATTAAATATCTTTATATATCATTCACATTCTACTTCACTTCACTTTTAAAAAAGTTAATGTAAAATTACAATCTAAAACAATTTAGCTTCCTTACAGTGTAGAAACTCCTTTCATTTTCAATATCAATCTCAATAGTATTATAAAGTACTTTGAATTTAAGGATGAGATTTGGTGTTTATGATAAAGTCCTTCCTAATGAAACGACACCTAGTAGGACAGTTCCGGATCATATTTTAAAACCTGAATATGTGACATTAAATAGTTTCAATAAAATGCCAAAAGCACCCGAAATAAAAGACAATGTTCAGATAAAAGGAATGAAGGAAAGTTGTAGTTTAGCAGCTTCAATTTTAAACAGTTTACATACATTTATTAAGGTAAGCACAGAGTTTTTTCTTCAAGCAATGTATACCTATATATTTGATATAATATGACAGAATTATAATTTTGTATTCTCCAATATGATGAGGTTTAGATAGCTAGCGTATTAGTTTTTTTATCTCGTAGACATTGTATGTGTCTTTTTTTTCTACAATATTGTGATAAGAAATAATTATGATATCATAAAATAAAAATAAGTGTTGACAATTTAAAACAATTATTTTGCAGTATGTTTATTAAAATATATTTTTTTTTTACTTTACAGCCTGGTGTTACAACTGATGATATAGATGAATTCATTCACACCTTAATTGTAGAGGCTGGTGCATACCCATCACCACTCCATTATAAAGGATTTCCAAAAAGTGTTTGTACCTCAGTGAATAATGTGGCTGTTCATGGCATACCAGATCTCAGACCATTACTAGACGGAGATATCATTAATGTGGACATAACAGTAAGGTTGTTTTTTTTTTTGTAAATACTTAAAAAATAATAAGTATAGGCAGTAAAAAGGCATTGATGATATGATAATATAAAAGGAAACTAAATTATTAAAATTAAATCTTCAATAAAATGTAAAGGTACATGTGTACTTCAAAAAACTAAAAACGTAAATAACTATCCAATAATTGTTTTAGAAGATGGTACTAAGGCATAGTGTATAGAAAACTGAACACAGCTTCTACTTCTTTACTTTTTATTAAAAGTTTAGTTTTTTAGCCCTAGCCCTTGAATACATTAAAAATAATATCATGAACTCAGGTAGTCAGGTAATAACTAGTATGTTATCTGAATAGTACTTTATTTTCATTTTCTTCTCTCAGTGCAACTGAAAAAGCGGGCGCGAGATGGGTGCGGCGCGACATACTCAAACATAAAGTCTTCATTTGAGTGTCCACAGTGGGCATGCGGGCGCGGGCTAGGAGACGCTAGGATAGCGCGGGCAACTCACGCCATAGCTTGTTCATACAAGCAGCCGCAGTAATTGCGCGGGCGGCAATCGGTGCGAGAAGTAGGGATCTCAAACCACTTCGAGCTAACCGCGCGCGTTGTAATAGCGTCTTCCGAAATTAATGTACAAGAATTTATTTTATTAGAAAATTTTCTGTTTTATAATAAATATTCAAACATATCAATTAATATTCTTGTATATCCAAAAGAACTTTTGATTTTGCACTCGCAATTTTACATACACTGTGTTAAATTCTCCTTCGTTTTCTATGGGTAAATTGATTCCATTAATTCCATTATTCACTTGTAGAGTTTGCCATTTAAAGAAAGAACCATCCAGTAAAAAAGTCTTCTTCATCCGTATTCTATTTTGACAAACACTGGACTTGACAACACTCGGAATAAAACCACCCGCACCCACGTTTGCAGTCTGGCCAAGTACTTAAGGATGGGATTTTTTCTTCAAATTTATATGAGACAACCTTTGAGGTATAACCTATTTAATAAAAAGGAATAATTAAAACTGCCTCACAATCAACAAAGTTATCACATAACATTCTAAATAAACTTTTTGTTAAATACACAGCTATAAATATGGAATAGGCAGATTTGTTGTATCTACACATGATAAGTATAGTCAATATTAATAATCCAGACTTTTGTTCATGTGATCAAAATATTTATAAAATATTTGTAGGATAAGAATGTTTAAGGGAATGACACCAATTTTTAAATATAACTGACATCAGATTTTTTTTTGTTTTAACTCCACGTGCTAAGTATAGCAAATATGGGTAATTCAGGGAAAACAACAAATTATTCTTAAAAAATTTGTAGGACAAGAATTTTTTTAAATGGGTTGACACTATTCTTTAATTTCAGTCGGGTTTTTATTTCTTAATTATGTTTAAAAGTGTTTAATATTTAAACATTATTATCTTTCAGGTGTTTTTCAAGCATTATCATGGTGATTGTTCAAAAACCTTTTTTGTTGGTAATGTAGATGACAAAGGTAAACACCTTGTAAGTGTCACAGAAGAGTGTCTAAACCTTGTAAGTATAAATATCAAAATTAACATTGTGTTATTGTACAGTATTTTATGTCTTTTCTTTATTTCAGGCTATTAAGTGTTGTGGACCTAATGTACCATTTTGTGAAATTGGTACAACAATTTACAGACATGCAAAGAGGAATAGACTCACTGTCTTACCTGCTTTTGTAGGTCATGGTATTGGCCAATATTTTCATGGTCCTCCCGATATATTTCATACATGTAAGCTTTGAATATATTCTAGTTTTTGCATTTTTAGTTATTATATTTTTTGATAATATACAAGTTGAAAAACAAACATAATATTTTTAAACATATTTTTTTTATTGATATTTTTGACGACTCTCCGTTCAGTAGTTTCCACGCTCCAAATGGGCTTGCTGACGGGACGCGACGCCAGCAAGCACGTTTTCAAAGGCCTGTAACTCGAGTACTATTGAAGCTACATTAATATTTTTTTTGGAGCAGAGTGTTCTAAATAGGGCTCATCTGTAGAGTTTTTAATCATAATCCAAATCATTACTGTTTCAGAGATCTGCGTGGGCTTGCTGACGGGACAGGACGCCAGCAAGCCCACCCGTTAATCACGTCTAATTCCTTTCACATTCTAGTTTCGAAGTTGATTTCACGGGAGTAGAGTGCTCCAATTTTACTCGAAAATTTGAACCACAATACACGATAGTACTCTCAACGGTTCCCGAGATCTAGCTTGGGCGTGCTGACGGGACAGGACGCCAGCAAGCCCACGGTTTTTAGCTCGCAGCGTCGTTCGTATTAATGCTCCAATTTATTTACTTGACTGTAGAGGTGCTCCATTTTTGCTCTAAATTCTGATATATTGAAAATACACCTAGCTCGATTGGGCTTTCTGGGGGGACGCGAGCCATAAGTGAAGCGCTGCGATCGCTAAGTTCAGTCAATAAAAGTCATTTTCAGTATATTTTTCCGATCAGATGCTAAACCACTTGCACATCCACGCACAATAAAATATTTCTCAATTTTTTTTAATGTATATTTTTGTCAAAAATTACAAATTTACGGAGCATGAAAATTTTCTCACCAACGCTGCGGAGAAAATTTGTACATTATTCGACTAACTTCATCGACTTGTACTCATAAACAGCTAACTTCGCAGTCACTACTCACCGACGTCAGCGCCGCTATAAACTCTACAATTTTCAAGGACAGGCGGGCTATGCTTTAGTACCTAGTGATCGTTCTCCTGTTCTCTAACCTCCATGGATCAGAATGTGGCTTGACCACACGTAACGCTTACACGTGTCCATTACACGTATAAGCGTAACACACACGCACGCGCGCACACACACAAAAAACAAGCGCTTAAAATACCTTTTTTCTTTTTTATTTCTTATTTATATTTCTGAAGCTGTTTAACTAGCTAATAATTTTCAAATTGTTATAGAAAAATTGACCTTTTGTTTTGACTAGGCTAACTTTAAGGGGAGGAACTGGTTTCTGAAACACAGTTTTACTAGTTCAGGAGCCAGGGAATTTTGTGTAAAAAAGGTTGTGTTATAAAATAAATTAATTATTTGTTATTAAACCGGTTATATAGGGTGAACAAAATAGATATTATGAAAAATATTTATTTTCAACAAAACCATCAATAGATCGGACCATAAACAATAATTAAAAAAAGCTGAAGGTACTCCGGGTTTAACAATGACATCGGGACGTCAGTCATCTCAGTCCCCCGTGACCATAGCAGGAAAGTAATATATCGTACATAGAGAACCCACTCGTGGAATTTATTGAAAACCGCAAATGTCAATTGATGTGATAAATAGCGCCATCTATTATCGCCATCCATAAACTTAACATCTATAGCTATAGCTGGCTATAGGTACTATATAGGCAATAGTAGCTTTTCCTTCATCCTTACTTATTTACTTGTATTCAAGTTGATAAAGTTTTACTTGACTTTATTTAACAAAATCTTAGTAAAACTTTATCAAATTAAAAACAAGCCAATTAGTAAGGACGCATCAATTTCAAAAGGTTATTGGATAAACAAAAAAAAAACAACTTTTATTTTACAATATTATTTATTTATTTACCTTGTGTTTATTATTATAAGCTTGGGCTGCTGCTTTAGTTTCATCCTCACCATGGTATTTGATTTTACCAGACAAAATCCGGTTTATTGAACGGCACCAACTATATATAAGCACATGAATAATTGTGTTTTCAAAATAATTTCGTAATATTTTTTGATGTTTTTCACAACTAAATGGAAAGTCAACAAATATGTCGGTAAACATTTTTATTTTACTTTTTAAACCCATTTTTGGAACATCTTTTTTTAGTATGTCTGTCACTAAATTTTGAATTTGGACAAAACATTTTTCCATTCCTTCAGATGGGTATATTAAAGAATGTTTACCTTTTTTATATTCTTTTGCCCGTATATAATCATTGGATTTGCTTTCAGGTCTGCCATACATATCTTTTTTACATACTTTGCAGCTTTTTGAAACATTTTTTATGCATTTCCCAAGGACCCACCCACACACATAATTGCCCTGACCAGCATCATTTATACTGGTATTTAAATTGATGAAAGGCACTACAATTTCGTCTTCTATGCTTTCAGAAAATTGTAGTGTTTCCTCATAAATGGGACTAGGAATATCAGAAGTTGACGCGATATTTTCTCTTACAAAAAAATCTAGATTCTGCAAGCAGCTATCGTCGTCTTTTTCGCAGTTTGCATGCAGAGAATGGGGCGAGTTAAAATTATTAATTAAAAGGGACTTAAAGGCCCCTTCAAACGCAACCGTGTCTGGTGCAGTATTTCTCGCCCCATAACTTCTGATATTCCCAAAGAAATTCTCTAGTGGGTCCTGGTTGAAATTACGTGTTAGCATAGCATCAAATGAATATGTTTGGGACAGCAATATCCATAATTGTTGCATTCCTTTAATTGTACGTATGAAGTTTTTTATAGATGGTATAGCTTTTGTTTCAATCAAACGGATTTTGTTATTTTTGTCTTTAATTTTTTTTAATAAATGTTACAGTTTTCAAAACTTTTATGGCATTCTTCCACAAATCATGGTGTGGACTAGATCGTCTAACACATCCTTTATATATTTTGCCATCAGGCACATGAAATGTGTTAGAATTTAAAGAATCAAAAAGATTGTCTATTAATTTTGTAAATTTTACCACATTTTGGCATTCTACCGGAATGTCTCCTCTTGCCACCAGATGTCCTGCAGTCGCAGCTACCGTGTGACTGAAAATTTGGGCTGCTGTTTTCACTTTCATTTTTCTAATTTTATCGACATAGATGTGCTCATCTGTGACTTTTAGTAGGCACCTCACCTCTCCATACGACTTATCAGCTTCATAAGTTTGCTTATAGTAATCCCATTTGATGATTTTTTCGCACTTTTCTTCAAAATCATAGTATTTTAAATCTTTCGTGAGTAAATTGTTTCGGACTCCTTTTAGTAAATGTGGAACATCAAATAGAGGGATTACTTTTGTTTTTCCTATTTCAATGATTTCATACCTAAATTCCTTTTCTTCTCTTAAATATTTTTTTCTTGTATCTTCTACCAAGTCATTTATTACACTTACATTGACTGTACTTTGATCACAGACAGTACATATGACCTTTAACCCAGTACTATATACATACTTAATAACTTTTTGTAACATTTCTTTTAATTGAGGTTTATTCACTGAGTTGGAGAAATAATACGCAATGGGTTGCTTAAATTTCTTTTTTAACCCCTTCACCATGAAGACCAATACATGGTCAGCAATTTTTTTGCCATCAAATGTGAACCCTCTAAGCTGGTCTTTAGCAGCGTTATAATGGATTTGAGGGGATATTGACATTTCATCGAAAATTAAGCTGCATAAGCGGTCTTCTGTACATAGCTCCTTGACGGTATTTTTAATTTTCATAAATATGCATTTATTAAGGCCCGGCTTCACTTCTATTTTGGTCAAAAGTCTTTTTAATGATTTAGTTGAAGGCAATGTGAAATATTTTGCCAAAAGAGGGTAGCTTCTTGGACTCTTTTTATATAAAGAAAGCGAGAGCACTTTTTCTTCGAGAGAGAATCTGCGACCATGAGGCCTCTTGCTTGTCTGGGTGTACTGCATTTTTGTGAAAATTTTTGCTGCTACGGTCATTTTGTTCGTCAGTTTTTTAAATAAAATATCTGTAGACATTTTTTCAGCATTGGCTATTCTGGATTGAAAGGTTTTGTTTTTCTTTTGTGATCTGATCAAGTTTGATTGCAAAACTTTAATTTTTCTTCTTGTTGTTTTAAGCTGGTTCAACCAGAATGACGGCCACTCCTGCTGCTGATAATTATCTGTAAAAAATTTGATTTGCATAATTTTTGGATATGTGAATGAATATGTGAACCCATTTTTTTAATAGGATAGGGAGACAAACGAGCACACAGTCCACCTGATGGTAAGTGGTTGTTGTGGCCAAGAGACATCTACATCTATCCTCAACTACGAATCAAAATGCAGACGCATTGTTAGCTGTGAGGACTAAGATGTAATGTCTCATTACCAGTAAATAGGGTATCCGGTTCTCAACGCTCACCACACAAAACACAGCAGCAGTCAGTTACTATTTTACGCTGGTATTCTGTGAGAGTATGGTCCTTCCCCAGTCGAGCTGAGCCATTCATGCTACAACTATACTCTAATATAACTGCAACATGACTCTACTACGTAAAGTAAATTTTTTGGCAATGGAAACAATAGACAATATTGTTGCCTTCCGAAGGAGCCTATTTTTATCTCAAAAAGACTAAAAGTTTGAGAGATATGATATTTTTGTACACACGTAGATAATATGTCAAGAAAAAACAATAGGGCTGTCACATAGAGGGGAAGAGGATTAGAACTGTGTGTAGTGTATGTGTGTATTAAAAATGTTGTAATACACGTATTAAGTAATAAGACAAAAGAAGTCGCATAGACGCGTGACCTTGTCGCTGCTATGATGTGTTGACGAACATCATTCACCATTTTGTGATTAAGTTGCGCGGGGAACGTCGTCCGTGAATTTATGTTACTATAAATTTATAATGGTGAACTGCAGCATAATCAGTTGTAAAAACTCATCAAGGATGTGTAATTCAACTAATAAAGGCATAACATTTCATCAGTAAGTTGATAGTTTACTAATTTTCATTGTTTTAACTAATTTAGATCTAGACGAATACTTTACTATGATATTTACCTTTGTAAATGGTTTAAAGATTTAACTGAGGTTACACAAATGCTGTGTTTGACATACTTACAGGTGACGAAAGCTGGATTTATTGTTATGATCCTGAAACTAAGAGACAGTCTGCTGTCTTGGTTTTTCCTTCCAAGGAAATGTCAATTAAAGTGAAGAGAGGTTGAAGCGTGGGAAATAAGATGGTGACCTCGTTCTTCGGAAGGACAGGTCATTATGCAACAATTGTTTCAGAGAATTGTAAAACAGTTACTGCAGAGTGGTTCACTAACAATTGTTTGCTACTTGTCTTGGAAAATGTTCGGGAGAAATAACCTCACAGTAGGATCTTACTTCACAACGAAAACGCCTCGTCTCACACCGCCAAGCAAACAATCGACTACTTGGCAACATCAGACGTGGAATTACTGGGTCACCCTCCCTATAGCACCGACCTCGCACTTTGCGATGTTTATTTATTTCCGAAAACAAAAGAAAAACTTTGAAGAAAATGTTTAATGGACACCGAGGAAGCAATGGCTGCATTTCAAAATGTCTAAGAGAACGCTAAGGGCAAGTAAGCAAAGTGCTTTTCTCGGTGATTCCATTGGATGCAGCAATGTATTGATGTAAATAGACACCATTTTGGAAAGATATAATAAAACTAATAACTTGCTAGTTTATTCAGTTTTTGATTTTCTAAGAACTTTCAGTATCACCTTTTATGTTGCCCTATTAATATTTCAACTAATCTCACAGATTAAAAATAAAGATTATGTAAGTGTACTTAGTTAAGAAATGTCCTGAATGCAAAAATTGTTTTGTAATACATGAGTATACAAGTTCTTTATTACAGAATTGTAATTCCATGGCTACTCCAATCCTCATTGATTTTGTTATTTATGCCATTTTACAAAAATTTAATATTGCTATAACTATTTTGTAATGTTGCTATCACATTATTCTTTGATGTAGCTATTAATGAAAAATATTTTACACTTTGCTTGTATAATTACCTTGAAATGCATTAATTAAAGTAGTGCATGTAATGCAGTGTTATAATTTTTACTAATATGTTAGTTGCAATAGAATACTTTTGTAGATTAGATATATCATGTATTAAACTAAATGTGAGAGCATTTAAGACTGGTTTGTAAGTTAAGGCTATATTCATACTTATTTCTGTCAAACATTTCTAATGGCTTATGTCCATCAACCGGGAGAGGGAAAGGTATAATTTTAATAAGTACCTACAAATATAAACACAGATAACTGCAATGGTCCATCTATAATGTAAATCTTATTCTATTTATCTATCATTTAGGACAAGAATGTAAGCCACGGTGGTTCAGATGGTTAGCGCTCGCTGTAAACTTCACATTATGCAAGCAAATCAGGTTGGGTCCCTGCTGGCACCAATGAAATTCATAGTTGCAATTTTAAGTGTTGATTTACCACATGCTCGGCGGTGAAGGAAAACATCCTGAGGAAAGCTGCATATCTGAGAAATAAGAAAAAATATTTCGGAGAAACGAGAAATTCGCTAACCTGCAACGGGGTAACACGGCGAACACTTCCTTGCCCTAAAACCATCTAAGAAGCGGGGGTACCTGTGCCCAGCAGTGGGACGTATATAGGCTGTAATTTTATGTAAGTTGTAAGTTGAAGTTGACAAGGCACTGTGGAATTCTATGGAGGCAAGATGGCAGAGATATAATGATGATTATACTTACTGTTTGAACATCCCAATGCACACCGTTTAGGCATGATAAAAACAAATCACAAGCGTCTATATCGCAAAGAAACAGCACAAACGAAGCGTCCGGGTCGCAAAAAAACGATTGCACTAGAATGACGGAGGAACAGCTCAACTCACACTATAACTTCGGAAAATTCTTACACTTCACTACGGAGGATAGGACTCAACTCAACGTGGATCGGCGGATTAATTTCACGAAGAAAAGCACAAAGATGGGACGAAAACTACAAACACGCGCAAACGCAAGGAGCAGTCGCCATATTTGTGATGACGTGACTATTTGACATTTGACAATCATTAAAAATCGTTCACAGTGTTGCTATCGTAATTATTACGCAGCTTGTAATCTACACAAATATTTACATATAATTATACTAAAATGATACGTAACGGAATTAATATTTTTACATTATTTTTCAGTCATAAATTATATTTGCGTCGATCGTAACGCCATCTGCGGTGACATAAAGTAACTCATTATTTTGGATGGCGATAACAGATGTCGCATTTCGAAAAAATGACGTCAAATCTGTTAATATATGGAACTGTCCTACCCCTGACCCGTGACCATGGGTGCTGGAAAGCGCCCGAAACGTCGGGAATTAAAAATAAAAGTAAATAAAAAGTAAAAATAAACGCGATAAAATCCGTAAAAAGTAGTTTTAATCATGTATAGTGTTCGCGTAAATATAAGAAATCATTATGTAGAACCATCAATTTAATATCTCAAACTAAAATGTTTAAATTTTACCTCAAACTAGGTTTAAAACTGTTTATTATTGTATAATTTCTTAGAGTAATCATCATCATCTTCATCATCACTGCTGTCTTCCCTTATAAAAATAGAACATAGATTTATTTAGCTATCTAAAATATTCCACTGACTGTTTTATAACAGGAAAAACAGATGTTTTATGAAATAATAGTTTTATCATAAATAACTATAAGAACATTAGTTTTATTATAAACATAATATTATGTTTTTAATAAAACTAAAGTTTTTATTATCAGCTTCAAACATTTTGCCTTTGCCAGTTTTCATACTCATTACAAATAATTTTTAAAACCAATTAATACTGCAATAGATTTTGTAATACTAAGACCTTGTCAAATGATGTAGAAAAAAGTTAGGTATGTATTTTTTGCAATCTGTACTTTTCAAGGGACAGTAGACAAGTTGAGGTTACTGATATCCGTATTCCTATCTGTACCACATTGTATAACATATAGTGGAGATTAGACAATATCCCTTGCCATAACTTCATCTAAGTGTAAAATTGAAATAACTGACAGAAGAATCTCAGGTTTGGTTGATCATACAAAATATGTTATGGCAACCTAATACTACAACCTACACGGAACACAGAAACCTGCGACTAACTTCCTGCGTCAACTCATTAACTTTTGTGGAGTTACTCAGGCCTAGTGTGATTACATATAATTTTCCTCCAGTGCAGAGCTACAATATATCTAAAACTAAATTTTCTTATTTCAGTAAATCGATATCCTGGCCTTATGAAGCCTGGAATGACTTTCACTATAGAACCAGTACTTTCGCATGGTAATGAAAACACTGTGTTACTAGAAGATGGATGGACCGTTGTTACAGAAGATGGAGCTCGAACTGCACAAGTGGAGCATACGGTGCTGATCACTGACGATGGTGCTGAAATACTTACAAAATAATTGTAATTTATTAAAAAATTTACCATAGTGATTTTTGTTTATTTAACTAATGACATTTCAGCATATCCATTATAGTCTGTTATTAACTATGATCTGTTATATTAACTAAGATAGTTTCGGTACAACCAGAGGCGCACTTTATTAGTTTGCTATTATTTTTATTGTGTTTGTTAAATAAATGTTTAATAAAGATATTAATTGTTACTTTGCAACCATCCGCTAAATTAAATAAAATGTTGTGTCTTCCCTAGTTTGAAGAGCACCTCCCTTCCTCAATTGCGTGCACCAATTCCGTCACCACCAATCCCAGCACCACTACTCCCAACACCAATATTCTAAGCAAGACACACCATCGACGATAATACGACGTGTTTCGCCTCTATACGAGGCGAAATTTCGTCTCGTGTAGAGGCGAAACCAGGGAAGACATCATTTTACGTATTTTAGCGGATGGTTGCAAAGTAACTATTAATATCTTTATTATAATGAATTTTCTCAAAGTAACGCCTGATTCTATCAATTAAATAAATGTTTTTCTATTCGAAGAATATTTATTCTTATGGTTAATGTAATAAAATACGAATATAAATAATAAACACAAGTTAGGTAGCAAAGAACCATACACTGCGGTAATTCGTTTTAAAATGCCAAATTCTCCTGCGGGTGTACGCGCACCTGTGATGTCGCAGCGGTGTCTTTGGCACTTACCAAGGCGACGCAACACTAGCGACCATATCAAAGCGAACAGACTATAAATAAAAATAATCTAAGTATATAGTTTTTATCACGTTTGAAATTACTCCTGAAAGATGAAGGCGTTTTACATACATAACTTGCTTAAAATGCTTTAAATTGAACGTAGGTATTTTGTATTAAAGTAGTTTGCAATTTGCATTACCATTATGTCTCGGGATTAGGATTAGGTACTTAGTAAAATTAGTTTTATTTAGTGTTGGTGTAGTTGAAACTTGAAATAGAAAAACTATGAATACATATTGTAATTCTTTATTTTATTATAAAATCTTTAGAACGGTGGCACATTAAGACAACCACTCGATTTAGTTCACTCACGTACACACAGTACACAAATACAAATTCTTTATTTGCAACTAAATAGGTACAAAATGTTTTCTTATTGATGTTATACTGTTATTGTGTTAAGAAAACCTATTTAGCTGTTTTCAACAGCATGTAAATATTCAAAAGTTTTTATAATAAAATCAATTACTAAATTTCATCTATATAAACAAACTAAAACGTCATTTACAATCTTTATAAATAAATAAATTCATATATATAAATTAATGCATCGATTTTTAATTAACGATAAAACTACTTAGTCACTTTTCACAATTCAAAAACTCATTTACTGTATAAAACGCTTTATCTACTAGCCATCGTCGAAGGGACATTTTAAACTTATTATAAGGTAATTGCTTAATATGTGAGGGTATTTTGTTATATATCGCGTTACACATTGCGTAGCTATTTTTTTGAAAGCGCTTACTTTTTGGAATTGTGTCAAGTACTAATTTGTGTGGGTTCCGTAAATTTATTTTTGTTGCGTCTTTAGTTTGTAAGAATAAGTGCTTGTTTTGCATTACAAATTTGCCTACCTCAAATATATAGAGGCAGGGAAAAGGAAGTATGTTTAAACTCTTAAAGTAAGGCTTGCATGATGTGTCTGATGGGATGTTACTAATAGCTCTAATACAGCGTTTTTGTGCTAAAAATACTTTTTGAGAGTCTGTGCCATTACCCCAAATTAAAAGTCCGTATCTGATAACAGATTCTACACTATGCGAAATACGCTGTGACCGCTGTATTTTTGTTTGCTATTTTTGTCAATTTATGTAACGCGTACACAAATCTGTTAATTTTTTCTTCTTTGTTCTTTCCAATTCAGGTTCGAGTCTATAATTAAACTTAAAAATGATGTACTAGTAGCGTACTGCAGAAGTTGTCCATTATATTCAATATTAATGTCGGAGCTTAAGTTATTAAAATTAATGATATTTGTTTTACTTAAATTAATATGTTGATTATTTTTATTAAGCCATTTATTTACTGAATTAATTGTATTTATAATGTCCGTTTTATGTTGATCTAGTGTTTTTTTTACTAGTCGTTATCGTCATCGATATGTCATCTGCAAATAAAGTAGTTTTATAGTTTGAGATGTCAGGTAAATCATTTATGTATAAAATAAACAACAATGGTCCGAGTACACTACCTTGGGGAACACCAACATTATTATTTTTGAATTCGGATCTATACACCTGAGCTATGTTTTTAGAATTTAACTGTGTTATTTCTACACACTGATACCTATTTTTTTAAATAGCTTTCTATCCAACAGAGGCAGAGCAGAGCAGGTCCCCTTATTCCATTAGCCTCTAGTTTGGTCAGTAGTTGATCATGTGAGATGCGATCGAAGGCTTTAGACATGTCAATAAATAGTACTGTTGTATAGTTTCTTTCATTTACATTTTGCAATACTTCCTTTACTAATGTGAATGCAGCATGTGCTGTGGATTTATTTTTTTGGAAACCATGTTGATTTTATTTTATTACATTAAATTTACTAAAAAAGGAAGTAAGTTGGTAATGCATAACCTTTTCGAATATTTTTGAAAGGACTGGGACTAGTGCAATTGATCGATAGTTGGTTATATCACTTTTATCTCCTTCTTGTGTAACGGTTTTACTATAGTAAGTTTTAATTTTTCAGGAAAAACCCCTAACTCTAGTGAGAGATTAATCAGGAATGCTAATATTTCACTTATTTCATTCTTACAATATTTAATTATTTTAGTACATATGGAATCATAACCATCAGATTTTGTGTTATTTAAAGACATTATTATTATTTTTTTTTTGATAATATTTTCATTTATAGGAGTTAGAAAAATAGATTGAGGTACTTTCATGTCAGTTGTATTTTTTATTTTATAATTTATCTGATTTGTTGCGTTAATGAAATAGTTATTTAAAGTTATACACAGGCTAAAGCAGAATACTTTAGTGGCCACCGACGGAATATGGCGCCATTTATTAAAATATAGAACAGTACCTAAAAGTCTTACATTATAAGACAAATACATTTATTATTGTAATTATAAGCAAATAAAGAAATAAATAAAAAATAAAAATTGAAAGTCATTGATAGATATTCATTACCTTTCGCCTATGGAGTGATACTCCATGCTTTTGCCGATATAGCTGGTGTAGGGGAGACCGGGACGGTTGACTACAGGAGCAGGTTGACTTATTGTCAATAAGTCGATTCTACTCGAAAGTGTTGCCTCATTCAACTAAATGCGAGAAACCGTTTTATTCCCCCGCTCAGGTACCGGAAACGTGGTATCGCGAAGGCACGTCGTTCGGGAGAAGAAGCATATTATCGAAATACAAATCGTGTGGGATGTGTTTCCTCATAATATTGTTTGTATTAACGCTTAAATACTCGTTGTTAGTTACTTTCAAGTCATTTAAAATAGAAGTTTGATTTTTAATATTTTTCTTAGGTATAATTCTTTTTTAATTAGTCCCAGTTTTGAGGCTATATCATGTGGTTAAAAATTAAAAATTGACCCGGGGCTGGTAGACCAACTTATTTCGGGAATAATTGACCACCTAGTCAACTTACCCCACAGTAGTCTGGGTATACTTAACATGGAATAATGTGGGTTTTTTTCAGTTTATCAAATGCAAGTTGTTACAGAACCATGTGAACATACAAAAGAAAGACTTATCGGGGAAGTACACCCAAAGATGCCTCCGATAGAGAATTAATTCTACAGCAAAAAATTTTTATATACCATACAAAATACTTCAACGCAACGTGGTAAAAATTAAAAAAAAAATTAGAAAGTAATCCGGAAATGATGAGATCTAAATTTTACTTTAAATTTGAATTTGACTAGAGAGAGCGCCGTACACTAAAAATAGAAAAATATTTATTGAAGAGAAATAATTGGCATCAGAAAAACACCATAAAACGGTAACTGACAGGTATTTATTACCGTTTCACACTCCCTATGAAACACGAAAATTTGCACTATTTATACAAATACACCTGAAAAAGAAAATATTAAGGAACTCAAAATAAATAACAATCCTGTAAGACGCTAAACAGTTAAACAAAGAAATCAAAGATAATGGAAGAAAAATTTAAATGGGTATCTAATGGAAAACAAAAAGGAAAAAAAAACTGTTTATGAGAGAAATAATGACGAAGAGGCAAAGGTGATTAGGATGATACATTTTGTTTAGAGTGCACAAAATTTTATAGTTTGAAAGATTGATTTATCATGTTTTGTATAACTCAATGGTTGAAATAAATTCAGTGATCAGTGTACTGTACTGCAAGTTGAGTTTTAAGTATTTAGTTGACAAATCTTAAAATTTATGATTGTTTATCCTAATTTAAGTTTATTATGTATATACATATTACAATTTTATGTTTATTTAAATTTTCAGGATTAAAAATTTCGTTTCAATAAAAAAATTATAACTACAAATACTTTTTTATGTTTATTATCCTATTTATTCCTATAATATGTAGATACTAATTATCTCATAGGTCAACTTACCCCTCGTGAAAAGTCAACGAACCCCGGGCATGGGGCTAGTATTTCGTGTTCTGCAAAATGAAGCTTGTTCCCTACATCATAATTGATGGCAAACATTTTTTTTATTTGTTATCAAAAGCTTACCTATCATATGTAATGGTTTTACGATAGTGTACACTAAAAAAATGAAAATACAAGCGTCTTTACTGAAAATTGGTCAACCATCCCCGGTCTCCCTTAACGTGTCTGTCTGATCAATGCCGATAGACAGTGCAGTCCAATCCGTCGGCTATCATTTTCATTATGACATTAGGGTTGGATCGCACGAAGAACGCCTCCTCGTTTGTGCATGGTTGCGAGGAAGTAAGTGGTGCGCACCTCAGCAAACATGCCCGAAATCGACAGAAATCACCCTGAACGCGTTACTTACAGAATGCGGAGGTCGTTGTAGCTTCCCTTTGTGTGGTCCGCCCATAGGTTTCAAGCGTAGATTGATGTACAGAAGCTCTAAAAAGCGTAATTTTTACTCCCTCTCACTCATGTCTTATCAGATCAGATTATATGCTTCGGGTACTTAAATTGACTGATCATCACTAAAGGCACACCATTTAGCCATACCGATGGTACATTGTAAGGACACTTTGTACCTGCCTTAAAAACCATGGACAAATCCTATAGCCCCATCGTCGGCACAAAATCGTCACAAAACCTTGTTAGCCTTGACAGGCTGCAGACCGACGCACTCAGTCTGCAAGACCATGTCGCGTACATATAATTAAATTGATACATACATTAACAATATGACGTCCATGTACCTACTGACTGCTGTAACTGTGTGGCTCTGCATTGGAGCAATCTGAAATTGACCCCGTCCACCGCCCTCTATTGGATTGGCGCGCGCAGTGAAGTATGCTAATGATTTTCTGATGAACGGTGTAGGTCACTACTAAGGCACAAGCCGAGTAAAAAAAGGCGTTTTGCGGCTTGTATTTACGGTAGGCTCGACACTGAAACTGAACTTTTTTTTATAAGATAGTTTGACAAACGAGGACACAGTCAACCTGACGGTAAGTGGTTGCTGCAGCCCATAGACATCTACATCTATACTCGATTACAAATCAAAATGCAGATGCGTTGTCACCCGTGAGGACTAAGATGGAATGCCTCGTTTCCAGTAAAAAAGGTCTCCGATTCTCTACACTCACCATACGAAACACAGCAGCATTAAGCTACTATTTCACGCTGGTATTCTATGAGAGCGTGGTCCTTCCCATTCAAGCCGACTCATTCGTGCTACAACTATTCTGCTAATATAACTGCAGCATGACTCTACCACGTATAACTGGTTATCATGCAGTAATAATAATGTCCTGCAGACCTAATTCCGGTCACGGCGGCCAGTCTCAACGGAGACTAGCCATCTGAGCAGGACGATATTAAATAGTGTCCAAGTGTGCGCTCAAGCACAAGTGCACTCTATTCCCTCACTCTCATAGTCCGATGGGATGGCTAGTCGGATATGCCCGGAGAAAGATCGTGCCAAGACCAACATCTTCAAAATGACTTCAAATATACAAGAAGTTTGCGGACGGAAAAATTTGAAGCGCGGACTGAAATCGCAGCAATCTTTGTTTACCAAAGCTAATACTGAACAAGAGTCTGCAACGTGCGCCAGCCTTCGTGTGGCTCTTGAAATCGGAAAACGTGGAAAACCATTCACCGATGGAGAAATGATAAAAGAATTCTTGATTGCAGTAGCCGAAGAAATATGCCCCGAAAAAGTAAATTTATTTAAGTGTCAGTTTGTCAGCAAACACCGTGGCTCATATATCCCAACTATCGGTTAAATATGGACATATTAAGTTGTTTTCTCTAGTTTTGGATGAGTCAACGGATGTGTCAGATACTGTTCAAGTGTTGATTTTTATTCGCATTTATGAAGTGTATGAAGAACTTCTTGATATTGATAGTGTTTACGGCATGACAACTGGGGCAGGTATTTTTAAGGGAGTTGAAAATGCCATTAACAAAAAGAACATTCGATGGAAAAACTTGAAATCTATCACAACTGATGGAGGCAAAATATATGTGGTAAATATAAAGGAGTGGTTGCACTTGTGTCAAAGGCTGTAGAAAATGATGGTGGTTTCAAAACCATTAGTCTTACATCGTTCATCAACAGTCCTTGTGCGGAAAATGTTTGGATATGTCTGAAGTTCTAAAACCAGTAATATCAGTTGTTAGCTTCCTCAGATCCACTGGGCTGAATCACCGACAATTCCGAGAGTTAATTAAAGAGATTGGAGAAAATGGCTTACCGTATCATACTGCCATACGCTGGCTTAGTTCGAAGCGGAGATCGTAATTTCTTTGAATGAGAACCATCGCCCTTTTGTTGTTTCACACATTTTCAAATGTTTCACACATGTTAAACACTACAGACACACTACAGAGAGTGACTGAATTTCCCGTCGATTTTGCAATCGAAACTTTGAGTGCTTTAAAGATAAATTTTTATACTCGTTTCTCAGACTTTGATGTCATTGCGAATGAAATTAAGCTTTTTCGAAATCCTTTTGATTCTGACATTGAAACACTGACTCTGGAAGACCAAATAGAAATTATTGAATTACAGTGCAGTGATATGATTAAGAACAAATATGAAAATTGATCTTTGCTGGAATTTTATAAGTCTTTCATTGGTACAATTTGATAATTTGCATAAATTTGCTAGTGGATTGTTTTCTGTTTTTGTTACTACTAAGTACTTACTTTTGTGTGCAAACGTTTTCCAAGATTAAGTACACAAATAATGTTTACAGATCTAAAGCCGCTATTTTTATTCGGTCCTGATGTTCTTAGCACCATTTTAGCCTAGACTTGGAAACTCGCCTGCTTTCTCACATTCTACGGTATACTACTGATCACCACACATCACCCACTGCTTAAATCCAGCATGCATGCGTATAAAGGACTCAGTTTCCTTGTGAGCCTCGCTTATGGATATTCCATTCTATTACGCGCGATTCACCCTCTGGTCTCCCCTTATGCTGCTCTGATTAGCCACGGAGCACATGATTGTTACGTGGTAGAGCCACGCTGCAACTATATTATGGGTGAGCTTAAGTGAGTGTAAAGAACCAGAGACCCTTTTTAATAGAAACGAGCGGTGACAACGCATCTGCAATTCTTAATCGAGGATAAGTGTACATGTCCATGGGCCACATCATCCACTTATCATCAGGTGGACTGTGTGTTCGTTTGTCACCCTTATTCTATAAAAAAGAAGGGTAGCGACAATGTCGAAATAAAGCTTGTCCTAAGTATACCTGTAGACAAGGTTGCAAAAATAATAAGCACAGTTAACACAATCAGAAGGAAAATTCATCAATATCTTATGATAATTCTACACAGTAATGTGATCCTCAAGTCTCAGTCTTCCGTTGCAATGAGACTGGTTGGTCACCATCAAGTGGCATAATTTACATTAACATTCGCTAATCAGGTTTACTCCCGAATACAATTCTAACTGACGTTCTTTCAAGCCAATCTACTACTGATAGAATCGAATTCCGAATCTAGTTATTTAACCTCATTTTTTCTCAACTTTGAACTTCCAAATCGTAACTAGCGCACAATCGAATGGTGGTTCAAATTGGAATCATCAGAAAAAGACTTCAATATCCCTCGTTAGGTGCAACTCGTAATCACGCAAGCGACGTGTACGCTTTTTTTATTAGCTTGACCTACTTATGTAATAAAATAACTGGGAAGTAAAATTTAATACATCTAAAATTATAACCGGATAATGAGATATCCGGATGTTGCTAACAGCACTGGTAACGCTTGCTCGTAACTCGACATTATTCTCGCTAAATCTTATTCGAAACAAAGTCAGTTTGAATCAAAATCCGAATAGAATTCGATTTTTGAAGTACGCCTGCTGATTTAGAAAGTTTACCCCCGCACCTATTATATTGATTTATAATTAAATGCAAACACAAAGAGTGTAATATAGTCACTACGTTTTACGCAAACAGCTTACATTTACGAAAATAAAGGACTATAATTTAATTTTATAGGCCGTTGAGAGGAGGTGGCATTTATGGTTCGAAAGGCCCCGGTCGGCAGCTCCCCATGCTTTGCCATTGTACGTGACGATTCTTTAAAATAGTGGCTAAAATATGTGTAAATTAATTATTTATACTATACATATTTTATCGCATCTCTAACCAGGTAGTCACTCTTAACTAATGGAAGGATGCTCCCTACACTTAGCTTACTTTACGAGGCCCCTGCTGAAAAACCTTTCTTTCTTATTGGTGCTTTGTAGCCGACCCATTGCCACTTCAGCTTACTGATACAGTAAATAAAACGAAATAACTGAATTAGCAAATTGTGTTTTATTCGTAGCTTCAAATTTTCTTAAATTAAAACATGTAACATTCACATTAAAAGCACAAGCTTAATAATTATCACTTGTAGCCATCAGTCAATAGATAATTTTTAAAGGCGTAGAAGGAAGGTATCGATTGAATTATAGTATTAATAATTATAGGTATAAGAGAAAGGCGTAACCAGTGGGACGTCAACACAGCCCCAGAATTTAAAAATTCACTTGACCCAATGGATCCTACCACATCCATTCGTAATAATTTCGTACTTTTGGTCCCATATTGTATCCAGCTACGCCTCGAACTTTAAGTGCTAGTAAAATGATTTTAGTAGACATTCTTAATAGTAAGATAAGAGAAATCGGTGACTAGATCATAGGTCGCTAATAATATAGTTTATTTTGTAAGCAACCGCTATAAATTAACTTAGCACTCTATAATATAATGTAAAAAAGAGAATAATTCAAGGAATTATTAAATTACTTAAATATTGACTAGGAGGTAAGAATAAACTCTGAGAACACAGATTGACAACCCTGCAGAAAAGACGTAAAATTGAGTATATAATCAAAGCCATTATGTGTGATTGTGTAAAAATTTGTTTTTTTGTGCTATAATAAACACTGTATTCTTAACAATATATTATCATCTTTGCACACATCATTTAACACGGTGGGATAAAATTTAATGTGTTTATACTTAAAACTGTATCTTAGAAATATATCATGCATAATAATTATCCTAAATATACATCATATTATTTTTATTATCCAATTATGAAAATACAATATTATTAGTATTTTCATAATTGGATAATTCAAATAACAATAATAAAAAAGACAATAATGAAGGAGAAATAAGAAAATTTACTAATGTACTTATATACATATAAATAAATTTAACAATGTGTAATATTTTATTATCACTGAGGCAAGATACAAAAATTTTATATTAAACTCTATTGTATCGTTTTATAAATAACTCGTGGCTTCTTAAATCGTAATAATCGTAGGCAACAGTGGCGTAGCGTGGATGAGGGTAAGGGGGGGGGGGGGGGTCCGAAATTAACAAAACTGAAAATTAGCTAATTATTGAATATTTTTGGTAAAAATATTACAAGCACCTGGCATTGAAAGTTTTGAAAGTTTAAAGTTATACTCATTTCTAAATCATTTACACAGTCTGTAGAAGACTTGTACAAATTTACACTTTTTTGAAAATACTTCGATATTTAGGGGAGAAGGTTAGGGAGGCGTTTTTAGCTCCAACAACTGCCCCGGGCTATAGCAGTCCATGCTACGCCATTGTAAAGCAATATCATGTTATGTTTAATAAACACAAACTGCAAATTTACATCTCCTAGTGCTAGGAAAGGTTAAAAAGAGTGTATAAAAAGTTGTTACAAAATTATTAAGTAGATTTAACAACAACATACAAAAGCTACTTCGCATTCATATACACTACGATCATTTTACTTAAATTTTAACTATCACCAAGGTAAAGTTTTATTAATCATAAAGAATAATCTTGGTTAAAGTAACACAAGTCACAAAAATTGCGCTAACTAAAATTTGTACATTTGTATACATCCAAACAATAACGATTTGGAATGTGGTGAGTTAATAATAATTCTCTTTTGTGTTTTTTATAATATGAGATCAGTAGGACATGCAATACAAATAGTATAAGAGCTATTCACATTACTCAATAGTGAAAGGTCTGCTGGTAGACTCGTATAACAGTTGAATTATTAATTTTATTTCGTTACAAATTAACATCAGCGCGTTCTTAACAACTATTGTCGATTATACCTGCGTGACAAGGGTTTACTTAAAACACGACAAAACCATTATAAACTCAACCTTAGTCACGTTACAATTCAACACGCATAGTGTTATTATAATAAGTTATTTATTTGTAAAGTTTTTGTATTTTGTTTGTATTTTACATAGTACGAGTATGCAATTAAATTCCAATATTCATTGAAATGGGGAAAACTACATACCGTTTTTTTAAAGATTAAATATACCTATCCTCAGACAGTTTATGCAAATCATTATCCATTATGACATAATAAATTATCTGTATGAGATAGTAGAATATGGAATAGTATAATTACACCAGAATACAATAAAATAATTATAAATATTATAAATTTTTGATTCAAAATTTTAAAGTAAAGCATTAGCCTTGTTTAAAGCTATATATTATACGTAATATTTTAATTGTCGGGTTATAAATAGACATTTTTATAGCAAGTAATCCTACCAACGTTATTCGCTTTAAATGCCTAATTACAGGCCCCAGATTAAATACACTGTTAAGGCAATTTAATGTTTTATTTAATGAAAAAGCGTAGCTGTATTAAATATTAAATTGTAATTGTAAAATCTTTGTCCGACATTCCTATGCACTTCTTCTCTTGGTGAAATATAATAAAGACAAACGCAACAGATAAAACCCAGAAATTCTTAAAATACTACTACATAGAAACTTGCACAATGAATTCTGCTATGTAAATAGATTAAGTATCATTTAGTGCAAAAAATATTTATTGTGTATATGAAAAGATAATATAAATTGTTAACTGTGCTTTGTAATAGTACTTCAAGTTCTTGGAAACTGTTTATACCGACTAAATATTTTAAAATGTAACTTTGGTTGTACTTTTTCACAACAAAGTGTTAATACGTATTTACTTAATGTAAAATGATTTCTTCTATATTAACATAGAAATAAATATCATAAAGTGTACAACACATATTCCTAGTAATTTTTAGGAATTTCACATATACCACATCTTTCTATAGATACTGTTCGCAACATTACTAAAGGTCTACAAATGAGATTTACAAAATAAACGTTATTTCGTCGGTTTGAATAATCTAATAATTTCAATATCTACTCTTTTGTTAATCGCATGATGATGGTGTACGAGTAAGACAATATGTCACAAGATTTACTCCCGCTGGTTTCGTAAGAGGTAACTGCGGGAAACCATAGAACGATCATGGCTTCTAATATAAGGTGAACGCACACTTATCAGAGTCGAATAAATCAAAGTCAAGGAGACCTCGTACACATATCCGCACCAAAAGAATCGACCGCCTGGAAAAATCGTTTCCTTTCTTTTTTTCTTCCTTTACATTTGTAGCACTGTAATTACATGTAAATTGTGATGGATCTTGACGAGTTTTTTTATTGTCAGTGATTTATTAAATGAAGATGAAGAAAGTTCTAATTCAATTCAATTAGAATCGTTAATTTTTTTTAAATGAAGAACCTAGTACTCGCACGTAGCATTTTCGTATGCAACTGTCAGAAAACGAGCGCATCGGTCGATTCGACCGCATCGCTCGCGCCTTTCTGATTTTCGGTCGTCATCCTGATTTCTGGGGTTCTTCTAGATACGGACGATTCGACGCAGGAATTTTAAAATTGCTTTCGTTCGACACGTTCGGCTCGTATAATGTGCTTTTATATTTAATTCTATAGTATTCGTGCACAATCATATTCTATGAATAGCTTTACAGTTCAACAATAAACTAATTGAATCATGACAAGGAACAACATGAATGCACATCATAGCATTTTTACAAGGACTTTGAGTCGTCTAAATTAAAACTGTAGTTTAATTAAGCACCGTTAATATATTTTATGACTAAATTACAAAACTTTTTCACTGCAGTGTATACCGCATCAAAACTCATCACGTATTTAAACGAAAGCACACAAATGAGGATAAGCGACTTTGCTTTATATTATTTAGACCAATGGTGAAAAATAAATGGGTGCCCCAATTCGAAAAATCCCTAAGTCCTAGTTAGGGATTTTTTGCACTAGTAACACAGGTCGATCGGCCGTTTTTTCTCTATCGATACGTCCAACATTTTTTTTGTTATGATTTCCCTAAGTGGGTTTTTGAAAACTACAAAAATTTAAATTGACGATAATTTCAGTTCCAAAAATCTCTAAGTGCAATAAATCCCTTAGTCCATAAGTTTTTACCGAAAAAGGACTAAATTAAAATCAAAATGAATATTTCAAAATCTTGCAACATTATGATGCAGGTTTAATCTTGATCGTTTTTTTTCTCTCTGAGGTGTTTAGTGAAATCTTTTGAATTATTACCCTCTTTCCGCGTTGCAAAGTTATTGGTGCCAAAGTGTTACGAATAATAGTGAAACATAACTATTATTATGGATTCTGAGGACAAATTATCACGGTAAGTTCGTAATATGATGAAAAACGTGTGTTTGGCTTTCTATTGCAAAGTTACGAATAAGTAATAATATTTCAGACTTATACAAGAGTCCGGATTGTTTAATGAGGTTTCTACTGATGAGGAATAGACTCCAGACATTTTTAAAATTAATAATGCGGACAAGAAATTAAAATTGTCAGGAGCATGGTCAGCCACAAACATAGATATATTATATATATACACAGATCCTTCGCTTTCGTGTTCTTATAGTATGCCACATATGGAAGTAGAACATAATGAAGCATCGTATGTCGAACTTAATTCCCTATCTGAGTCTAGACCTTCTGAAAGCCTTGTTGAACCGTTGCAAATTATTGAAGAGGACTCAGTTACTGTATCTAATATCTTCGTTAAAAATATAACTGATAGAAAAAAATAAGATTGAACTGCGAAACTGGAAATTTTGAAACAGATTCAGAAAAATCAGAGGTAGAAGTAGAAGAAAATATCAAGAAAGGAAAGAAAAGAGTTGCAAAGCCAGAGAAGTGGGAAAAAATATATCAAGAAAAAGAAAAATACAGGACCATACATTACGTGAAATAAATGACTGTTGCTGTAAATGTAAAGATAAGTTAACGAGAAAAACCATGGAGGCAATAAATAAAAAATTTGTTAATTTTGAAAATCACTCGCAACAAAATATATATTTACAGGGCTGTCTTGAAGAAATAGTACCAACTAGATTCCGATCTCGTACTGAAGTCAAAAACGAAGCTAGAAATCGGCGAGTATTTAAGTACTATGTTACTTTCAAGGGTAAGAAGATCGAATTATGTCAGCAGGCCTTTTTAGATGTACATGTAATAAAGAGAGACCGTTTAAAATGCAAAGTACAGCATTTTGAAAAAGACATTACTGATGGTCGAGGACGTGGCCCAAGCAAGATAATATACACTGAGGCTGTAATTAAAAGAATTCATTCATTTATAGAAAATATCCCCGCAAGAGCGTCGCACTATTTTCGATCTTCTAGCAAACATAGGATCTATGTATGTTGATTCTCATCTTAATATTGCTAAACTTCACCGCGATTTTCTTAAACAGAATACTGATTTAGATGTATCAGTCACTTATGAAAAATTTCGAGAAATTTTTAATACAGATTTTAATATTTCGTTCGCAGTTCCTCGTAAATATATATTATGTAGCACTTGTGAAAAATTTCAAGTAGATATTAATTTTCTGCTGAAATTATGAAAGACAAGGATAAAGTTGCATGTTTAAAATCGGAACGTGAATTACACTTGCGCAAAGCCGAACTATTTTTGAAAAAGTGTAGTAGTTCAGAAAAGGAATACAAAAATCTGAATAAAAACAAATTATCTATTTGCTTCGATTTTCAAAAGAATCTGCCATTGCCGGTCACTAATGTAACTGATGAATATTATCTCGGGCAATTATGGCTTCATAATTTTGGTATACATAACTTAAAAGAAAACTCAGCAACTATGTACTTGTTTACGGAAAATTATGCCCATAAAGGGCCGAATGAAGTAATAACTGCTTTGGATGATTAATTTTTACACCATAAAATCCCAGATCAGACGCATTTCGAAATATTTTGTGATAATTGTTTCAGTCAAAATAAAAACAGATTTATTTTTACGTATTTTGATCAGTTGTGTGCGAAATGCTTGTTTGAAACAATTGCTGTAAACTATCCAATTCCTGGGCATTCAATGATGCCCATTGATAGTGATTTTGTGCTTATAGACAAAAATTAAAACATGAAAAAATTTATGAACCTGACAGTTATGTCAATTTTGTATTAAACAGTAGAAATGCCAAGAAATTTGAAGTTGTATTTTTGAAAAGAACCTGATAGAACGAGGGCAAATAGATAGGAGCGGAGAAGAGCGAGAAGAACAACGAGGTAACGAAAGAGTATTGAAAGTTAAAGATTATAAAACTTATTATAATGATAATATTAAACAAACAATAACGAGAATTTCAGATTATCGTCGAGTTTTATTTAAAAGACATGCAAAGCCAGCCTTTTCTAATTCAATGACTGGCGATAACTTTAAAGATTTTTCTTTATATAGAGTTGGTATATCTAGGTATCTTCGAGATGTTCCTGCTGATTGTTATCAACATGCTATTAAAATTAAAGAAGCTTTTTAGCTTATATATTATATATTAATAAGTTTTTTAATGTCATTAATTTTTTAATGACATTAAAAAACTTATTCGATTTGTACCACAAGAAAAAAGAAAATTCTATGAAACTTTGATTATGGAACAGGCTAAATTAGATGAAAGTCAAATTGTTGATGAATTGGATGACGAAATAGAGTAACTAGCCTAGTTATTTTTGAAGGCTAATAGGTATTACTCATTTTTGATTAATAGAATACTGTTAAAGAAGCCAAGATTGTTTTGTTAAATTCCTTAGTCCTTAAAAAAGAGGGAAAGATAACCCTAAGTCCTGTTGATTTAAGATAAGTCCAAAATTTTGTTTCTTAAATTAAAGTTATTATAAATGCTTTTTATGTTTTGTTTTATGTACTAAAATAAAGAGTATTTTGTGTACTATAACAGTATGTTATTTTAATTAAATAAATAAATAAAAAAATTAAATATATTTTCTTTTATATTCCCAAAAACTGAAAAAGTGGACTTAGCCATTTCTCGATTTGGAGCAACCAAATATGAAGCCAATCTACTAAATCCTCCTTCTTTTCTCACAACGATTATATAATTATGAACATGTAATTTAGATTATTTGATAGGTAGATTTTAGATTAACATGAAATAGACGATACACCAAGAAGTCAAAAAATAAGCAATGTTTAAAAAAAATCTACTAAAAAAAATGTTTTAAATACGTTTGGACGCCAACCCTATGTATTTTTATCAAAGTTAGTTCCATCTAAGATTACTGGTGGACCTTCAATTTAAAAGTTACGTGGTCCCACTAAACTTCAAAAAAATACTCAAGTACCTGTCCCAATCCAAGAGCATCTTGTGCAGAACTAACAAATGTTAGGAACAAAAAATAACCTTGTTGGGTAAAACATTTCGAAAGTAAATCGATACACCTTCGAAGATCATAATATTATAACTAATCTACACAGCTGGTTAAGGTTTGGAGTGTGTCACCAAAGCTTTTCAACTTAAACATAAATGAACTAATTAAAAAGCTCAGTAGAACTGGTGTTGGATGCTTAACTGACACAATATGAGCGAAAGATTAATATTTAAGACTGGTTACAAAAGGGCTAAGTTTGTTCAATATTTTACAAAATTTAAACACAATGGGTACAGGCCCAGGACCAGGGTCATTGATGACTCTCTCTATACTCTCTGATAATCTAGATATTGACTCTCTCTATACTCTCTGATAATCTAGATCTGTTAGCCTTTTAACAAAAATTCGGTACTGAAAGCTGAGGCCTTACCTTGCAGCATTATTAGAGCCACATGGGCCTCATAGCAATGTTATTTTGTGTTTAAAAAGAAAATATATTTTGTTATTAATATATATTATTTTATATTTGAAGACGAACTGATGAAAAATCTAGATTTATTGAAATTCCTTAAAATTACTGAGCAAGAAAAACATGAAATATTCTTTGATATAATATACTTTTTCTTAATTTAAAATAAACTTAACAAAATAAAGCAGTCAACTTATATACCTAGAAACTTTTCAACAAAATAAAAGATGCTTAAAAGTAATTGTTTAAAATAACAAAGATTATTAAAACATAATCAACAAACTCACAAACCTAAGCAGGTTAATGCTTAAATAATTTGACTATCTAATGCTACAGCATTAATCCTATTTTTCTACTTTATAAAATCGCTGTACAAAATCTGTCAAATTGAAAACTTGGCCAGGACCAGAGCCCAAATCCATGTTGATGTATTCATCCAAGTTGTGAGTAGACACTGTAAATAACAAAGTTAAGGGCAAAACATTAAAAAGGTCCAATACACTTCTTTATATTAACCTTCAAAATACTAAAATCTTTATAACCACCAACAATTTTGTAAGTAAAACCCCATGTTCTATAAGAGTTGTATCTTACAGAAAATCAGTGATGATCTAACATTCCTTAGAAACACGATACCCAAATACAAATATCCAGGGACAATATAATAAATTCAGTTACTTTCTATCTCAATACTGCATAACAAAAACTACCCTTATTATATTAATACTCCCTATTACCAGTCTGTGGAAATGGGTTTAGAATTGTCAATGTATACTTTAATGGCGATTTAACATTTACCAGGACCTTATTCATTAAGAAGCAAGCTGCACCACATGCAGATGAGAACCTTCTGCATTTGGAAAATAAATTATTACATATCCATTAAACAGTGTCTATTTTAAGTAATTAGAATTAGTATATTTTATAATATAAAATATTATACATACCACTTGTACATATAGCAGGATATGGAGGTGGAGGCTTAATCCATGAGCCATCAGGTCTTTTCATGTGACGCCGATCAGATGCAAAATGTTGCAAGAATTGCTTCGCAGAAACTACACGAAAGAATCTATACAAAAATGTGTTTATATTAAATAAATATTATATGAGAGTACTAGATTTATTTAAATAAGAATCGATTAAAAATGACAACTTACCTATGAAAGTCTGATTTCAGTACTTGATCAGTGCGAAATGTTTCTGTCACATATTTATGAAAGAATGTTGGAAATGGGAGTTCTGAATCTAGATCATAGACAAGGCAAGTCTTACAATCCCATGAGTATAGAAAGATAACATGATAATCCTGGAGGTGAAAGTAAAGAAACAATTAAATTTATAGTAGTCTAAATAAGTAAGTTTTGTGAATCTTTTATATTGATACACCATCATTATTATGAAACAATGCTAATCCACTGTTACTAACAGGGTATAATATTTACAATGTTATCAGTGCACATCTACAATAAATATGTTGCTAACATAAGCTTAACTGACATAACTGTACATGACAAAAATTCTATTTTAGTCAAGTACAGTTAAGTTAGTTTAATTAATAAAAACACCCACTGTTTAACCAATTCAATCAGACAAATGGCCACTGTCTCTAAGTCTTTCCAATAAAAATAAAACCAGGTTCCGGTTTGTATGCAAGTAATGTCATATTTAGCAATCATTTTATTAGCTCAGTTTACCAGATTCTAGTAAGTGTACAGTGTAAAATTAAATACCTTATAATATTTCTATGAAATTAAGCATTGTGATTGAATAATGTAATAATTTCATTAATAATTTATGAACGGTTAATTGTATAAGAATTCAAGATTTCTATGTATTTAAGTAAATCTGTATGTGGCCCATTCCGCGGTGACGGACATTTGTACGCATTCAACCTGTTATAATTCTTAAACTATAACAAATATATCTGCGTTTTTAATAGAGTTCAATTCATTTCTATGATTTTTATAAAGTAAACCTAATACATGTTAGAAATATGCAATTATTTAGAAGCAATAATAGATTTAAGCCCTGTGACGGGTGTTACGAATACTCTTGCATAATATGCTACCTTTTTCACAAATCGTCGAAAGTTCAGCTAAATAAGACTTTTTCTTAACAAAATTAATAGCTATTTAAAGAGTTATAGAATATTCATTTCTGACCACTATAAGTATTCTGCGGATGTAATATGTTTTATTCCTTTTTTGAACAAGAAAAGCTTGTGACAGGGTTACAAGATTTGTAACGGGTTTACGAGTGGGAATAAAACAAAACTTAAGTACATTTGTAAACTATATTTATTAATGTAACAATTACAAACTTGAATTGTGAATGATACCTGCATAACAATATTGAACTCTTTTATTATTCAACTTAACTAGAATAAAATCACCACTCTCGTAATGCTGTACAGACACAAAAGTACACTGCTTGTTCATTTTCTTCTAGTCACCATTCTTCAGTTTTTATATGTGGTAGAGCCATGCTGCGGTTATATTAGTAGTATAGAAGAAGGCGGCCGACCGGGAAGGCACACTCTCACAGATACCAGGTAGCTTCATGCTGCTGTGTTTTGTATGGTGAGTGTAGAGACCGGAGACCCTTTTTACTGGAAACGAGGCATTCCATCTTAGTCCTCATGGGTGACAACGAATCTGCATTTTGATTCGTAATCGAGGATAGATGTAGATGTCTATGGGCCGCAGTAACTACTTACCATCAGGTGGACTGTGAGCTCGTTTGTCACCCTATCCTATAAAAAAAAATCTTCAACTGCATTCTCTTTATTTTGTTCCTTTATATTATTCTTTGCATTTTCAGTCTTATTTTTTTCTGTATTCTCTCTAATTTCGTTCTCTTGAGTCTCTTCTATCTGGTTTATTTATATCCGTGGTTGTCTCATCTATGTCTTTCTTCTTATCACATCTCTTTTTTGTTGTTATTTTTTGATTTTCTTTTTTTTATAATGACTTTTTGCTCTTTTCTGTATTTTGGTCTTCTTCACTTTCTGAATGTGAGTACCTAAACATCTTCATAGGTAACTTTGTCTTTGAACAAGACATCTTTTGGAGCTTGAAGTGCCTGTCATAGCATACGAAATGTAGTTTCCTCCCGAGTAACTGAAATAGTGCTGTTTTTAAGTTGAGGTAGCATCTGTACATTTCTCCATGGGTTCATTAACTCGTCCTCATTATCACGAATGTCGTTTTCACTGACGAAGTGGTATTTAACGCCTTTTGGATTTGCAAACAAGTATTCGTAACATTCCCAGGCTGTGTTTATAAAAGCTTTTCGAGACTTTATTGCCTGCCAAATTCTGCCCTTCCCAGTTGCGCCCAATCTGTCAACAGCAGCCTTTCCATGGCTGGTAGCAAAGAAAGCCCATTCCAATTCAACCCTCCAGTCTTCCTCACTGAAATAGACACTGGAAATAGTAAATCTGTTTTTAATCTGCGCTGTGCATCTGTCTGAAAAACTATCAATTTATTCACACAGGGATATTGTGACATCAGGTCTTCAATAATGGTTTTCAAAAAAAAGCCATGCTGTTTCTTATTATGCATTAAATTTTTCCTTATAACCACGTAGCTAATGACCTATTGGCTTTTCTGCAACCAAATACAGCACGTAAATAAAGTAGCTTGAGGTTGGCACCAATGCGCGCTTTGTATTTCATCTTGTGAATGTGGGTAGTTTTCTGCAGTCAGTCAAGCATATGGATGCTTGATTTGATTACAAAAATAAATTGTCAATATATGTAGCTAAGCCAAACAAGCACGAGCACACAAATCTATTACTGAAGAAAATTGTGACGGGTCTTACATGTAACGGGTGTTACACAAATTAACCAGCCTAAATTTTAACGGTCTTTTTTAAGACACACAAATACTTTTTAGGCTTTATTTGATCACAACTTTACTTTCCCAAGGTCAATAGAAAATAAAAGCTAGTATAGCTCATGTAGAATTGTGATTATTAAATAACAATAAAAGGATTAATACTTACCTTATTAATTCCAATTTTTTTCACATCAAACAATTATGAGTTGCAGCATGGAAAGCAAATGAAAATGGCGGGCTGTTAATGTGATTGATGTAAAAAAATGTGTTTGATGTAAAAAAAAATGTGTTGACATTTTTTTTTTGCCACTACGCTGCCTTTAAAACCCACTGAGTTTGATCAACATATTACGACAATCGGCGAAAATATTCATACATTTTATATGAATATGAAAAATTTAATACATAAAGACTGTCAATTTTTTATTTTAGTGTATAGCATATTCGTATATTCTTTTTTACTTCCTGGTATATATATATATATATATATATATATATATATATATTCTTTTTTTACTTCCTGATATTGATTACTGCGGAATAGGCCATGTGAATTTTATTATACATAATATTTGAATTTAACAAGAATATTTGTACATAATTTTTAACTAATGGCAAAAAAAAAATTAAAATAAAATATCAGCTTAGTGTAATTAATTATATTTAATTTTATTTTAATTTTGTAAGACAATAATGGCAAAACATGTCAGTTTCACATTATTGACCATCATATATACTATGTTTTTAAGCAAATAAATTTTCTATCTATTAATTTAATTATTAAAACTAAAAAGTACTTAATAAATTGGAAATTTAATAAAAACATTTTTTTTTATTCGTAACTTCAAAACACAAATAGATAACATAAAACATAATGAAAAATAACTAAAGAACTTATTATATACTACAGAATATAATATTTAGAACACACCCATATGACGAGGCGATCCTCTTCACGCCCTGCCCTTTGTTTCCACAAAGGCACCGTACGACAGGGGTTCGATATAAAAACCACAAAGCACCTATCTAACTCTCCAGGAATTCTCAATGAAACATCTTGACAAAGTTTCCATACGTTCTCTTCGCTATATACACGAAAAACATACAAAAGAATAAAAAATCTGGTTAGCGGGCTTGTGAGAAACGCACGCAGTTAGTTTATCGGTATTTAAGTTTATTATATATGAGGTAGTTAATGTAAAGGATACTTGCCAATAACAAGATACATATGAACATTCCGCTTGCTTAGGAAATAGTGGCTTAAGGGTTTTGTCATTATTTTTATTATTTTCGATAGTACTTTTAAGAACTTGAGCATTGACCGACATTTTGACAGTTCACTTTACTACTAAAACCATAGATAAATAAATATGTAGCAAGCTAACTAAAACAGACAGATAAATAAATTTAAATATGTGCTAAAAAAGTTCCATAACCAAAAGAAAAGTCAAAGGAGCTCATAGACCACAGATTGATAAATAAATACTCACAGACTGTCAATCTTTCTTTTATTATTATTTCCTTCTTCTTAGTTTGTGGTTCTGTCCTTCGTCTTAGTTTGAGGTTCTGTCACACGACAGCGAGTACGCTGGACGTACGTCAATAATTGTTACTATTAATTGCTTGCTGGACACGCTGGATGCATTTTATATCCAGCAAGGCAGCAGTTAACCTCCTCACTATTTTTTGTGTCGTACTGATTGATAATGAATAGGTTAGACGCACGTCAAATTTGTCATAAGCATGCTACTACGTGTGGATACTGGGCAACACTACTGTAAAGCAGATTTGTCATTTTATGTAGTAAAACAATGCATGCGTTCGCTCTGCGGTTGTCTACATTCGATCATAAAATTTTTACGTGCATTCCCCACGATATGATAAATGGAAGAATAAACATATTATTTCATTTTATCATTATGTTATTAACAAAAACAGCTTAAGTATCCCACTAAAGATTTACATTTAATTTTAAACAAAAAAAACTACGGTCAAAAGTAAAAGTAATAATTTACTTATCATAATGCGGTAATAATAAAGTAGGTACTAGTTCTCCTAACAAATTAGATTGAGTTCTGCTGAAAGAATAGAATTCCGTTGTATTAAATAAAATTGTAGTAAGCATTTAATTTTCAATTTTTTTTCTACCTTAAAACTTAATAAGCGTTTTTTTAAATCACGATAATGTTAAAAATATAGTCTAATAAATGTGTTTAAAATCCATAACCATAAATAAGATCTTCCTATTTTTTTCCTCCCTGCCGGTGCTGCTGACAACATGAGAAGGACTCCCATTTCATAAAACTGCTAGCATTTTAAATAAATAAAACGTGCGCTTATTTAATTCGTTCGATTACATCTAACACGGAGTTCGTGTGTTAAATTATTATAGACATTATGAGGAGTAGGTAATTTAATAACTAATTTGTAAGGTAGTTGATTGGGCGGGGGTTAATCTACTCCTAACCTTTTGATATTATAAATAGGACTAGATTAACACCTATTCTGCTCTCCTGTCTGGCGAGCAGTTTGGCGTATGGCTCTGGGGGAGAGCGCAGGTCGTGTTTATCACCAAGGCAAGTCTGAGGAGTTCTCCTTCACGTGGTTGTCGCCTGTTATTTGGTCTGGTTCAATAGGAAACAGACAGAACGGAAACACTCGGACGATTCTCTTTTTATTTTCTTTTATCCCACGCCCTTTTCCTATCCCAACCCAATCCAAGGTGTCAAGCGTACCGTGTCGATGCATGCGTGGCTGGAGGGAGTTCAGTCGCAAACGGTGCCTACCCGAGACCAGGGCGATTCGAGTAGTATTTTAGCCATTCCCTCGGCATACGGACTCTGCTGGGGGTGACCGAGTATTTCCCTAGCTAATTGTGGGAATAAAATGGACGAAAACCGACATTTTGAATAAGGCACTGAGAAATCTACTTTAATGGAACTAGGTGTAGGTTTGGAAGAGGCTCTTTTAGCCTCACCAACACCCTGCAATATTGCGCTCCAACCTGGGACGAACCGTGAAAAGGAGGGCACGTCTGCAGCCGAAACACAATCGCAAACAAACCAGGGAGGGGAAAAGAAAAAGTTCGCTAGGCCTTATAAGCCTAGTGGGGCAGCAAGGAAAAGGCACCGAAGTCTGATAGCAGCTGAGACAGGAGCCGAAGAGGTGCTCTCTCTCTGCCAGACGCCCTGGCACGAAATTCCTCCGCCCAAGTCTCGCCCAGTTCCGAAGGCGAAAAAACGCAGTCGGTCTGAGGAAGAGTCCCTCAAAGACCAGCCCAGGAAGTCTGTGAAGCTGGCAACGGGGGAGAAGAAGCTCAGCTTCAGTTTTCAGAATCGCAATTCGAATCCTGAGTGTGGAGCAGATTCGGCTGATCCACCGGGCACTAACACAGGCTTAGGCAGTTCTCGCTTAGGCAGTGCTAAGACGGCCTGTAGGGCGCAACCGGGAATGGGTCCAAAATTTTTAGGTTTCACCCATAAGCTAGGTTGGATTCTGATTACGCGCCCGAATAAGGCAAACCAGGACTGGATTGTGGATGAAATCGGAAAACTGAAGACCTGGCCGGAGGCAGAGCTCTCGGTATTACCCGAGGGTGAACTGCCTAAGCCTCAGCTGGGCATTACCTACTTACCCCGCAGCGAAGCCGACTCTCCAGAGGAGGCAGCTGTGCTGTTGAGGGCACAAAATGAAAGGCTCCATACTGAGCTCTGAAGAATCCTCCACCGTAGGGACGATGAAAATGAGTTCTTAGTAATCTTTTCTCTGGACGACCCATCGGCTGAGGCTTTTCGGACGGCAGGCGGCAGAGTCATCTTTGGCATTAAGATGCTAACTTTTAAAGTCAGGGGAGGCTCTGACGTAGCAATGGAACCCGAACCACCCCAACTCCAATCCCCAGCCCTCCACCTCTCGGGGTGAGCCTGGAAAGCCACCAGTGAGAGTGACGAAGACCCAAGGCACAGATTTCGCCTCGATCCGACGGCCTCCGCTGGTGTCGTCCAGGCCTGGGAGGAGGGTGGTGCGAGCTGTTTGACGAAAGGTAAGGTGGTGGTCAAGTGCGCAGGTAAAGGACGTCCTGGTCCTCAACAGGCGGAAAAGAACCCTGCCCCCCACGCCCATAAATGGCTAAGGTAAAACGAGGGTCCTCCAGGCAAATCTTCACCATGCAGCAGCTACTTCTGCTGTGTGGTGGAGGTTTGCTTTGCCGAGGACAACATTGACCTCGCCCTTATACAAGAGCCTTGGGTGGCCAACGGTCAAGTTCTGGGATTGGCGTCTGCCGGTAAGATTCTTGTCAATACTAAAGGCAGTAGAACCAGAGCTCGTATAATTTATAATAAAATATTGAACTTTTAGCTGTTCCAGAGTGTTGCAATGATGACCTGGTTACAGCCTTAATAAATCTCAAGGGATGCACAGGGGCTAGAGTAATCATTTGCTCAGCCTATCTTCCCGGAGAGAACGCAGATCACAAACTAATGAGAGTACTAACGTAACGCAGATCCTACCATCGACTTAGAGCGAGTGGCAGAGTTCGCCCGAAAACACCACTCCGAACACAACACCAATATCAATGAAAGAGGTGAGTTACTTTATGATTTTCTCATTTCCAACCGCCTGGTAAGCCTAAACTTAGGTTGTACATCAACCTTTGTAACGCGTGCTAGGCAACAAGTGTTAGACATAACCTTTGCTACCAATAAAATGTCCAGGCGGACAAATGACTGGCATGTTAGTAGCGAAAACTCTATATCTGAACACAAGCACGTTAAGTTTGTGATTGGAGCATCACCAACCTATGAAACCGTTACTTTTAGGGATCCAAAAGCGACTTCCTGGGATATCTATAGAGATAGCCTAAGGAGGAATTTGGAAACGTTTCCTAAAAGCATCAAAACAAGAAGCTCTGGAGTTAGCGACGGAGACGGTAACCGTAGGTATACGTGAAGCCTTCGAGGACAGTTGTCCCGTAAAAACCGACACCCTAACACGACAAGTTCCTTGGTGGAATACTAAGCTAAAAAAACAGTACCTGGTTGACCGAGCTTTGCTCGGTATTTTTCGCTCGATTTTTTTTTAATTCGTGTGTTTTGAAAATTATATTTAGATACAAATTACATACTGATGAAATATAAATAATATTTTTTGATCTTAGCGACATAACAGAAAAAACGGAACTGGTTATTTGAATAAAAATCATGAGTGCAATTATTTTAATTTAAATTTTCGTCTTTTTAAAAAAATACTAAAAAAAGGGCTCGAAAAAATAGATTTTCTCTAAAAAGAAAGGAACATGAAAAAAAGTTAAAAAAAGTCGGTCGGTCGGTCTGGGCTCGAACCGGGGTTTTACGATTCTGTGACCGACCATTATACCAATTAAGCTATTTATAATCACTAACAATCCGTCAAAATTTACCTTCTTATTCTAACGATATTGTAGCAGTTTTTCATTGCTTAAAAACACGAACAAAAAGATAATCCCTAATCGTTTATTATCCGAAACCCCGATATATATATATATATATATATATATATATATATATATATATATATATATATATATATATATATATATATATATATATATATATATATATAAGCAAGACTACACAAAATGCTATCGAAAGCTAAACCTAATCAGATCGGGTTTCTTAAAAAGCCGGATGGTAACTTCACTAATAGTGAAACAGACACATTGGAGCTACTAGCGTCAACCCATTTCACAGCGTCACTCAAGACTTCAGCCTTGAATTCTTTTAGAGATCTACGAAGGCCTTGTAATGAGGACTAGTATAGGGCTGCAAAGATAATAAGGCCAAAGCAGGTGCAATGGGCTGTTGACTCCTTTGAACCATTAAAATCAAGCGGGGAGGATGGAATAATTCCTATCCAACTACAGAGGGGTATCGACATCCTTCTTCCTTATCTGGTGAAAATCTTCAGAGCAAGTTTTGCATGGAGATATATTCCAGAACAATGGACAATTGTCAAGGTTCTATTTGTACCTCAGACTGGTAGAAAGGACTACGCTTTACCAAAGTCCTTTATATATAAGCCTATCTTCCTTTCTCCTAAAAACATTGGAAAAGGTTATAGATAGATATATAAGGGATGTAGTTCTAGCTACGAAGCCCATATATTACAACCAGCATGCTTACCGTAGAGGCAAATCTACGGAAACAGCCCTGATCATTGTCATTCACAGGGTCGAAAAAGCACTGGAGGATAAAGAATTAGCTCTTTGTGCCTTTCTAGTTATTGAGGGTGCCTTCGACAGTAGCCCCATATCACTGCCGATCGGGGGCCTGACATCTAAAAATGTTGACCCCACAACCATCAGATGGGTGAAGTGGATGCTCTCAAACAGAAAGTCAAAAATAGCGCTGTTTCAAACTTCGATTGAGGTTGCAACTACAAGAGGCTGCCCACAAGGAGGTGTTTTATCACCCCTTCGCAGTTAGCAGACCTACGCATTGACACACTGGGTTATGCTTATGACCTTGTGATCATTGCTAGGGGCTTTTGCCAAAGTACTTTATCGTCAATAATACAAAGAGCCCTAAACACCATAAATAACTGGTGTAGGGATAACAGTTTATCAGTTAATGCTGATAAAACTGTTATAATTGTGCTTGCGTCCCAGTATGGTCCTATGGCTGTACAGCAGCATAGTGAGGCCGATTCTCAACTACGTCTCTATTGTCTGGTGTAACAAGGCCAACAAAAAGACGACTGCGGACAGATTAAATAGTCTACAAAGGACTTCCTGCTTAATGGCAACTAGGGCTGTGCGATCATCGCCTGGAGCGGTTCATAATGTACTTCTATTCCTAACGCCCCTTGATCTTGTGGGGTGTGGTCGATATGTGTACTCCGTAAAGTGGTTCAATATTACTCTAACCACAATGCCCACACTAAGTATTCTCACGAGTATATTACTAACTAACGAATACTAATGAAGGATAGGAATAAGAATTAACTGACTCGAATGAACTAATGTTATTTCAATGTAACAAACAACTTTTACTACAAATAAATTTACAAGGTGAAATTAACTACGAGTACAATGTAAGATAAGTAGCGCGCGCGTCCTTTTGCTATGCCGGTTGCAGGCGGAATGAACGTCGGGCCGCCTCGCGCTCTGACGAAGGCGCGGGGCCTTATCTTATCGACGTTTCCCTATTATTCTCTGGTAGTGGCGTGATACAAGAGTGTGACTTAATCCTCATGCGCGTAGCGGGTTTATATAGGTCCAAGGGAAGCAAGTTACGCCACAATCTAGACAAGGAGGCGAGGGCTAGTTTGTATAGGATTAGCGCCCAGGGCGGTCGAACTTGCTCTCCTACAGATTGAGATCCGTGCTCGACTCAATTAGGGAATCACCGGTCTTATGATCTCAGATATTATGCGTCCACTACACACTTTTGATAAAAAGTATATAGTGGAATTACTCTCCAGAGAAGACTGGCTGAATGGCCAGGTTATCTGCGAGGTCGGTAGCCTCATATGGTATACCCATGGGTCTAAAATGGGCCTCGACGTAGGCTTTGAAATTTACGGGGAACGCCCCAAATTCAAAGTTAGTATGAATTTTGGTAAATACACCTCTATCTTTCAGGAAGAAATTTTCGCCATACTTCGGTGTACGGAAATCAATCTGCAAAACACTACGTCAACCATATAATTTATATAAACTCTGATAGCAGCACTGCTAGCGCTAAGGTCAAACTTAGTGAACTCGAAGCTAGTTGGAGACTGCGTGAACCGCTTAAACGCCCTGGAATGTAACAACAGTGTCGTTTTAAGAAGGGTTCTAGGTCACGCGGGTATTGTAGGCAACGAATTTGCCGACAAACTTGCACGAGAGGGCTCAAAGTGGAAACAATTTGACCTGAGCCATTTTGTGGAATCTCAAGAAGCCTAGCCCGATGGACCCTTGAAACTCTTTATCACAATAAATCACTTAAGATCTGGTCTGACACACCAGGCTTAAAACATTTTAAAACCTTAATCCGGGCTTTTGATTGTAAATTCGCTTCAGAAGCCCTGGGATTAAGTAAAAATAAATTGCTCATTCTGGCAAGAGCCCTAACTGGACACTGTTGTCTTAAAAAGCACATGTCCATCCTGGTACTAAGCAACTCAAGGATGTGTCGGTTCTGTTCCATAACGAAAGAAACGCCTCTACACATCCTAACTGATTGCGGACCCTTAGAAAATGAAATCCCGCAAACGTAACACTCATCTGGGAAACTATGTGCTCCGCCCAGAAGAAGTGAAATTGCTCACAGCTAAGCAACTCCTATTCATTGAAGACATAGGGTTTAGCAGTGAACTATAGCCATAGCAGCGATCACAATAGATCCTGGTTGCAGTGATACTGGTCTCTTTCCCTAGACCTGCATAGCTGGTCTCACATAATACTAAAAAAAAAGGTAGTTGATGTATTTTATTTTACTACCTACCCAAAAACAAGACTAGAAGACGTTAGTACGTACTATTTAAATTATTTTATATCATGTTATCTACTTCCAGTTTTTGATTTACTAGCTTTTTGTGCGTAAGTAGAAAAATAAAATATTTTGGCTACTTTACAAACTAGTTATTAAATTAACTACCCATCTTGCTGTCCTTAATAATCTATCACGCACGCGATAGTGTGTATGCTACGTCCAGCAACGTGGCTTTTAAGTGGACGTACAGTTGGGATGGATGAATATAAACTGATACATAAATATAGAAATATATATAGATACGGTTTATATTGATATAGAGTAAGAGTGGTTAGTTCCCATGTCTAGACCAAAACTCCCTACACGTAGATGATACTAAAGTGCAGGCAGTGATATAACCTAGCTATTGGTAAACTTCATATCATCTGTGCTATCATCATCTCGAATTTTGGTGACAATTAGACAATGAACGGTTTGTTGCTCCTGCTTTATCGTTTTAATAATGGTTTTGTAGTGAATGCTGATACGTAAAAGTAACGTAATTTTTTGTATTAAGTGTCTGCGCATGTTAACTATTACTGGAAACGACAGAACTAGTGCTTCAATCTTATTATAAATCTCAAGGTATTTTATTCTCTTGGGTGACTTAAGAACTTGAGTTACCATCTTCGACTGTCCGATAGGTTAAGTTGACGTTGAAATCTCCCAAATACTTCACATTGTGACGCACCAGCATATGGTGAAAAAAAATCTATAAAAACGGAGATCCCGAATGAAATGAAGATATGTCTTAAAAGACAGCATCAAAGTCAAAAATCTTAATAGTAAATTCTAAAATACTAGAGCTACTACCGGCTACTGTCAAAAGTTTTGACTACTATAGTTCGTGCCAAATCGATCGAGAAAAACTGACATTGACCTGTTGGTCGTTTAACCAGCGGCTAAAGACCTTCAATATATAGACACTTTTTATGTGTAGTACTTTCTTTATTTATAATGATTTTTCTTATTATTTTTTATAATGATTGATAAAATATATATTTATTAACTATTATTAAAAAGTTATGTAAAAGATCGCTGTAGAAGAAAAATCATATATTGTTATAAAGTACTTCCTTCATTTAACAACAAAAAGCATTAATTTATAACACACAAAGATTCGAGTGATAACGACACCGAATAAGTACGTACTTATTCAAAAGATAAAACTTTATTTTCAATATTATAAAAAAAACTTTATTTTTAATCGGTGAGGGCGGGCTGACCCAAAAAAAGTGACGCATCTCTGGCTGCCATTGTCACGTTTCTTTTAAAACAAACTGACGTAACGTGCGTTTTGTTAATTTTAAAGGGATGAATTTGCAAAAGCTCAGTATGGTGATTATATTGCTTCGAATATTTTTTTTATTATGAAACTGTTATTAAACGAATTTCCGCCTTAAAATATAACACATTTTTCGCGATGTACCGTAACATTTTACGATATTATATAGGAACCACAGACAGTATTATTTAAATATATGTGCTGACCTAGAAGTGTGAATAATATCTATATCAATATATTGTTATCACATCTAAGTGAAGATTTTGTAAGTTACCCCTTTCACACTCAGTTCATATTTGAGGTTTTCTCAATCGAATAGGCAATTGGAATAAGGAACTTGAATATCCACGGTTTGTTGCTCCTGTTTATTAGTAGTCTTAAGGGACTGTTCACTGGGTTGAGTTGTAGTCAAAATTTCGCAAAATCCTCGCAATATGACACATCAGCCTACTGTGAAGGAATAATCTATAAAAACGAAAATCCTGAATGATATAGTGACATGGCTTAAAAGACAAGCATCCAAGACATCTTAATAAAAAAAGAGCTACCGCCATCATCATTATAATCATAGCCATAAGACTTTATCGTACATAGTCAGTAATCTATGACTTTATCTATGATCAGCCAGCTGGTCGAGGCTTTGTTTTAGGCCAGCTCTTCTCTTTTGGTTGCTTCTAAAAGTTCTTTTCATATTGGCTAGAAGGAGGGCGGTGCGTTGTCCTAGGTTTCGGCCGGACTAGCGTATCGTCCAGACTTTTGCATTATAATATTTAGAAACGCAATTTATTTTTCTACCATTGGCGACATCGAAAACCTAAGCCATTATGACCCGTAAGTTTGCAATAGTGTTTGTTTAATAATCCAGGTGATATGTTATAATACAAAGTTTTTGCTTTCGCCGTGCTTTTTGTTGTGGATTTAATCTTTTCAAATGTGTTTTCTTAGAACATTCTAGATTCTTAGAAATGTGTTTATGAATATGATGACAAAACTGACATATCGTATAAAAATGACGCCTACAATATTATGTAAACATTAAAACTTAATAAGGGATGCGTAAATATGGAATATTAAAGTTAAACATTAAATATATTTTGGTTGTTAATTTGTATGTAGGTAGAGTAAGCAAAATTGTGTTTCGTCAAATGTAAGTTTATTTATATCTGGATTAGGCCTAAAATTTATATTCATTGAGTAAATTCAATAACATTAATGATGGATCGATGCTTTTTGAAGGTAACAACTGTATGATTTTCAATTTTAGTTATAAAACTTCAATTTTCAGGTGGTAACCAGAGGGATTTGGCTCGGGCCAAAAATCAAAAGAAACAGATGGAGATGCAAAAGAAGAAAACAGCTAGTGAAAAGACTGGGTTGTCTCTCTCTGAAAGAAAACATAGGTTATAAAGCTTAAGTTATTTTTAAAATCACTTAACTTGCAAAAGTAACCAAATTTTTTACTTTAAAGATTAATGGTATATTTTTAATTTATTTCAACATTACCTATTATAATTCTGCTGAATGTCTTTAAAAATTCTTAAATAGAATTGGGTTGGGTTTACAATTAGGTCGCCTGAATTTGAGGATTCTGTCACTGTGGGGGGGGGTCAAGGGGGTTTATCTGAAGCCACCCACACAATTTTTGCTGCCGGTGTAGTGTCGAAGTATTTTTATTTATTTTTTAAAAATATTTGTAGACATTAATTAAATATTCTCATGTTTTTGACATTGTATCTGTCAATGTCATATCCATATATAGTACTGAATCGATCTAGTGGATCAATATTTCACCCTAGAGAATCGAGATAGAATCTTTTTCTGTTTTATTAAGAACTATAAAATTATTTACAATTAGTTGAATGTACCCCAACTCTTAAAGAATGTCAGTTTTTAAATTCAATCATTCAATGTTGTCTGTACTTTATTGTATCTTTGGATATTGTAAATATAAACTCACATCAAAAAAAGATCGATTTTTGCGAAAGCAATCTTTAAGACTTAGAGTTTTTGTGAATCGATTCATCCAATTTCGATTTGAATCGATTTAAAAATGTGTAAAATTAATCGCTAGTTCGGCCATTTTGTTGACAGTGACAGACATACATTATGTCATGCCGTTGCTTCTGAATTTCAAAATTTTGATGAATAGTGGAATATTTGTGGCGGCGAAATACTACTAAATATTGCAAAGATCCTTGCTTACAAATTGTGGTATATGTATATATTAATATACATATACCACATTATAAATTATGTTTATAAATTATAGTTGTTATAAAAGTTAATAATTTGGTGTTATATTGAGTGCAATAGCGAGCGAAGCGAGCTTCGGACGTGGGCACCCCGACTCGGACAGGTTAGGTTAGAAGGGGGCGAGACGACAGGGTCGAGTGAGCCAGCAAAGCGAGCGAATAGACCCTGTCATCCCCTTCATGGTAAATATTTTGTAAGCCACTCATAAGTAGGAGCCTCCGTTAAACGGGCTTCCCTTGACTGCACCATGTTAAGTCACATGGGGCTTCCGTTCCCCAACTCTCTCTCCCCATAAATCTGGTTAAAGTTTTCATAAAAATTACGAAACATAACCTCAAAATGAGATTTTTAAAAATTTATAAAATAAACTAAGCACGTCCGGCAGGGGGGGGGGAAGTAGGAGATGACTCTACAACTCATCCCCCCACACCACCTCCCACCAGTCGTGAAGCTTACATTAAAGCCGAAAAGCCGGGCTTGCCTTATTAAACCTGAATCAAACAATAATATCAACTAATAAAATAACTCTTAAAATGTTTCAATCTATTTCAAATTTCCCGCTCACTCCACTGTTCGACACATGTCGACCGATGACCTCGTATTGCGTTAGCGATACTGCTGCTGTCATAAAAAATGAGTTTTAATAGAGCTAATAGTTGTCTCTCTCGCTCGCGTGGGCTTTTTACGGGGCTTTCGAGAAGACGATCGCTCTCTTTCTAACCTATGGCAAAATATTCTATAATGAAATATAACTACGATTGTATATATAGCAATTAGTATAGAGATTTAAAGCCAGGCTTAATAAATTTGAATATATTTGTTATAATAATTATTATAAATTTGTTAAAATCGAAGGCGCGCGGGCAATACGTTTGCAAGTTCATTTCACGTTTCAATGTTTATTTACTTTGTGTGCTTATCTTAGAGTGATTTAATATTACGAGTTCAAAATTTATGCTTTTTTAAAGATTTTTAATGAAAATGGAGGATAATAGTGTTCCTTGTGATGAATTGAAGTGTGTTAAAGTGATAATCGGAAAAGAAATCTTTAAACTTTGTTGAGATAATACATAAGGTTAAGAGTGTTTTTCAGACTTATCAATTATCACAATTAAAAACAGTTATTGGTACAATTAAAACGTTCACCAACATTTTATCCATAAGAAAGCGAGACTATTCCACTTATCTTATCTTATCTCTTATCCATTAGAATGTAAATAATTTTTTTTTAATTTTGTACATAGTTTGTTTGTTCGTGTTTTATTTTTGTTCATGTATTGTATTGGATGTAAATTTTTTTTCTTTCGCTTAAACAAACCCAAACGGCTTTCTTCAAAGCCACCGAAGCTATGCAATTGCTGATATGTTACTCTATCGGTGGCCTCTGTGTGCTTTGTTAAACACTTCCTTGACAGCACTGAATATAAAACTGAAGCGTGGAGACAGATCAAGATTGGTGTATTTTTATAAAACTGCTAAAAACAACAATCTGTATTTTTATCAATTTATATCTTGGGCTTGCCCTAGCTTGGAGCTCTAGCTTCGCCACTGCCTCCCACCCCCTAATTCAGGCCACTTAATTGTAAACCTTACCCATAGAATTTGATGAGCTTTAAAATTAAATACCCAGATTGGCGATGTTCGGCAAAGTCAAAAATTCAAGGTGCATGACATGCATGACAATCTTTCCTACATGGGATGAGGGCCATGTCAAGCCAAGGATTAGGAGACAAATAATGAAGAAAAATTTGTATTAACCTCTTAGCTACCAAGTGTCCAAATTTGACCGCGGCGATATTCCGTCAAAATTTAAGAATGTGACCGCACCAACCCACAGCACTTTAACCCATTAATACTTATGTTTAGAGACTACTTTTCTATGAAGAAGATTGGCATTATAGAATTAATATGAAATTTTCTATCCTCTAGTGGAATAAAAAGTCAGTTAGTCTATGGATATTTATTTATAATCTACGTTAATTTCGTACGCCATTTTTGTGTGAATATTATTGTGTTGAGTTTTGGATTTTCTAGTGTTTTGTTATAAAATTATAATGAAATTTTTTGTGCGAATATAATTTATCTTTTTACATAAATAATTTCGAGTAATATATAGAAATAATTGTGATTTTCACGATGCGAACAAAAAAAAATCTTTTGTAATGAAGTAAAACCGGACTTGTTTTGACGACAGGGTAGAGAATTTTGTATAGATTTTATAATGCCAAACTTCTTCTAGAAAAGTAGTCTTTAAATATAAGTTTTAATGGTTTAAAGTGCTGTGGGTGGGTGCGGTCGAATGCGACCGCTCGGGATTTGACACGCATGCAACTGCTTGGGATTTTTATGGGGATTAAAGGGTAAAAAGCGTAACAAAAACATCTATAATTTATATTTTTTTCCACATATTTTATGTTGTGTGGTACCTATGGTACAGATAAATATGAGTATTACATTCTTTATTTTAAATTAATCTATCAGGATTGTTGTCACAATACATACATCACCTATGCCTGGTTACTATATTCAATGTTGTTTGAATATAGTAACCAGGCATAGGCTTGTAACAAATGCTTATTCATTATTCTGTATAAGTAAAAAGAGGATGCAACTTTGAATATCTGTTACGTGGTCTCTAAATAATGTACGCTAAAATGCATTCACACATCTGTGTGTATGTTTCATTTTTTTCAAAATTGTCATTTATTTTGGTAGCTAATATGTGATAATATCATACTAGCACAAGAACTGAACAATGATATGCTATTTAAGTCCAATTTAACATTGACCTTCACTTATCTACTTATTGGACGAAAATATACTGTTAATGGATTGCATAAAATACATATGTTCATGGCTACCAAAATGTTTTTAGGAGTAAGTGGTTCGTAGGTTGCATAAATAGAACTATCAGTTTTTTTTTTGTTAAAATATAGCCTACATAACTTCTGTGAAGTTATATCACAAACGGTTCAGCCATTCTGAAAATTAGCCCAGACAAGCAGATAGACATACAAAAATTTTAAATCACATCTTAAAGGCTTGAGAATAACCCCCAAAGCTCAATATAAGGCAGTTGTTTTGATGTAATAATGGATTTGATCAAATAGTCATTAGTGTGAGAAAATTGTTGAATAACTTAAAAAATATTTTTTAAGTTATTCAACAATTCAAAAAAATGTTCTTGACTTTTTATAAAGTGATAGTTACTTTTCACAATCTGGTTGATGATTAAAATAAATCCATACTTTAGTAAAACATTCCTTTGTAGCAAATAAGGGTTTGGAAAAATCAGTAATCAGAAAATCAAGCAAACAATGGTAACTTGATAGACAAGACAATTGTTTATAATCACTAGGTATTGGCCTCACTTCATTCAGTATCTTTTATGACGCTGTTTGAAGTTGAAATTGAAAGGGTCAATTCATTTTATGCATCTTTGAGCAAGTAAATACCATCTCTCATTATTAAGACTTGTCTAAGTAGCATAATAAAGTTTAGAAATCAACTCTTAAAATGGTTTTATTTTCAGCATGGCTTATAATTTTCTTTACATTATGAGTTTATTACAGGGATGCTGAATTAATGCGAGAGAAGCAACGAAGAAAAGAAGAACAAAGTGCACAAGGTAAACAGAAACAAGCAGTACATTAAAAAGTTTGTTCAAGATGCAAACATTTTTCGACTGCGGAATAATGTGAACAATTATTTGATACTTGAGTTGCTAGGAGTTTGAATTGTTCAAGTGATACCTAAGCAATTGTTAAAGATAAGATTTAATTTAAAACTCTGGTTTTGCTCTAACATCTTTTAATAAATTATTCAATAACTACTCTGTTTTCTTCGTTATATTTGCATATATAAGATGTCTATAATGTAAAACCAATAAAGGTCACATGATCTGATCTGTCATGAAAAAAAATATATAAATGTTATTAAGTCAAAATATCATAGCATTTATGTCTTGATTTGACTGAATACATTTGTATCTATATTACTACACAACAATTCATTTTTGTATAATAAAGTCTTGAAAATAGCAAAAAAGTTTCATTTCTCTACATTGAGCATAATGCTATTCAACCAACATTGTAGGTGACAACTGATACAATATTTCTCCAGAACCTACTTTACACCTTTAATAGTGAAGAAACTGATGCAATAGAAATATAACCTTGATATTAAAATATTGCATAAATAAATATTGTCTAAGACGGTTGTGTAATGTTGGAATAAGGCAACTAAATTGACAAATGCGCGCTCATGGCTTTACAGTTGAATCATCATACAGTTTAGAAAAGTATTTCTAGTGGATTGAAATAAAAATTTATTTTAAAAGTGAATAAAACTCAAATTTTCTTAATTTATAATTTTAAGTACAGACTGTATTAAAAAGTGTTCGTAGAAAACCGTTAAATAAGGGTGGCGCCACTGCGGGTTAAATTTTAAAGAACGTGCCGCAAAATATTAGTGGGATAGACGAATTTTTCGAGGTTATATTTACTAAATAAAATTCTTTTAGATTTTAGAGCTACTGAGCAGTTTAGCAGCACACTTCAAACCGTGAAGGTTCGAGAATAGGAGAACGATCACTACGTACTAAAGCATAGCCCGCCTGTCTTTGAAAATCGTAGAATGTATAGCGACGCTGACGTCGGTGAGTAGTGACTGCGAAGTTAGCTGTTTATGAGTACAAGTAGATGAAGTTAGTTGTATAATGTACAAATTTTCACTTCATTTTTAATGAGAAAATTTTCATGCTCCGTAATTTTGTAATTTTTGACGAAAAGAAACATTAAAAAATGGAAAAAATATTTTATTGTGCGTGGATGTACAAGTGGTTTAGCATCTGATCGAAAAAATAGACTCAAAATGAGTTTTATTGACTGAACCTCGAGCGATCGCAGCGCCTCACTTATGGTGTCCATATTTCTGGACACTATTTTCTACGGTGATCGTTCTCCTGTTCTATATGTTATATCTTTATTTTTGTCAAAAATTAAAACATTACGGAGCACGATTATTTTCGCACCAATGCCGCGAAGAAAATTTGTACATTATTCAACTAACTTCATCTACGTACTCATACGACAGCTAACTTCGCAGCCACTACTTACCGACGGTTGCGCTGCTATAAATTCTACAAATTTTCAGGGAAAGGCGGGCTATGCTTTAGTACGTAGCGATCGTTGTCCTTCTCTCTAACCTCTATGTGCTAAAGCATAGCCCGCCAGTCCCTGAAAATTTGTTGAATTTATAGCCGCGCTGCCGTCGATAAGTACCTAGTATCTGCGAAATAATTTTTTTATCATTGACAAAGAAAACATTATAAAATGGTGAAATATTATTAAAAAAATTATAAATCAATAATAATTTATATTTGTAATAATTTATAATATTTATAATAATTAAAATTATAAAAAACAATTTATAATTTTGTTATTTTCTTTTTTTTTCTTTGAATGATATTAAAATCCTTTCAAACTGTATAGCTGAGTATAGAAAATAGATAGCGCACAACAGCCCGCTTTTATTGAGAACTTAACGATCGCAGCACCTCACTTATTTTGTCCATATTTCTGGGACACTATTTTCTACAGCGATCGTTCTCCTGTTCTCTAGCCTCCATGTTCAATGCCATGGAGTGTAGAGGTATGAGGTTTGGGCGGGAACTTGGCCCTCGACAGATTGTCGCTCCTGTTTTGTCGCTTGAATAATGATTTGAAGTAACTTTTGATTCGTAAAAGTGATGCAATTTTATGAATTAAGTGCTGCGCGTTTGAACCATTAGAAATATATATATATACAAAAATTAAGATTCCGAAAGAAACAATAGGCTCTGAAGAGCCTACGTTAGGGCACACTGAAATGATCGGGAATAGAACATTTCGGATTAAGTCACAATAAAACCTAGTCATAAATTCTAAATTTAATACTGACCTCTTAGAATCTTAACGACACTCAAACAATTAAAAAATGTTTAAAAACAAAAACTATGTTGGTTTAAAGTTGACACGTCGTTAACAGAAATGGAGCTCACGCGTGAACATTTCCGTGGCGTAATTTATCACAAATTTCATCGCGGCTTATCACAAGAAACATGTCTCAGCGAACTTGTTTCGATTTATGATGTTGAAGCACTGAGTCAAACGACAATATACCGCTGGTATGCCGAGTTCCTACGTGGTCGTGTGTCGCTCAGCACTGTTTCTTCTGCAGGTCAACCAAGAACAGCGGTCACGCCTGAAAACATTGCAGCTGTGCGACCTATTATATTAGATGACCGTTATGTGACATCCTAGCGGATTCAGGCTGTTATCAGCATCGGAATGACTGCAATTCAGTCGATATTACATAATGAGCTGTGTGTGAGAAAGCTATCTTCGAAAGATTTCTTTACATTCCCCAGAATGAAAGATTTATTTCGCGTTCAACGGTTTGAAGACCCCGAAGCAACTGTGGAAGCGTACAAATCAGCCATTTTGTCAACATCAAATTCAGATTGGAATTACTGTTTTAATGATTGGTTTGCACGAATGGAAAATTGCATTAAGTTGAATGGAGAATACTTCAAAAAACAATAAAATACAATTTAGCTAAACCGTGCATGTGGTTTTTCTTATTCCCAATCATTTCAGTGTGCCCCTCGTAGAACCCAGAGCCGTAAGGCCAGTTAAATAAAAAAAAGTGTAGAGGTAGAGAGAATTATCTCACATAGGAGGATAGATGAAAAGGTCCATGAAGTTGGCACCCGGAAATAATTATTAAAAATGCGACTAGTATAAATCGATTGCGCGTAAAAAATGATGTTTATCGGTACTAATTATTTGCGCGTCAAATATTTGTTTAGATATTAAAAAAAATAAGGCGGGTGCTGTGAAATAATACATTTTTATTTTTTGCATAAAAATTACGGTTAAAGAATAATTAAACAATGTTAATTTGTAGATTTTCACATGCGCAATCAGCACCCGATATCTGTTTATCCATAAGTTATTTATTTACATCGTAATTAATAATTTAAATAATACCATAACCTCAGGCGCAGCATCCGAGCTCGAGAGTGCAATATCCATACTACGCTAGCGCTTAAAGCGCTTTTTTCTTTAGTTGGCAGCAACAGCTTCCTAAAGAGCTTTGCCAAACACCTATATTATTTATGACTTTATAGTTTAAAATCTTTTTAATTTCCATAAAAAGTTATAGTTATAGATTGAAACCTCTGTAGAGGATTGTAGAGAATTGGAGGAAGGAGGAAGATTGTAGAGAGGAGGATTGGAGCCTTTGTAGTAGCATCGCTGTGATATTGGGTTGTCTTCTGGCGGTCATTTGGAAAAATTGATCATGTCTCTTTTCTCATTGTTGTTCATTTCATCCCAGTAGCTACTCCAGCGCATTTATGGAGAGTTTTTGAACTGTTATTTACTGCCTACAGATGACCACTTTTTCAACTATTCTACTATGGGAGTTGGTACTCCTTACTTCTACACTTCATACTCTTAAGGAAGCTGATGCTGCCAACTAAAGAAAAAAGCGCTTTAAGCACTAGCGTACTAGGGATATTGCACTCTCGAGCTCGGACGCTGCGGCTGAGCTTACAGGATTATTTAATTAATTATTTACTTACTTATCTTCACGCACAATCCCTAACGGGGTAGCCAGAGAAAACAGATCGCCAAGTGTCACGATCCTTACATACCTCTTTCGCTTCTTTCAGGTTCATTAACTTCTTCATACATGCACGTCTAGGTATCCGAGTACTCTTGACCTTCCCCTCTTCGAGCAATTTGCTCACATGGTCTTCGAAAGTTAGTCTCGGTCTACCTCGACACCTTTTAATATTTAGTTTCGCTCTATATATTTTCTTCACCATTCGGTCATCACTTATTCGCTCAACGTGCCCAAACCATTGGAATACGCCCCTATCAATTTTTGTGATAAGGTCATCTTTCAATCCTGCCATATTGCGAATCTCTTCGTTTCGCTTTCGATTGGCTATGGTAACGCCACACATTTTACGAAGAGATCGCATCTCCATTGCATTCAACTTGCTTTTATGCTTCTTCTGGCATACCCAGGTTTCGCTGCCATATAACAAAGTCGGTACCAACACTGCGTTATGTATGGCAAGGCGTGCACTCTTCACCACGCCTTGCCTTTTGACTAATGCATTCAGGGCACCATTGACTTTGTTTCCGGCACCGACACGCCTATCCACATCTAAATCACATCTTCCATCCCGGTTGAAAGCACTCCTTTACCTGTTCTAGACATTCCTGATTTGATTTACCCATATTTCACATTTCGTTCTCTCTTCGTCCTTTTCAAATACCAGAACCTTAGTGTTATTAGCATTCAAACGGAGACCTTTAATTTCACATTCCTCTTTCATACACGTGGCTAATGCCTGCAGTTCTGCTTCTGACGGTGCAATAAGCACTGCATCATCAGCATACAGCAGACAATTTACTTTAATGTCACCCAATTTCACACCCAAACAGCTATTTTTCAGCTTCTGTAAACAGCTGTCGAGATACAGTATGAACAGCCAGGAAGACATGACACAACCCTGTTTTACGCCCGCTTGGACGCTAAACATGGGTGACAGGTCATGCCCTACCCGCACACAGGCTTTACAGTCATAGTAAAGTGACTGCACAGCCCGTAACAATCGACCATCCACACCATATCCCGGCAACAGTTCCCACATTTTCTTCCTTATAACCTTATCAAATGCTTTCTCCAGATCCACAAAAGCACAGAAAATCCTCTGGTTAACACTCAGATGCTTTTCCGTGATCATGCGGAGAGAAAACATTTGATCCGTGCATCCTCTTCCAGGTCTAAATCCGCATTGTGCCTCCCATAAGAATCTTTCCGATTTCTCTTGCATCCTACGTGTCAAAACCTTCGAGTAAACTTTATTTGCTAAACTGGTCAAGCTGATCGCCCGATAGCACCCGCAGTCAAAATGTGAACCTTTACCTTTATATAAAGGCACAATGACCGCGGATCGCCAATCATCCGGGACATCTCCCGTCCGCCAGCACAAATTGCACAGCAGACGAAAGCTGTCCCAGACGCGAGGCCCACCGTATTTAACCATTTCAGCAGTAACTCTGTCTAGTCCCGCAGCCTTACCACATTTCAAACTTCGAATCGCACGTTCAATCTCTTTCATGCTGATGACCTCAGTGTCATCGAGGTCCGTTTCTGGCGTGCCTCCGGCGTCACCCCCGGATCCTTCACTAAGATCATGACACGCATACATTTCTCCATAAAATTCACTCCATCGCTGCATGACGTCCGATTTTTCTGAGAGGACGTCATTGGTTCTCGAAAGCACTTTGTTCATTCTTAAGGCTGTCGCACCACTCCGGGACCTTCCAACCTCTTTCCAGAAGAGTTTGGAGTTTTCCTTAAAGTTGTGCGACAACCTCTCGTCCGCTTCTATTCTACACCTTTCACGTACTTCCTCGATCAATGTTTTCGCATGAACTTTCTGCAGCTTATATCTTTCTTTCATCTTCTCTCTCATATGCTTATCTTTATTAGAGGCAAAGTAGTCTAAACATGCTTTTTTCTTCTTTTTTACAGCTTCTCTCACTTCATCATTCCACCATGCATCTCTTCTTTTACTACTACCTCTTTTTGTCGTTCCACATACTTTACGATGTAAATAAATAACTTATGGATAAACTGATATTGGGTGCTGATTGCGCATGTGAAAATCTATAAATTTACATTGTTTAATTACTCTTTTACCGTCATTTTTAAGCAAAAATTAAAAATTTATTATTTCACAGCACCCGCCTAACTTTTTTAAATATCTAAACAAATATTTGACGCGCAAACAAATAATTAGTACCAATAAACATCATTTTTTACGCGCAATCGATTTATACTAGTCGCATTTTTAATAATTATTACCGGGTGTCAACTTCATGGACCTTAGATGAAAAAGTATCCATCTGTAAGCAGTAAATTCCAGTTCAAAAATTCTCCACAACAGCACTGGAGTAGCTAGAAGGTATGAAATGAACTTTAGAAGTTGACGGAGTGAAGTGTGCTGAGTCGAAGAATTTAATATTTGTGGTGACTAGAGTAGTTGAAACTGCAGTATTTATAACCTCAACTACTCAGGTTGTCTAAAATTTAAATATAATTTAGAAAAAGTCGCTGTGAAACACGTTGAGAATGATTTTGAAGATAAAATAATTATTATAAAAATAATTATAGTGAAAATCTGTGCAGTAAACAGTTACAAAAAGTTCTTTAAAACTTCTCTCCTCTAGCTACAGTGGCGCCACCCCTATTTAGCACTTTCCTACGGAAACTAATACAGAGACTGTGTACTTTTTGTGTTTTAATTCCGATTAGGGCATGCATTATTCGTCCAAAAAAAGGTATTCGGATTTTCCGAATAACCGAATAAAAAATATCCGAATACTTCGAATAATACGAATTTTACGAATAGTGCTTAAGTTTATGAAAAGAAACATTATTATTACTTAAACATTTTAATTAGGAACCTTTTTAACCATCCACACTTAATTAAAAATACAATAAATTACTTTCTTGTGTTCATAAAGTATGACCGCAGGAAACTGAGGGCGTCTAACGTATCGTCATTGAATGAACATCTCAAATCAAATTGTAAAAATATCTATTAGCCGAAAATACACGTTCTGCTTCAACGCTTGTAGGTGGGATGGTAAGTAAAAAATCGTAAACACGTTGTAGATGAATGCTTTTAGGGCCACTTCGATCTAATAGCGCCATTTCCACCCTGACAGACGTTTCCAAGTCATCGTTTTCGGACAAATGTTTTGTTGATACCTCAGCAGTATTGTGCAAGGTTTCATTAACTTTTGTCTTTAACTGTTCCTTGAATGTCTTGGCTGTATCCTGTTCCCTCTCATCTTCAAGGCGCTGCTGTCTTTGTATTTCTCTTAAAGGCAGGCCATCTTCAGCTTCAAAGACAGTTGTAGCAGCTTTATCTTTGCAAAAATAAGTCTCATTGATTTTTACAATTAAGGCTATTATTTCCGCATGGGATGCCTTTGAAAATGCATGAGGAGTATTCCTTTCGTCATAATATTTTGTAGGATTATGTAAGTACTGTAACGTACTTACCAATGTAGCGTTTCTCCTCTGCAAGATTCTTCTATTTAAAGCTTCTTTAAGCTGGCCACTAATAACGTCTGGATTCATCGCCAATTTCTCCATCATGAATTGAAGTGCAATTTCTGCGGTTAGTAAGTTTGATTTTCGCTCGCAAAGTTCTTCAACTGTGTCCTTTATGAATTTGAGAGAACTAGACATATCTTTCAAAATTAATATTTCAGTATCTGAAAAGGTAGTCTTCTCTTTGAGATCAATTAATGTCTTTTGAATTGCGTCTTTGAATTCTAGAAATCTTGCTATCATATCAGCAAGGCTGCTCCAACGAGTCTTGCAATCGAGGATCAGTGTCGTGTCTTTAGATTTGGACTCCAGGTAAGAATTGAGTATATCCATGCGAGTAGGCGAACCTTTGAGAAATTTTACTATTTTCCGGACTTTAGTTATCAATTCTTTATAAACCAGCTTGGGAATGACCCCACTGGGGTCAGCTTCGATGACAAAACGATTTTCATCTTCGTTCTCTATATCACTTTCGTCCTCAGAGTCAGAGCTATCGCAAGGTCTGTTAACAGTGATGCCGGTGTTACCTTCTGTGTTATCAGCTTTGTATAGCACGTCCAGGACAGCGCACTGAATACCATGGGCCAAGCATAATTGATGATAAGAGGGAACCATTCTCCCTAGTGCGCACATTACGCTTGCACCGTCAGAGATTATGCACGAGATATCGTTTTGTATTGACAAGCCGTAATATACCAATTTTTCGTTCAATATATTATAACAGTTCTCTGCTGTTCCACGGCCCCTTATTTTCGTCAGTCCCAAGTTTCTAAAACCTTCAGAAAGCTCTGGTGAATGAACATTTACGTTCACATATCTGCGATTACGTGCACTTGTCCATTCATCTAGGCTTACAGCCAATTGTTTTCCTGCTGCCTTAATATCATTAAGCTCCTTTTTTACTTCTTTTTTCAGTAGCTCACTTTTATTCAGAACCTTTTTCTTTATTGTATTTGGTGATTTAGGCAAATTTTTGTAAGCAGCTTTTCCAAATAGCTTTCTCATTGATTCCGAAGAACAGAATATTTTAAACGGTACACCATCTACTGCTGTCATTTTCGCAAGTATAGTATCTAAGTCATCTTCTTCCTTCACATGAAAAAAGTCATTTATTGTTTTAGCCTTTTTTGTTGCTGGCGTCATTATGACATCGGAATCTAATGACATATCTTTTTGAGATGTTGACGGAAGTGAATAGTTAGATGTTTTTTTAGCTAACTGGATAGAATGAACAAGTCTAAGATGATTATGCAGGCTTGAAGTTGTTCCAGAGGTTTTAAATACTTTTTTACACATCTTGCATTGAGCATGAAGGCCATCTGATGTCCGCAAAAAATGTTGCCAAACAGAAGACTTATCTGCAGCACAGCGAGTATATTCTTTAAATTCAAGTTTATTTTTTTCATCCATCTTTAATCTGTGGAAAGAGAAAACACAACACCAAATATATTTGTTAATAAGTTTCTTCAGAGATATATAAATATTTGGAACTGCTTTAGAATTTAGAACCAATTTAGAATTTGTTTTTGGTTTATGTTATTGTTATTACAAATTAAGAATTGTAATTATTGCACGCTGTACACAATTGTCTGCAAAATTCAGCGATACTGTACCTATCTAATTGTAACCCCTTATTTATCTGGATTAACAATAAAATATTTTGAACTTTGAACAAAAGCCACTGTACCAACCCAGCTTAAGCTTTATACGATAACGCAACTACAAAAAAAAAACACCGAAACGAGATCAAAAATGGTAAATCACAAAAACAGCACATTCCAAATTAACAGCCGTTTATTTCACGTGCTTAGTAAAGCTTGCATTATGTTTATCTATCGTTAAAAAAACATGATAGAAAAAAGCATTTTATAAAGTAAGTATTTAAAACAAAAGTGTGCCAATAGGAATTGCAAAACAAATAAACTGCTACACAAGCATAACATAACCTATAAATTAGAGGTAGAATTAAGCATCGTCCAATTGGAATATCAATAATAAAAAGCGGCGCAATGTAATTGTTAATGTAGATTACCTACCTATCATCTAAGTTTATCTAGGGTATTTCGATCAAACCAAATACTATTATTTGTTGTTGAAATTCATCACAACTCACAACAATATCGCAAAGATACGAAATGTAAAACCGTTCGCACTATGCATACATGCTAAGTAGTTTTTTTTTCATATTTTCGGCTTTGGCTACGTGATGAATGATCACCCACAATCGGATCCACGCATGTTTTTCACGTAACTTAGTAGGTTTACGTTCGGATATTTTAAAATATCAAAATAAGATAGTATTCGAAATATTCGTAAAAACCGAATAATTATAAATATACTATTCGAATAATAAACGAGGCGAATATCCGAATAATTTGGATATCCGGATATCCGAATTGCATGCCCTAATTCCGATATATCGTCAATATTATGACGAAGTAGTTTTATATAAAGATAGCATTGGTCAAAGATAGCGTAATAAAGTAATATACCTATGATTGATGTTTTATTTATTTATTAGAGGCATCTAATAAATAAACACTGAGTGCAGTATATATTACGATATCGATACAATTATATCGTATATTTTTATTTTTTCCTGTTTCTATTTTTAGATTTTGCGGTCATGGGCATTGGAAATCAGTACAATTTTCTAAACATAATATCATCTAACCAATGAATTCAAAAGGAAGGATAGGCCCATCTAAATATTTTACTCATAACTTTTTCATACAAGACAAAGTAGCGTATCTGTCATAATATAAACGTCATATCATAACACGACGTAACCAGGGTCGGATTTCTTAGTATAATTATCCTAATTGTACCATTATTTCATAGTTTGTAGTATATAGTATCGTAATAATACTAAGCGAAAATACCATAATTTTACCTAAAGGTCGACTTGAATTATTATTGGGGACATTTTAATATTAACCCTACGATATCGAGAATTTCTGTATTGTACATGAGTACCGAGTTTTTTAATAAAATTAGATTTAGCTCCCTTTCTGGGCCATCGATGCTCGATCGATGCATTTATGTTGCATTCTTGATACAACTATAACGAGGGGCTACCACGATAAAAACTATGCTTCAGAAGCAATCGGTTTGATAACAAAATTTCAAAATATTTTATGAATCAGTTTTTCAGATTAAATTAAGCAGATGTGGTTTTTGTACTCTTTTCGTTTTACCCTTATTGAATATAAAATATTAGGTACCAATATTCAAAATTTCACTTACACTATGTTCTTTAGAATATAGAACAAAAATAAAACCGTCAAAAAACGTATAGATGAAATAGACGCGTACGTGACGCCAAAATCCCGGCACATGAGAGAAAAGAAACATGAAACGTTAAACGTGATATATTTTTTTTAAATAGTATAATTTTATTTTATATTTTAAGATATCTTAAATGCAATACTATGCAAAAAAAATCATCTTGTAGAAAAAAAAACAAAATATTTACAAAACTTTAAAATTTTTTACTACTTTATACAATATACTACGAACTACGTTATTTTAAATAGTCCAAAAATAATTTATAAAGTAATAAGTATTTGCACACTATTTGAAATAGGTAATATACAATGTACCTACAGTATTAACAATGGTAGAGCCACGCGACAGCTTTGCTGTTGCACGAATGGGCCGGCTCAAACCGGGTGGTACCACGACCCCAAAGAATACCGGCATGAAGTGTAAGTTTATCTTTCGCGTTTCGTATGGTGAGTGTAGGTGGCCGGAGGTCCAATTAACCCCTCCCCCCCTTAACATGCTAGCGGAATTAAGTACCCCAGGAGGGTACCAGCACCAATGGAGAATCCCTCGCTGAGCATCCACGACCAAGTTACTCGACCGAGTGAGCTCAGGTTGCCCCGCGTATTCTGGGGGCGGCAAAATTCCGCTCAAGATAATAATTGCTCGGGGCAAGCTGAGCAACAACACCAAGGCGATCCCTGTCACGCTATCCGTGAATTTCTGCAATATCAGGAGACTTCATTCTAACCTAAACGCCGTCCACTACCATCTTGAGACGGCGAGGCCGGCTGTGCTCTTTCTGACTGAGACGCAGGTATCCTCTCCGGCTGATGCTTCGTATCTCTCCTACCCGGGGTACAAACTGGAACACTCCTTTGCGCCTCGGGCTGGAGTTTGCCTATACGTCAGAGAGGACATCCGTTCTTGACAGTCTTGAAGGTTCGGACCTGTCCATCCTTTGGCTACGCGTAGACAGCGACGATCGTCCGCACGTCTACGGGTGCCTCTATAGGTCCCATAGCGGTAATGCCGAAACAGACCGACTCTTGGACCACGTCCGAATGGCTACAGATTCGTTGCTACAGCAGATCCCCTTCGCAGATATTGTGATCCTTGGCGATTTTAACGCCCACCACGCCGAATGGCTTGGTTCATGTTTAACCGATCATGCGGGGAGATCTGTTCCTGATTTTGCCTTGGGCCTTGACATATGGTCTCACACAACTGGTTACTTCGTCTACGCGGATTCCAGATGTGGAGGATCATACACCTTCCCTGTTGGCCCTTCTGCTGACCTCTCATCCGGACGGATATCAGATTTCCGTCGACGTCCCTTTAGGCTCCTCGGACCATTATCTTGTCCGGAGTGTGGTGCCACTCACGCTGAAATCGCGGTTGCATTCTGCGGCAAGTTTGCTTCTCGCCGGACGATCTCAAAGTTGTTGCTGATTCTGTCGCTGATGTGGTACTTCAGGGTATGGGACTTTTTATTCCTTCTTCTGTAGTGCCCATCGAAGGCGAATCTCAGCCACGGTTTGGTCGCTCCTGTAAAATAGCATCATGCTATAAGCAGGAGTGCTACCAAGCCTAGGCTGACGCATCAACGTCCCGGGATGTAAACACCAGCTCTCTAAAAAAATATAATTCCGCTTCCAGGTCCCTCAAGAGTCATTGCCAAGGCAAAGTCCAGAATTGGCGAAAAACTAGTTCACCTTCCTTCTGAAACCCGTGAATTCTGGTCTCTCGTTAAGGCTGTCCAGGGGCATTGCTGTCAGCCATCTTTTCCATCTCTGCACATCCCTGTGCAGAGATGGAAAAAATGGGTGACAGCTCACTGGCCCATGCCGCAAAGGAGAAAGCCGAGCAGCTGGGTTCTTTCTTTGCGTACAACTCGACTCTAGATGACGGGGGGAGTACGGCGCCGGCCATCCCGCGGTGTGAGTGTTCCAAGCCAGAGGTGCGGTTCACATAGCGCTCGGTTCGCAAAGCACTCCTCTCCCTGGACATCCACAAGACGAGTTGACCTGACGGTATCCACCCAATTTTGCTGAGGACGTGTGCTCCAGAGTTGACACGGGTCTTAAAGGCTTCTTTTCCGGTACTCCTACTCTCTAGGCGTAGTCCCAAAATCATTGAAGACGGCTTTCGTCCACCCGATCCCTAAAAAAGGCGACCGCTCAGACCCGTCCAACTACAGGCCCATCGCCATCATCTCCTTGTTCTCCAAAACTATGGAGTCCATTGTAAACTGCCAGCTCATGAGGTACCTTGAGAATCACCAGCTGATTAGTGACCGCCAATACAGTTTTTGTCGTGGTCGATCAGCTGGTGATCTTCTGGTCTACCTGACTCATAGATGGGCGGCGGCAGAGTCCATGGGGGAGGCATTGGCACAAAGCGCTTCTTTCGAAGCTCCCTTCCTATGGGCTTCCCGAGAAATTGTGCAATTGGACAACGACTACACAGTCCGAATAGACGCCTAATGTATGTATTTCTGCATCCAAACCTGTCTGTCAAAAGTCTGAGGTAAGCGGTACGGGGGGAGGTGGGTTGAAATGCACGCTAATTGGTTAAAATCAAGGTTGCAACACTTGCTAATAAGCAAATAGTGATGGGAACTTTAACTAATAAATTTGGTACCAAGTCTACTTAATCAGTAACAGAATTATATTCTACTATAAATTAGTACAAAATAAAAAAAACAAAAGAAGTTTTATTTAAGTAGGTATCGTATTTAGTAAAATACCTATAATTTTTTGTTTTAAAGAATATTTTTTATTAAAACAAGTGTTCTTTACAATATTGAAATAATAATAGAATACTAAAACTACTTTTACGGATTTTGTCGCGTTTATTTTTATTTATTTTTTACTTATTATTTTTAATTCCCGACGTTTCGGGCGCTTTCCAGCACCCATGGTCACGGGGGACTGGAAAGCGCCCGAAACGTCGGGAATTAAAAATAAAAAGTAAAAAATAAATAAAAATAAACGCGACAAAATCCGTAAAAGTAGTTTTAATCATGTGCAATGTTCGCGTAAAACTACGAAATCAATAGAATACTATTAAAAATAAAATAACAACAGTTATATAATACTGTCAAGTTCACTTCCGTTTGCTACTTGCCTTGACATGGCGTCTTAGTAGTAATTAAAAATTATATCAATTTTAGTATGATTCATTTTTAAGAAGTTTTGAATAATTTGATTTAATTATTAAATCAATTAATTCAAATATGGATTAACGTACATTCACTACAAAAATTCAGCTTACACCTATGTCGCTTATAGTATAAGTCTGTAAAACATTCACGATAACATGTATAATATTTACTTGTATCAATATCAGAGTTAAACTGGTACAGCACTAGTTACACGTGCCGGTAATTAAAAAAATTATAGCAACAATGAACTTCATTGAAAAGAAAGGGATACATGGTCCGAAAATATCCGAATAAATTAACGCGAGTTGCTTGTGATAAATATAGGTTGAGCTCTGATTTAATTTTAACCATGTTGCGCGTCTGTTGTATTTTATTTTATATAAGACGTATTTGTCTGATGTGTTGACAGAAAGTGGTCGCCTTTCATGAGGCGTCTATTCGGGCTGTGTAGCCGTTGGCAATTGGATAACCAGCTTTTTTGCAGATCGAAGCATCAAGGTCATTGTAGACGACGCAAGCTCCGATTACAAGCTGGTTATCCACAAGGCTGCGTGCTATCACCGTTTCTCCTGCATATCAATGATATGTTGCAAACCGGAAACATTCATTGCTATGCAGATGACAGCACTGGTGATACTTTGTACACCGGCCGTGCCAATATTTTTTAGGGAAAATGTCTGCGAGTACCGGGACAAACTTGTGTCTGAAGTCCAGTCTTTGCGGAACAAAGTCTTGAGTTGGGGGCGACTAAATCCAGTCCAATTTAGCCCTCAGACGACAAAGTTTGCACGTTAACCGTTAAAAAGAACCCCTTTGTCGTATCTCCCCAGTTTCAAGGCACTCCCCTTGTTGGCTCAGCCAGTATTGTAATCTTCGGCGTCGACATATCGAGTGACGTGCAGTTTCGTGGTCACTTGGAAGAGAAGGCCAAATTGGCCTCTAAAAAATTGGTGTGCTCAGCAGAGCGGGACAGTAATTTATGCCGGCACACCGCCTGCAACTTTGCAAACGCCGCACATGGAATACTTTCTCTGGGCTGGGGCTCCCCAGTGCCAGCTCCTTCCACTTGACCGCATCCAGCGCGGAGCGGCTCGAATCGTCGACGACAGAGTGCTTTCCGATCGACTCGACTCACTGGCGCTGCGAAGAGATGTTGCATCTCTTTGCGTATTTTATCGCATCAATCACGGGGAGTGCTTCGAGGAATTGTTCGGATTAATTCCAGTCGCCAAATTTCATGAATGCTCTACGCGACGAACCTCACAATATTTTTAAAAGTCCAAAAATAATCGCAATAATTTAAACATTTTATAACAGGTAGTCGCTAACACTTCGATATCGATTATTACGCAAGACGACACAAGAAGTACGCGGGCGACGGGACGCAGGGAGACTACGCGTTGCCCGTTGCTATGGTTTCGCTTCCCCGTACCTCACACCTCACCGTGCAACAACTATTTATCGCTTCTGCGCAGTTTCATGACTCGTGGCGTGAGCTATACCACTTTATTCTTCACTGGTGACTAATACCTAACCCTAATTATTATACAACACAAATATACCTAATTTTCATTTATTCTAATTTTAGTACCTATAAAATAATTATTTTATGAAAATATACGAGTGGCAAACCCAATGGTTCAATGGAGCATAGGTCCTCAATAAAGGGATTAGTTGAGGTACTGCTCTAGCTTATATATTTACTGTGTTTAAGCTATTGAGAGGTGAGAGGAGAGGTTTTAGCGTTGGTGGTAGGAGATTTCACCATCTTTATCGGACTTCTCTACCATAGCTGAGTATTTGGGCAACAGTTTGGATCAAATCTAGTCTGAAAGAGTTGCCGTGGTTGAGCGTGTAAATCTCTCATTGCAGGCAGTCTCCATATGAGGGAAAGACAATCTTGTGAGATTTAACGCCTCCAAAACATAAGCATGTCTCTGCATCGCAAATAGTAACAACCTCCCTTTGGCTTCTTTTCGAAATGTATCATTGGAACGCACTGACGGTTTTTAGTTTTCCTCTAACCTTAATTTTTGAGTCCAGAGTTATAGAAAAGCTTACACTATAAAAGCGCAAGTTTGATGCTGCAAAATGCAAAACTATTTTCTTAGTAATATGAGTATGGTTAAATCCAATATTACCAGTCAAGAGCACAGGCGCAAAGTAGTCAGCCTTATTTTAAATGACAGTGGAATTGCATGACTAAATCCATCTTACTTACCATCAACGGATCGTGATATTATACGTGATATATTGTGAATATTAGAAACAAAAATGAGGAAATATTTATGTGTCGAAAACATTAATCAAGTCTAAAATGTGTTTTCAGTAGTGATAACTGATAATACGACGTAATTGCTTGTATGTGTGCAACCGGCGACGTCGATCCTCGTACAAAATAAGGTGGACAGTGACAGCCATTCTATTATGTATTATAGTATACTATGGTACTATCTAGTATGTACATGGCAAGAGTGAATAGGCTTTTGTTAAGATAAGTAAATCCGCGTTGCCATCTTCGGTTGCATCGTCAGTTAAATCAGGTGAGATAGTAGTTGAAAACTGGCGCTAAAGTAAAAATAGAATTATTCAACATTGAAAACTTCGTGATGGTAGTGTTGATGTTTCATTTATTTATTACAACAAGACACAAGAACACAATGTAAAAATACTAGAAATAATAGGAAAGTTTATATATGTGTCGCCTTAATTAAAGGTTGCCGCGGCATGCAATGTGTTCTACAAATAGTTATTTTATGTCATTTTAAATAGATTTATTATAAAGTTTGAAGTGACTAACGAACTTACAGTCCACCAGTAAGTGGATAACTGGAACCTATAGACGACTGTGGCCAACTTCAAATAAAGAAAGCTACAGATTACAGATGTATTGTTCACTCTGTGGACAAAGATGGAATACCTCACAGCCTGAAATTATACTGGCTCACTCCATGACCTATATTCAGCAGCAGACTTATGAGTGAAAACATTTCACCGTAAAGGAACAGCAAAAAAAAAATTATTACAGATTAAAATTATCTTCAGCTTTATTTTTATAGCCAACTTTGTATTAAAAAAGTAGATTTATAGCTAATGTTTTAGCTTCACTCTGTATGAAATTATAAATAAATAAATATGGTAACTGTTATGACTAAAAATTTAATTTTGCTATTATTTTAATAAAATTATTTATAACTGTATTAGCTAGTGGGAGTGGATGTAATGCAAATTGCTTTTTTCAAGCATAACCCATAACACTATTGCAACTTATTAGACTAATATATAATTCATTACAATGAATATTAAGGTCCCTGCGCAGAGGGTATACTTTATATTCTTGAAAATAGAACACATCAAATTCTATAACAGAACAAATATCAGATTACCCATGTCAATATCCAGGATATTGACCATAGAATACTATAATACACAATAGAATGGCTGTCAACTTTATTTTGTATGAGATTCGGTATCGCCGGGAGCACACATACAAGCAATTACGTCGTATTATCACTATTACAAACCCGATTCGCTGTGTAATACATATTTATTTGTAAATAGCGTGCAATTTGGCATTTTCTAAATAATTTGCATGCGAAATTTTGAAACGATTGTAACGTCAAAACACATCTCGTGTTGACATTTATACGTGTGAATTGACGTGTTAGTGGCATTTTAGTGGCTACGCGGGCTCCGCCCACTCCGCCGTTCTATTATGTATGTATTATAGTATTCTATAATAATAATAATAATATTCCACAACTATCACACAACGCCATCTAGTCCCAAGCTAAGCAGAGCTTGTGTTATGGGTACTAGACAACTGATAAATATACTTATATATTTCTAAATACATAAATATTATAGATAAATTACACCCAGACACAGAATAAATGATCGTGCTCATCACACAAACAGTTGTCCTGGGTGGGAATCGAACCCACGACCTCCGGCATAGCAGCCAGGGTCACTAACCACTAGGCCAACAGGCCTGTCAATTCTATGATATTGACATTGCTCATAGAATGCAAGTATCCTGAAAATTGGCCACAACATTTAAGTTCCCACACTGTCGATTCGGTTTTCCGTCAGTCTGTGTAGGGCATAAGTGTAAGTACATACGTTTAAAAAAATTATAATTACTAATTACTGTAAAAATTTTAATAAAGTAATCAATAACAGTATTCAAGTAACAATTACTGTTACCATTACAGCTATAATACGACATAGCCTCTCCATAGAGAAGTATATATTGCCCATCTTCTTATTTAATTCCATCTGTCGCCTCTTACGATACGCACGGGATGATATGGGGTTGTGGTTATACTTACACCGCCACTACATGGCCCAAAAAACGTAACAATTAATGAGTGTTGAAATATTTTCTCATTGCTGCTTCATGTTTAGATACGAATTAAAGTAATTGTGAATATTACAAAGAATAACATAAATCAAACGTCATGTATGTGTACATGAAATAGTAACCGAGCAGGATACTATTATATAAACACATATATGACATCTGGTTTATGTTGATTTGGAATAATTTAAGGATTGAATAATACTTGAAAGAAATAAAATCTGGTTTAGGTTAGCAGCACTTACCATTGTGAGGGTAATGTTTTTGTGCTTACACCAACTTGTCTGTACAGCATCGTCATGTGCAGGCAAATATTCAAAATAAATCGTGTACACAGGCAAACTATTGGAAATACTTATGTTAGGCAGTGGATCTAAAACACTGTTGGTAAAGAACATAATATACAAGAAATTTATGAGTAAATTAACTAGTAACTTCCTTAGCGATCTTAATACTTTGGAACTACTATGAAAGTTTAATAATACTTAGCAATAAAGAGAATGAAACTGATGAATGAGAATGAATCTTTTCATAAACAATGTTGGTTAATAAATAATTTAGTTTAGCATGAAGGTTAAACTGCATTTATATTGCACATTTTTAAGTCAGTTGAGAATAAGGCAAAGGCTATATTCATTTTGTTTATATCGGCCAGCGACATCTCCACAATTAATAACAAATAATAATAATAATGTCCTACAGGCCGAATTTCGGTCACGGCGCCCAGCTTCAATAGAGACAAGCCGTTTGCGCTGGATAGGATTATAGTGCCCAAGTGTATGCGCTAGCAGAAGTGCACTCTTTATTCCTTTACTCTCATATTCCGATGGGACGGTAAACCGTCACGACCGGAGAGTTCAGACGCAGGACCAACGGCTTTACGTGCTTTCCGAGGCACGTAGGTGAGACATCGCGAACTTCCTGACTCCAGGCAGCTACTGAGAATGTTTTGATGGAAAAACTCGATAACTGATTTTTTTGGCCCGACCCGGGATTCAAACCCGGACCCTATGATCAGCAGTAGCACTACTACAATCACTAAACCAACGAGGCAGTCTCAATAATTATAGTAATATTAACTGATATCAAATATTATCTATATATTATAAGAAGTAATAAGAGTTTCAAGAAAATTCCTGCTGGAGTCACCAAATTGTCTAGCTAGCCATGCTAGTTACTAAAAAACTAAGCATTTTGAATGCTATACTATAAAAAGTTTTATATTAAAAATGTACAACTTGTTTAATTAAAAAAAGAAACTAGATATTTCCATTTAATAATGGACTTTTTTTCTCGAAGTCTTCTCGTTGTCGGTACAGTTCAGTAACTAATTGTTGGATGAAGGGATGGTCAAATTTTCCTTCAGTTGCTTTAAAAAATTCCTCCAACTTTTTCGGTGCGTTTTCACGTTTCTCGTATTCAAATGCTTGTAATATCATGTCATAGCGATCTAAATCCTTTGCAAATTTTGCTTCTGGCGAACTCTGGTTTTCATATTCCTGGAAAATTAAATTCATTTAAATGAGTTTAATAGTGAATTTTAATTCTATTTCATTTGTTTCAGAAGTGATATTCAACAATGTACTGTCCTCCTGACCCAATTTTCGGTCACAGATGCACTCTCTATTCCCACACTCTCGATCACATCTATAGCTCGATGGGACGCTAAATCAACACGACCAGAGAGATTGGACGCAAGACCAATGGCTTTACATGTTTTCGATTACCGCCAACTTCCTGACTCTGGGAAGATACTGGGAATTTCTTGAGGGAAACATTGAATGACTGATATTTCTTTGCCACAAATCTTTACAATCACTAGACAAGAGGTAGTCATCAAAGTATGTAGAATATATTATAACACAAATTAAATTTTTTTAAGCTATTATTTTTTTTAGCTAGCAGTTATATTTAAGCTGCTTTTATGTCAAATAAAGAATAAGTATTTAGCCAGTGTCTAGTAATTAAATATTTTAAAATTATAATTCAAATGTACAACAATTAAAAGTAATGAAATATTTTCATCTATACATATAATAAAAATGTAAATTGCATATGTCTGTACATTTTATATTTTTGTAATAAAATTGATTGGGAGGGGCTAAAAATAAGTAACTAAATACATTTATATCCTTTTTAGAATTGTCTGTCTGTTTGTTTGTTAATGTATCGTTTATAAAGTCCTGATTTATATCAAAATAATCGCTAGGAAAATTGTGAAGCATATCTTCGTTTTCAATTTAGTCTTTGTTTTATTAAAATTGGTTCATTCTATCAAGTTATTTTTTTTGTGTTTTATTAAGGACAACAAACAGTTGTATGATAAAAATTACAATTCAAATCTTATGTAAATCATCATCATCATTCATCATCATCATTACAGCCCTTCACAAGTCCACTGCTGAACATAGGCCTCCCCCAAGTAATGCCACAAAGCACGGTCCTGAGCCACCTGCATCCATCGACTTCCTGCATGTCTTACCAGGTCGTCACTCTATCTAGTGGGGGGTCGCCCTACACTACGCCTACCGGTACGAGGCTGCCACTCGAGAACCTTTCTTCCCCATCGGTTATCGGTTCTTCGAGCTATATGGCCGGCCCATTGCCACTTCAGCTTGCTAATCCGTTGGGCTATGTCGGTCACTCTGGTTTTACTGCGGATATCCTCATTTCTGAGTCTATCACGCAGTGAAACTCCGAGCATAGCCCTCTCCATAGCTCGCTGAGCGACCTTGAGCGTCCTCATACGGCCAGCGGTGAAGGACCACGTCTCAGATCCGTAAGTCATCACTGGCAACACGCACTGGTTGTACACTTTAGTTTTCAGAGATTGAGGTATGTAAATAGATAAACTAATTACACAACCAACACCATTATCCACAAAATTACCGTACTAATTAAAGTTATAAGGCACAGAGAACACAAATATAAAATAAAATAACTAAAAAAAATAAAAACTAAAAACTAGAGACAACAATGCATACTTAGCCGTTAACAGCAAAATCGTGAATATTACACATGTATTACAAAAAATAAAACAATTTAGATTAACGTTATAAAATTATAAGGAAATAGTAATAAAGAGAAAAATAAAAATTACAAAGTCATTTAATACAAGTTTCATAGCTTTTCTAAATTGAGGTAGGGACATGGTAAATAAGTCTACATCAGAGAAGCTGTGATACGCCAAAGCCCCCCGCTTTTTGCACAGATTAAGGAAAAACAAACGACGCACGTGAGTGTTTCGTATTCTTTGTGAGCGACTTGGTACACGAAGGTATATACAATTGACAAATTGAGACCAATCAAAAAATTTACGACAAATTTTGTAAAGAAAAGTACAATAAGTAATCGCTTATTACTTAAAGTTGTTAAATAGTATTTATGCAAGAGGTTATCATAAGAGGACCAAGAATAGTAACATCTGTAGTTTACAGAGCATAGATATTTAGCTTGAACCGATTCTAGTAAATCACGATATCTTTGGTAGAAGGGATTTCAAACTTGTGTGGCATACTTCAATTGGGGTCTTATAAGAGATTTATAGAGTAGTAGATAAGTGCCAGACTTTTATTTAGTAGTATTTAGTTATGATTAACATTCTGAAGTATGGGTACGAAATAAAGGTACGAATTTGTTCAATTTCGAAATTGGTGGCGTCGAGTGATCAAGAACATTTTTGTAATTAAATAATGTAAAATAGTGTTCATAATGATATAATAAATAATAACGTAATGAATATTTATAAAAAATATATAAATCCTAATATCTTAGTTGAAAAAGTACAATAGTTAACCAATGTCATCGATAGGTGGTGTTGTGCAAATTATTTATTAAATTTTAAGGTGAGCTTATAATTTTTTTCTTAACCTCCGCGTACCTACAACGTGGTGAATCAAATTTTGAAAGAGCTATTAATTTTTTTTTTTTGGTTTCGTCAATGATCATATCAATCATATAGGAGCTTGACAGTAAACTGCACTTCCAAAAGTTTTAAAATTTACATTGTCGTGAAACTGAAAAATTACGTTCCTCAATTTTGAGTTCTTTTTTTTAAATATTATTTCTACCCGATCTTTTCAAAATATCATATCATTTTTATTTTACTGTAATAATTAATAACTACCACAATTTTATATAGATGGCGCTATAAGTATTTTCAAGCACCATAAAGTTTCATTATAACCGATATATGAATGAAACATAATATGTAAATAATTACTTTGCTTGTTGCTAAACGCAATGTTTGTTTAGCAAATATGTTTCTTCTTTTTATCCAATAACCGTTACAGCATTTTAAAGTTCACTGCTGAACACAGGCCTCCCCATTGATTGCCTCATATTTGGCATCATCTACTATATAAAAATAAGTCGGGTTTTCCTTCCTGACGCTATAACTCCCGAACGCACTAACCGATTTCCATGAGTTTGCATTCGTTGGAAAGGTCTCGGGCTCCGTGAGGTTTATAGCAAAGAAAATTCAGGAAAAATTTCAACAGAAAAGCGGGAAAATCTTTTTTCACACACAGCGCCATCTTTGATACATAGCATGTACTACGAACCAATATTTTAAGTAGATGGCGCCAGTGCGTGATACATTGTTTGACAGCTACTCATTGTTCTCTGCTTAGTTAATTTCATGTGACAAACCGATATATATTGTGTTCACTGTGAAATTGTAAAAAAAAGCAAAAAAATAAGTTATTCGTTTCCTAACATTACAATTGGAAACCATCAAATCAATCACGTGTATTGTGCAAATTTTTATTCAATTTCAACAGCAGGCATTTGTCTTTAAAGTGGTAAGTTGAACTGTGTAAATTATGTGGATCATGCATTTGAGGTTAAATTCACCATTCTGTCCATAGTCCAAAATGCCTAGAGGACGACGTGCGAACATCGGCCGCCGCACAAGACATGCAAGCCAGCAACAAGTGTATTCACAGAACTTAAGCGAAGAAAGACAAAATATAATAAGAGAAAATGCCCGATTGATACAACGCGTGAGCACACGAAGATCATTGACATCATACAATCGCTTGGCATTCCAATATGATCCCACTGCGAACTACAGTGATGATGAAAATTTAGATATTGGACCAATGACGACTATATGCCGATATTGCAATGCGTTAAAGTTCAAAAGAGAAACGGCTGGATTGTGCTGCGCAAGTGGAAAAGTCAAACTGGATCCATTACTTACACCACCACTGACACTGAAACCATTGTTCGATGGAAGTGATCCCGATTCCAGCCATTTTCTTCAACACATCCTTGAATACAATAACTGCTTTCGCATGACTTCCTTTGGAGCTAATATCATTCGAGAAGGCGGCTTCATGTCGACTTGCAAGGTAAAAGATACAACACACATAACCAATCACTCACACCAACACAATGAAGTTGGTGTTATGGTTTTTTGCAACACATAACAACTACATATACACCACACACACTACACCATCACACGATCAGAAGTTACACCGTATTCTTCAACAAATGATTGTTTGCAATTACAGGTACAAGGACAAATATATCATTTGCATGGTTCAATGGTGCCAACACCAGATGAACCGCATCAATTTCTGCAAATATAATTCATTTCGTCGATGGTGGATCAGCTGAATATGCGGTGCAATATACAGAGAACACAACAGTTAAAGAGACGAATTATTGAACAGTTGCAATCATTTTTTCACGCTAATAATGCTGTGGTTAATATGTTCAAAACAGCATTGGAACGAATGCCATCGGATATACGCACAAATATGTCATAAGAGCGGATTGTACCCCAACAGGTGAACATGTGCGAAGATTCAATGCACCCACCGTTAATGATGTTGCTGCAATTATTGTTGGCGATCTAACTAAATCGCGAGACATTGTCGTTCAGCGAAGAAGCAATATCATGCATCGTGTAAACGAGACACATCGTTTGTACGCGCATCATTGGCAAGGGCAAGACGGATACAACATCACGTTGAAGATGGTCTATCTACAATATTCACACACTAATTATTGCTATTATTGGTTTCCATTAACAATTCATTTAATTTTGCATTTTCAGGCGTATCAACGAATAAAAATCTAAGCGCAATGAATTACTACGCGTATCGTATGATGATTCGTCCGAGAGAATGTCATCCTGAAGTGCCGTCGGCTATTCCAGAAATTCGCTGTCGACATGTATGTCAAAGTCGAGACCGAACGTTTAGCGTTCATCCGATTCAATTAGGCAAAGTTACGATCTGAGGACTATATACACTTGCGTGATGCTATTCATTCAGATGGTGATGTTCAGAATATTGGACGTCTGACGATTCTCCCATCATCTTATATCGGAAGCCCACGCCACATCCACGAATACGCTCAAGACGCTATGACATACGTGCGAAATTATGGAACTCCGGATTTATTTATTACGTTCACATGCAATCCGAAGTGGACGGAAATTGAACGTGAGTTGGAACCGGGCCAAAATCCGCAAGATCGCCATGACATAATCGCCAGAGTATTTCAGCCAAAACTCAAGGTTATGATGGATGTGCTTACTATGTATCGAGTTTTTGGTGACACACGTTGTTATATGTACTCGGTGGAATGGCAGAAGCGTGGACTACCGCATGCTCATATCCTAATTTGGTTGCTGAACAAATTACATTCAAATGAAGTGGATGACATCATATCAGCTGAAATTCCTGATCCAGTCACTGATGGACCGTGCGGTGCATTAAATCGATTATCGCCTTGCATGGCTGATGGAAAGTGCACAAAACGATATCCGCGACCGTTAGTTGCTGAAACAGTCACAGGGAACGATGGATATCCAGTTTATCGTCGGCGTTCAAAAGAAGATAATGGTAGAACTATCAAAGTTAAAGTTCAAAATCAAGAGATTGAGATCGGAAATGAATTCATTGTACCATATTGCCCGCTGCTATCACGAATTTTCGAAACACATGGAAACGTTGAGAGTTGTCATTCGGCCAAACCAATCAAATATTTGTGCAAGTACGTCACAAAAGGCAGCGACATGGCTGTGTTTGGTATTGCGTCGGAAAATGCGAATGACGAAATCAGCAACTTCCAAATGGGCAGATACGTCAGTACTAATGAAGCACTGTGGCGATTATTGTCATTTCAAATTCATGAAAGATATCCCACAGTTGTACATTTAGCAGTGCATTTGGAAAATGGCCAAAGAGTTTACTTCACTGAGGCTAATGCGGCACAACGAGCTGAGAGACCACCATCGACAACATTGACTAGCTTCTTTGCAATGTGTGAAGCAGATCCATTCGCAGCGACGCTGATGTACGTTGAAATGCCCAAGTATTACACTTGGAATCAATCAACAAAGAAATTCCAACGTCGCAAACAAGGAACCCCAGTTCCAGATTGACCACAGGTGTTTTCCACTGATGCACTAGGTCGCATATATACTGTTCATCCTAGAAATGATGAATGTTTTATTTGCGACTGCTGTTCGTAAATGTACGTGGACCAAAATCATTTGCGCATTTGAAAACTGTGAATGGCCACCAATGCCAAACATATCGAGAAGCATGTCAACTATTGGGTTTGCTGGAGAACGATTCTCATTGGGATTTAACACTTGCGGATTCAGTTGTTTCATCAAATGGGTACCAAATACGAACGCTGTTCGCAATTATCATCACCACATGTTTTCCTTCACAACCAATTCAGTTATGGAACAAATACAAAGACGACATATGTGAAGATATCTTGCATCGCTTGCGCATTCAAACGAATAATCCTGACATCCAAATAACCGATGAAATCTACAATGAAGGATTGATTCTGATTGAGGATTAATGCTTGACTATTGCAAACAAGCTACTGATTGAAGTACGAATGATTGCGCCAAATCGATCGATGCACGATGCATTCAACCAAGAATTAAATCGAGAGCTACAATACAATGTTGATACATTGCAGGAATTCGTTCGAAATAATGTGCCGTTGCTGAATAAACAGCAAAAACAAGTATACGAAACATTAATGCAAGCGGTGGACAATAATACTGGTGGTCTATTCTTCCTGGACGCACCTGGAGGAACAGGGAAAACATTTGTCATTTCATTGATTTTGGCCACTATTCGATCAAGATGTGACATAGCTTTGGCGTTAGCATCATCTGGAATTGCGGCGACTCTTCTAGATGGCGGTCGTACTGCACATTCTGCGCTTAAGTTGCCACTCAATTTAAACGCAATTGATACTCCAACATGCAATATTTCCTGATCCAGTGCAATGGGAATATTGTTGATGCAATGCAAGCTCATTGTTTGGGATGAGTGCACAATCTCACATAAGAAATCACTTGAAGCACTTAACTTCACACTGAAGGATCTTCGGCGAAATAACAACATCTTTGGCGGCTTGATGATATTGTTGGCAAGCGATTTCAGTCAGACGTTGCCAGTAATTCCCCGTGGAACGCCTGCAGATGAATTGAATGCTTGCCTGAAGGCATCACCTTTATGGAATAACGTAAAAACATTATCGCTAACCACTAATATGAGAGTTCTACTTCAAAATTATCAAAGTGCTGCACAATTTTCCGAACAATTGTTAGCTGTTGGAAATGGAAAAGTCCCAGTTGATGCGACATCTGGATTAATTACTCTTACCAACGACTTTTGCCGATTTGTAGACTCTCAATTAGCTTTTATTGAAAATGTTTTCCCAAACATTAGTGAGAATTATCAGAATTATGCTTGGTTAAGTCAACGAGCAATTCTTGCCGCAAAGAATAATGATGTACACGCACTGAATTTCACCATTCAATCAAAAATTGCTGGCGATTTGGTGACATACAAATCCGTTGATTCCATAACAAATCCCGATGATGTAGTAAATTATCCAACGGAGTTTTTGAACTCTCTGGAGTTACCAGGATTTCCACCACATAACTTGCAACTCAAAGTTGGTACAGTTATTATGATATTGCGTAATTTGAATCCACCGCGACTTTGCAACGGTACTCGACTTTCGGTAAAAAGACTTATGCCGAATTTGATTGAGGCAACCATTATTAACGGAAAGTACGCAGGTGAAAATGTATGTATTCCTCGAATACCAATTATTCCGACTGATCTTCCGTTTGACTTCAAACGATTGCAATTTCCAGTTCGTCTGGCGTTCGCAATGACAATTAACAAGTCGCAAGGCCAATCGCTTAGTGTTTGCGGGATAAATTTAGAAAATCATTGTTTTTCACATGGGCAGTTATACGTTGCGTGTTCACGAGTTGGGAAACCATCCGCTTTGTTTGTGTTAACGTCAGACCAAAAAACAAAAAATGTGGTTTACCAAAGAGCACTTCAATGAAACGGATAATTTGTGGACACGTATAACGCTTCTATTCAGTATTTACTTTGGATTCACTTTCATTTACTTAGAGAAGTTCAACTAAATAACACTTCATTTTTGTAATCGAAAATAATTCATTACTGTTGTGAAAAGAAATAAAATTTTTCCTTTTCAAATATAAAACAAAAAAAAAATTTCTTCTTCTTTTAATCACCAAACGAAATGTTACATAAAACGAAGCCATCTGGTGGCGAAACGGAGTTCGCCGGGTTTGCTAGTTGATTTATATAACTCAATGTTCGGCATAGTTTCCACGATCTATCACGCACGCTTTATCCGATTACGTAACCGAAGAAGCGGGTTATATATTATAATATACATCCAATATTGGTCCACGGCTGATTAATGCATTCAATGAAATGTATATATAAAAAAGGATATCATTGTAGTACTTGGCTTAAGCCCGATGACACCTATTGTTTAAAGGTCAAAAAACTTTTCTAGGTTGAGTTTAGTTTTATTTTTTATTTTTTTGCAGGTAGAGACAAAATATTAATACTTCCGCAGTTTCATTATTTTGTTAGTGTAGGTACTAAGTTTTAGGTAGGCAGGTATTGGATTGTTTTCATATAAATTTTTTATTCAATATCAATAATTAGTGATGGTGTTTGCTTATTTAGGGCAATATCTTATTTGTTGAATGGAAACCAAGTATTGGCTAGAGAAATTCGGGAGCAAATTAGGGATTACATTATTGCGGTTATTTTGTTGTTTATTTACAAAATAAAACACAAGCGTACAGTTTTCCCTATTTGTTTCTTGGTTCGTTTATTTATTTGTCTGATTGACCGATTAACTGAATGTTTTTATTCAAATTAATGTCTTTCTAAGTCTTCGCGACAGTATAATTTTCGAATAAATCATCAGCACATAGAATAGCAAAAGTACTGATTCCACACGAAGTCGGGGGCACAGCAATATATAATAAAATGATAGTTATTTAAAGTTAAAGCGACAATTTTGAGTCTTTTGAAGACTCTTGTTACACACTTTTGAGTTAATTTTACTATTAAAAGGAAAGAAAAAGCATTTGTTGAAACCTTGATTATGAGTTCCTTATTTTAAAATTTTTACAAGCTTATTTTGTCCACTTATGGACATTAGTTAGCCACGTCAAGAATGTGTCAAAAGGCATTTTGACGTATCATTGATTCTAGTGTCGATAATGTCGTACTTTACCAGTGCGCTAAGCTGCCAACTGCCAGCTGCTTCCCTTCACCATTCTGTAAGACTTAAGTTTACATCATTTAGATGAGTATTTCACCACTCAGCAGTATTTTACTTTTCACATTTATTTGTTATGGTACATTTTTTAATCACCTTGTAGCTTGTGACTGCTGTAAATTGTGAATCTTATTGACAGTAATAATAGTTATGTACAAACAATTTAAGTATCCAAATTTTTGGAAAATTGTGAATTTTCCAAAAATGACCTCAAGAAACCGTAGCTAACTCATTCGCTGCGTCAAAGCATCAAGCCTATTTAAAAATAATTCCAGTGCGAGTAATTGGACCGGCGGGAGCTTGTGTAAACACACACGACCTGCTGGATGATGGGTCAACAGTTTCACTAATGGATGAAGAGATCGCCAAACAAATTGGAGCTATAGGGCGGTTGGACCCGTTTAAGATCACCGCTATCGGGAACACTACCCTCGATTCACCGGAATCCCGAAGAATCAAAGTATCGCTGAAGAGTCTCCACTGCAAAAGGGTGCCATTTAGAGCACGCACGGTCGCAAGCCTAAACTTGGGGACACAGACTGTGCGTGCAGCAAACATAGCCAAGTGCAACCACTTGAAAGACCTAAAGAGCAGCTAATATATGACTCCGGCAACCCAAGGATCCTAATAGGACAGGACAATTGGAGACTTCTGATAGCCACTCAAATCCGAAGAGGTCCGCCGCAACAGCCAATCGCCTCGCTCACAGAATTAGAATGGGTGCTACACGGAGCACACACTAAAGCCCCGTATTAGCGCGTCCACGCGGCCAATGAGCTGCACAAGAGCGAGGGGACTATAGATTATCAACTCCGCGAATATTTCGCGCTGGAATCTCTCATCATCAATCCGAGAAGACCAGACTCCGATCCAGAGAAGAAAGCTGAACTATACTAAATAGCAACACCCGTCAGTTACAAGACGGGCACATAGAAACAGCGCTTCTCTCGAAGAAAAAGATACTCGCTGACATGTTCTGCCAGCGTTGGGTCCGAGAGTATCTACCGTAACTTCAAAACCGGCGGGAGGCCCATGGGCGAGGTCCCATTCTCCAGGTGGGCGATCAAGTCCTCATAGCTGACGGCCAGTTGCCTCGTAACACCTGGCCACGAGGGAGGGTGGAAGCTGTTTACCCCGGTGCGGACGGACAGATCCGCACTGAGGAGGTACGCACAGCAAACGGCCTAATCAAGAGGCCAACCAGAAAACTCGTGCCGCTGTTGAAGTAGAAGCAACGTCGCTCACCGAAATGGATGCAGCGCCGCTGTGAGAAAATCGTCGTGACGCTGCACGGCGGGAGAGATGTTCGCGCCGGCCTAACAACGCTAAGAAACAAAGTGATAATGAATATTGTTTTTTGTATTAATAGTGAAATTACCGACAAAACTGGGTGAAAACGTGTATTGATATAGTTGTGTAGCATGTTTATAACTCTTAGTATATTTGTATAGAATGTCGTTTTGATAACAAGTGATGTAAACAACTTTGATTGTATTAAGAAAAATCGACCAATCGTAGCGCGTCTTATCGTAGAACTCTCTAGAAGTTTTTAATTAACTGCGTAATAGTTCATACTAAAAATAACGAAAATAATTTTATGTTCTAAAAGAGTTGTAAATATGACATTGAATTAGCATATGGCTTATAGATTAAGGAAGTGTAGGAATATTTTGTATAATTAAACGCATTTGGTAGTTATAAAAAAATCAAAGAATTAATGTACCCAAATATTATGAAAATTTGGGATATTTCGTTTAATAACTTTTTACAATGTTAATATTTTGAGTAACCTTTATGATATACTAATAAAGTACCAGACTACCGATTTGACGATGTATAGCATGTTAGTGTAGCAATTAGTTTTGTATAGAAAATATTGTAATTTATGCCATTTGCATAGTGAAAAGTTTATGCAATAAAGACGCAAAACGGAAAATGACAAGCGGCTCACTGTAAGGTACAGCCAAAGTTTACCTTAGGGGCTCGGGACCCAGTAGGGTAGTAGTGTGAAGAACTACCAGTGACAAGCAGTAGTATCCAGTAGTAGCTGAAGTGACTAGTAGCAGTATATAGTGAATAGTGAGTGTTTTAGGACAGGGAATTGTCCACCGCGCTGCCCCAATGCGTGTTGGCGAACTTCACATATCCTCGAAATATTTTATTTTTATTTCTCAGACATGCAGGTTTCCTCACGATGTTTTCCTTCACTGCCGAGTACGTGGTAAATCGGCACTTAAAATTGTAATTAACAATTTCATTGGTGCCAGTGGGGATCGAACCCGGGTTGCTCGCGTACTGTGAAAGTGTTAGCTAGCCGAAAAAGGTCGTAACTGATATTCGCAGTTACATATAGTGAAAGTGTTAGCTAGCTGAAAAAGGTCGTAACTGATATTCGCAGTTACATATAGTGAAAGTGGTAACTGATATCTGCAGTTACACAAGTTATAAAATCAGCTAGTTTAGTTGATAATAGCTGCTAGTCAGTAGTGTTAGAAAACCAGCTACTACCAATAGATATTTGATACTACCGTACAATTTAAAGAAATTTTTTGAAATATATAGTGACCAGCCAATAGTGAACAACTGTAGTTGAACAACCATGGTCAATAAACAATAGTTATAAAATTTCGCGATTAATCAATCAGTCGAACCGCTGGCCACTACCTTGCTATTTTTATTTATAAATCGTGCATTTTGATTTGAACCTCAGTCTACAATATCTCAGCGGCACCCATAAGGACGGCAGTGGAAGTACCCTCCGGAACCTATAGATGTAGGACGTGAGCGACTCGCGAAGTATCTTCGACAACATTTACTCCGAAGAGTTTCGCCCGTCCGGCACAATTTATTTAAAAACAATATGTGCAAATAAGAGAAGTTCAATGCCTGAATCGAATCTTCAATAACACTAATTTATAGCGTTAAATAACGTATGGAATAAACCAGAACTCACGATTCACCAAGCAGATAAGGGAAATGCTACGGTAGTCATCGATATGTCCGATTATAATTCTAAAGTATGAGGACTTTGACTTTGTAAGCACTTATAAAAGGTAAAAAACGATCTAACAAATAACACACTTAAAACAACTATAGTCTGTTTTTTTAACAAATGAGTACTGAGTATGTCTCTCCTACATTTGCGATATTGACAGAGTGAAATGGGACATTGTTAGGGGTGGGCGTCGTCTTTGTTCTTGTTTTGAAATTGCAAAGTCCCGTTCATATTGAATACTTCTAAAATTTAGTGTAGAGAAAATTAAATTATTTTTTTATATAAATAATTTCATAAATAAATAACAATAAAATAATATTGGAAATGATATAAATATATTATGCACAAGACCTTATAAATAAAATAAATATTATATGATAATCTTTGGATTTGGAAAAATTCGAGTTGGCAACACCGTTTCCTGGGGTCCTATAATAATTAATAAAATTAAATCCCAACCCAATCATTCAACTGAAAGACTCCAATATACTATAAGTTAATACTGCATAGATTGGAACAAAAAATTGTAACTTTAATCTGGAGGTAGCCGTGGTTAACTATGACATTAGGACGTGGAACACCTCAGTTCCCCGGTGACCATGAGTGCTGTAAAGTGCTCGAAACGTTAGAAATATAAAATAAGTTTATATACACGAAAATCTGTAAAACAACTTTTATTGAAATATATATTGTAGTCTTCGTGTAAATATAATAAATCATTTCATTATGATATTATATATTGGTACCTACATATCTGAAATTAACAAGTGAAAAATGTGAAGGAAGGGAAAACAACTTTGCAGTATCAAATAGCAGCAATGTGGTGTTCCTTTCTTTGCGTTACAAAGATAAAATACCTTTGATGAAAAACTTCATTGCCAGTGTTAAATATGTGACGTCAAAAAAACCTAACCTAACCTATCTTTTCATTAATCTGCTTAGTAAGTCATTGACTTAATTCATAAATCGCGGTCAACTTAATTATTTCAATAGTTTTTATCACATCACCCACTCATATTGGGCATTATTTATATTGCCCCGGTATTATGAATAGTGCCCTATTAAACACTTGATCCATAACATATACACTGAGGAAGAGGTTTAAAAGGGCCACAAAATGAACACACCTTATAAAGATCATACATTCTATCCCCAGCAATGCCAGTGAGCTCTGCAATTTTTTTCATAGCTTCATCTTCTCTTCTATGTTTCTCATCAGGAGATACACCACAGTGTGGTGTTAAGTCTCCAACTATACATTCAGCAAGATCATGAACAAGTGCTGAAAATTAAACATGATTTTTTTTAGTTATTTATTGTTTGTACAAAAATAAAAATTGCTTCATGGAAAGAAACTAAAAAAAAAGTTTTCCAAACAAATTCTTAGCATTGTTTCCATGTGATTAACCAAATTTTAACCAAAGACAATACTACTTATCACAAATACAGACCTTGCTTATGTCTAATGTTAAAAGGAAAAATTGAACGAAGTGAAGTAGCTAAAGTTGAGTTGCTCAACCAAGTTTTGTGCTTAGTTCTGATTAGAATTGCAACTATGGTTTAAGAGGCATCAAAAAGTGAATACAGAACTCAAACAACCAGCAAATCTTCTTCTTTTTGGTTCATACAGTTAAGAAATTGTATAAAGAAACTACTTATGGATTGCTAGTGGCTCATGGACTGAAGGAGTGTAGATTAGTTTGTTCAATAATGTCATACAAACTTACTTTTGGGTATATACTTCATCAGCAACATACTTTACATTTTACAGAGTATTTATCATTTTAAAATTAAATGTTCTAGAACAGTTGAACTGTAATTATTTCTATGCATGCGTCTGCTATAACAAAATGTTACTGAAGATGTTTGTCATACTCATAATATAACATATAGAATATTGACACTTTAAGGTTCAGTAACCATTGCCAGATATCTGTAGAAAATAAGTTAACAAGTCAAGGGAGTTGAGGAAACAAGGACCACCAAACAAGTTACAAATGGGTTTATAGTTTGCACCTTACTACTATAATTATGACATCTCACTCTCTCTCTCTCTCTCTCTAATGATATTAGATTTGAAGCAGGTAAATGATATGAAGTAATTACTGGTTAAGATATATACATGTTACATTATAATATACATGTTTTGAATAGACCAGTGGTTCACAATTGATTTTTCATGTGTTTCACTTTGAGAAAGAACTCAAACTCGCATACACATGATTGCAGAAGTTATAAATAAAATACATAATATTTTAAAAATAATTTCGTCAATTATCAACATCTCAAAAATTTTAATGATAGTGAAAATCACATCAGTTATTTAAGTTCAATGAAATATTGCAACACTGGAATATACTTTATTAGTAGGAAAGAGAGTGGAGTTTCAGTTAGAAAGCAGAAAACTGTACACTGTAGTGGGTGTTTGTTAACTAGTGCTTCATTCATCCGTCCATTACAGCCTAAAAAAACAATGGTGATCACAGGCATAGATTGCCTCTTTAGGAGCATTACTTGTGCTTAGTTTAGTAAATTCTAATTGTTGAATGTTGTTACCATGCAATCGAATTTTTTAACAAGTTATTTTATTTGTTTATGATTTGAGTGATTGTGTTCGTAGCTTGCTAATTTACAATTAATTTGTTTATATATAAATAAGTCACATACTGAACAATGTATATACGAGGGGGGGTCAATAATTCGCGGAATGGAGGGGTTGGAGAAAGGATGGAGAAAGGAGAAGGAGGAAGGAAGGGGATTTTTTTAACCATCACTACTTGGTGACTTAATACAACAAAAAATATTGAGTTTCAGCTAGACTGGTTGAATAACCTTTGAGATATCACAGGATAAATAAGTCAATCGGGAAGTGAACACTAACTATGGAGAAAATTAAGTTTCATGCCATGATTAAGTTCTTCACTTAGCAAGGAAAAATGCCACATATCATTATGAAAGAGATGTTATCTGTTTACAGGGATTCTTGACATAGACAAACGATGATTTATAAGTGGCATTACCTTTTCAAGCAAGGCGGTCTCAATTGATGACGATCAGCCCTCAGGCCAGCCAAATGAGACAACTTCCTCAGACATTGCCGAAAAAACTTATTTATGAAGATGTTCATCTGAAGAAAAAGCATTGCAGAAATGACTGGAGTAAAATCTAAGACCGTTTTAAACATTCTCCATGACCATGTTAGCATGTATAAGGTCAGTGTAAGATGGGAGCCAAGAATGTTCACACCTCTTCAAAAGCAGCTGCATTTGATTGTTCGCGCGTTTTAGGACCTGTGTAGTGAACAACAGAGATGAAATTATAAACCAAATTTTGACTGAGGATGGAACTTCATCACTATGAGGGTTCATCACTATGAACCTGAGTCAAAGCAGAAGTCCAAGCAGTGGCATAAACAAGCGCAGCTCCATCTAAGAAGTTCAAGGTGTCACAATCGACTAGACAGACTGTGGATTCAGTTTTTTGGGATTCAGAGGTTTTATTGATGAAGTATGAAGGTGTCAATATCACGGAAAAGTATTGTGCTATGCTAGTAGAGAAATAAAAATATGCTATTTACAAAAAAGGATATGCTCCTTTTGCAGGACAAAGCACCCGTTCATAAGAGTCACAACTGTACCGTACACAAGTGTGGCTTCGAAATTTTAAACCATCCTTGCTAGTCTAGATCAGGCTTCTTCAGGTTATTATTTGTTACCAAAATGAAAAAAGAGCTTCGGGAAAAGAAATTTACAGATGACAAAAAAGTGAAGTCGGCAATTTCTGCCTATTTTGAGGACCCTGACAAATCTTTTTTTCGAAAGTAAAAGTAAGTTATATGTAGAGTTTGAGAATTATATTAGGGTTGATAGAGAATAGACCAAAAGCGAAAAATAATTTCATGTTTTCTTTCACCCCTTTTCCTTTTATTCCACAAACTCCCCATGTATGTGTACATAATAATCATTGCAAAAAATGTAATTTTTAAATGTGCAATATATTTTTATAAGGAATTTGTGACTACCGAAACAAATTATACTAAATAATACTAAACCTAGAATAATTTTTATATTATAAATTAATTTTAATTAATTCTAATCCTGAGATACAGGTGATAACCTAGTTCACGAGACAGAGCCTCCTTTGTATTTAGATATATTTGATTGCTAATAAACATTGTTTTCAGCCGATTTAAAAAAAAGGAGGAGGTTCTCAATTCAACTGTATTTTTATGTGTTACCTCAGAATTTTTCTCTAGTATAATTTAAAATCTATATCTAGTATAATGTGAAAATTTCTATAGTATTAATTAACTTCAACTACATTGATGATGTTCTCATTTTATTTATATTCAAGTCAATGGTACATTTTTAATTTTATCACTTGTTATTTAAACTCATATTTATTATACTAGTTCATTGTCACCTCTTACAACATTCAATGTAAGATTTAGGGTAGTAGATTCAGTTACACTACACATTCACACGCAAAATACGCGCCTAGATGTGGAGTTGCGGAAAACAGCCCGTCGTAAACTAACTACACCACCATTACACTGCAATTATTTTAGTTAAAAATAAATTTAAAAGAGCTTTTATCTATTTACTCACACTAGGTAATTCAAATCATATTGGTATAATGTAACTTGTGGTTTTTTGGGTTAGGTATCAATACCACTAGCTCTAGTAATCAATATTGCCTGTGGTTAATTATTTCCAAACTTTGTTACTAATTCAATAAGTAACAAGTAGTAAACAATACAAGTACAATGTAATAATCTATACTTAATTTTGAATTGAGTTACACTTGATATGAACCTGCTTTAATCATATTTCTTAGAACCCAATAAAAATACTTTACCTATTTGCAGACATCTAAAACGGTCGAGTTTGGTAGGATTATTTTCTTCAGTAAGTAAAAATGTCATCATCCCCATGCGATACATATGGCCAGCAATTGATTCACATTCATCAATATCACATATTACCCAGCCTGTCCTTTTTACATGCTGTAAATATTAAAAAATTTTATTTTATAAGTTGAAATTATACGTAATGTATTATATTTAGACATTATATACACAATAAAAATCACCTTTAATCGTCCAACAAGTTCAAGAAATTCAAGGATTTTTGTATTTTCCATTATTAAGGCTATGGTTTTTTATAACTCAATTTTACGTTTTTTTTTTAAATATGACCACTATATTGGCAAAAAACAATGACGTATTATAAATTTATTATTGATAATCACTACGTTTCTAGCAATTGTAAAACAGTAAATCTTTTGTACTTCCCTATATAATAATAATGTAGTCTTTGATCTGCACCTATAAACCTATAACTCCACCAAACACCTGAAATATCTTTATCTTTTGACAGCAGTCATATTTTTATTGCACTAGGCATTCCAACTGAAAAATCGGCCCCTATAACATTCGATTCTTACAAGAAATCGATATCGATTCTTTAGATTTGGTAATCGTTTACAGCTCTATCTAGATTAATATTAGAATAAGGTAATTTACAGAGATAAACTTATAAAAATTGAAGACTACACTAGATTAAAAAAATTTGATAACGTTCACTACGACCATTTGAGCTGTCACTGTCATTATTTTAGTTTACATTATTTATTTTTTGATTTGCAATAACGCATTAAAAATGAAACTCTTTCACGGTCATCCATAATAATTTTCCTTGTTTTCTCCATTAGGTTTAGTCATCCCTTGTGTAGTAGTTGTACTTTTTACAAATCCTCCTCCGGCGGATTCCACATGCCGTATTATAAGACAACCCATCTTCAACCGCGGGCACGTGTTATCTATCCATGTATGCGATACAGTGTGGTTGGCGTTTCACCATGTTTCATCAATGAATATAACGTTGCCCCAATTGATTATAATTTTAATTTCTCGTAAAAAATATTCTGTACTTTCATGTGTCTGAATAATTATTTTGAGTTTGTCATTTTTAATTCGGCAGTCAATTCCCTTTTTTTCTTTCTTTCTTATAAACTTACTCGCAACTTCACCCCAGTGAGATTCACAGAAATTATTAAAAATGAAACTTGTGGAACTCACGATTCTTATAATTTATGCACCTCTAAAAATAAAAATTATAATATATATTATATATATATATATATAATATATATATATATATATATATATATATATATATATATATATATATATATTATTATTATTAGTACATTTTTACCGATTGTTGGCATTAGCATGAATTTGAATAATTCAAACACTATATTCATAAAGACTTATAAACTACGTCAAACAGAAAAGTTGATTCTAGTTATAGTCAACCAAATGTAAGAATTGGTGCAATAATTGACAGCTGTCGGACTTATTGCACCAAGCATGCCAACCAAAAAATGGGAACGTAAAATATTCGATTATTAAAAAAATCGATATCGATTATTTAGAGTTGGTAATCATTTACAGTTTGGTTTGAATAATACCAGAATAAATTAAAACCGGATAATTTAAACACAAGATTTATCAGTTTCTTCGTATTTGTTGTTACTGCTTATTTCTAGAGGCACAGTTATACAAATTTAAGATTGAAACTAGATTCAAAATAAATTTATTCAGTCACTTTCAGTACAACTAGTAGGGGTGTCGTTATTTATATTAATTATTATTATTTGATTTTCAATAATGCAGTCAAAATTAATGTCTCTTTCAAAGTTATCCATAATCAATTTTTTTGTTTTTCTACCACTTTTGCCCAAACATCCTTTGTGACATGGGCACATGCTTCAACGAATTTTTTTATAGCATTGGGTGACAAACGAGCACACAGTCCACCTGATGGTAAGTGGATGCTATGGCCCATAGACATACACATTTATCTTCAATTAAGAATCAAAATGAAAATGCGTTGTCACCCCTGAGGATTAAGATGGAATGCCTCGATTCCACAAAAAAGGGTCTCCAGTTCTCTACACTCACCATATGAAACACATCATCATTACGCCGCTATTTTACGTTGGTATTCTGTGAGAGCGTGGTCCTGCCCTGGTTGAATCGACCCATTCGTGTTGCAACTATATATAGATGTAGCGTGGCTCTACCACGTACAAAAAGTTATTATAGAAGAAACAGTCCAAAAAGTTAAAGCCGAGTCACAAAATAAGAAAACAAACATAAAATCACAAAATTACGCACAGCAAGCTCTCGAAACAGAAACAGAAACTTTTTAATTTATGAATAACTAGCTGCCGCCCGCGACTTCGTACGCGGATGATGTTGCTTACGCCACATATGTTATTTATGGGCCACAGCAACCACTTACTATCAGGTGGACTGTGTGCTTGTTTGTCACTCAATCCAATAAAAAAAAATTTACAGGTTTCCAACTGAACCTATTCAAAAGTTATGGCTTAAAAGCATAAATATCTTGTTGCTTACGCCAGCGACAACGGGGTCGTCAAAATCGAAGATCTAAAATGTTGATGTCGAATTCTAAGAGCCCGGGGACGGAAAAACAACGTGATGCGCGAGACGATTCGAGACGTTCCAGATCTTTTATTTTTGTAAGTCAACACGAAATGCCCATCAGACTAAAAAACTTTTGCTAAGACGTCATTTCTATATATGTTATAATGTCACTGGGCTTTGGAGTTCCACAACAGGTGTTCCAGATCTTCAAATTTATTCTCACAGCGGAAAAAACTCTTACGTGGAATATTTTTTGCTATGACACCATTTTATATCTCTTATACTTTAGCTGGTCTGTTGCGGTTCTGCATCAGGTGTTCCATTTTCCAAAATAAATTATAGCCTATATGTTATTTATTTATTTATTCACAAATTGCGTTACATGTGACTTAGAGACTAAACAAAACATGCAAGTTCTAACAATCACGTGCACCTCGAAAGGCATAGCAATGAACAGGAGAGGGACAGACACTTAAAAATTCTTTTCCTCAATGTATTCATTAATTGAATAATAACTTTTTTTTAATAAGTATCTCTTTTAAAGATCTTATGAATTTATTAATATTTGTTTCGGATTTTATGTATTCCGGCAATTTATTATAAATTTTTATTGACATCGAGTAAGGACCTGTACTGTGTAATTTTAATTTAGATTTTGGTTGCAAAAGGTTATTCTTATAGCGAGGTACGTTGTGTCGGGGCGCGTCTATGATTTTGGTGTAAAAACTTTGGTGTCTTTTTACAAATTTAGATATTTCTAATATCCTACCTAGACTTAACACCTATACAACAAAAAACTTTTCATTCCGTACATTTCACCGATCCGGTGCTGAATGCACCGGATCCCAAGGGTACACTCAATTAACAATAATATTGCAAATCACTTTAAAAAAATTCTTTATAAGCTGTAGCTGTACCCTTGGCTTTGTCGACGTTCTTGGTTACGCGCAAGTCGTATCTCACGCTCCTGACTGCTCTCAAGTGATCGAGCAGTCTCAGAGCGGATATTCTGAAAACTCAACCTCTGATTCCTCTGTGTAACCGTTTCGGATGCGCGAGACAAAGAATGACGATCTCGGTCAATAGCTAAAAGCATTTCATTGTTCCACACTTTCCTGAGATCGAGAAGCAGTATTGCGGACTCGTTTAAATTCTAGTCGTAATTGGCGCTGCGTGCTAGTTTCTGCGGACAAACTTAGTGCATTACGCTCACGGTTAGCACCTAGCCGTTGTTCACGCTCTGCTTGAGAGAAACTACCGCTACTACTAACTAACCTGCGCATCTTAGAAACCCTTGAGTTTCGAGACAGATTTGATCTTTTTCTAAAAGGCATAGCTAAAATTCCTTCTTAATCCGATACTAACGATATTCAAAACAATGAAAAGTAATCGGATAAGTACGTAAGAATTGCTAGTAAGTAGAAAAATAATAATTATTCGCAGGAAAATTAAACACATCAACCAACACAGACCTATATCCTACCTAGACCTATATCTATATCGGCACCTATAACATCACTTTTTGGGAACGAAACCATAGCGTCGAACTCGACGCCAACGCCATCTAGTAAGTGAACGGAAACTACATATTATTTACCGAAATGAATTAATTAAATTATGAATTAAAACTAAAATGTCGTTAATTTAATGGACAAGTACATTATTTTTGCATTGAAAAATACGGTGACAGCAGCAAGGAACAAAACTAAGAATTACATACTTAAATCAATTACCTGCAACAAATGTGCTTGGTAAGATATAACTGAGAATCAAAAGTTTGACTTGACTTCATGATAGTGTAACTTGTACCACCAATCAATCTGTTTAATAATATTGGTGTGAAACTCTCCATACAATTAGATAGGACATGTAAAGTTCTCAGATTTCCTAATGCACATAAAAAGTGCAAAAATTAAACAAAAATTACGATTTTTCAAAATAATACTATGGGATTTAAACTTGCACCATTTAATGCGGTAAACGGTCGCCTGACCTTACAGCTAAATTCCCCGTTGACATATTGTTAAACAGCTGTTCCCTTGCAATTTATAATATTACTGCCACGCTCCTTTATAAAAATAGCGTGATTATTATGTTCCCAGAATTAAATTTTTATTTTTATTTTAACTAATAACATCTCATTTTGTGCATACAATTATTTTGTACCTCCTATAACATATGGCGTGATAATATGTAGCCTAAAGCCTTCCTTGGTTTACAAAGAACATTTTTTGCTGAATTTCAATTCAATCTATCCAGTAGTTTTGGCGTGAAGCCGTACCATACACACAGACAAACAGACAAAAATTTTTTCTAGAAAATACTCAATGTACAGTTTTTCTTTCGTTACTGTTTTATTATAATATGTATAGATACTTATTGAAAGTCACTTTTTTCATTTACCACTGGTTCGAAAAAATACCTCTGTCCTGGGAAGAACCAGCAAGAAACCCAACGAGACTAGTTCTTTTTTAAATAAGAGCTTATAATCATGCGTGTTACAATTAACAACACAAAACAAATTAGAAATAGCTTCCTCCTCCTTCCCAGGGCTTATTATCATCCATAAATTCCTTAATATTAATATAGCCCTTTTTATACAAACTTAGTTTAATAAAGTTATTAAACTATGTGTACTTATGTCAAATTTTGTATATTTTCTGGCATTTTGTTATAAAAGCGTATACATCGCCTCAAAAATGAATTACTGATTCTGTGGAGTCGAGTAACTGGTATCGAAATGGCGGGATATTGAAATTATGTAGTGGTTATTTTAGCACGGTCTTGTATATGAGTTTTTTGCCTACAAAAATTTACTTTGACAAAGTGAAAAAAAAATAAACTTGTTTTATTCACGATTCATGTAATTTAAAAAATTTTGAAAATAAAAATTAAATTAAACAAATAATACATTTAAGAAATTAAAGATTCGATTATTAGAATATTTTTACAGATTGAATTATTTTGCCGATTATTCGCATAACGATGAATTTTAATCATCCAAACACTACGGTAATATACATAGCGACATGTCATCGAAACGACGTCAAGTAAAAAAAGTTAATACTGGTTATTATTTAATATTTTGCTTTGTTTGAAAAATTCAAATTTAAATTAGTGATAAAAGACTATACACGTTGTAATGAAATGTAGATTACTTAATAATTCTTCGGATTTACGTAAAAGGTTATTAATAGTGTGAGTACGCTTGTGCAAAGTTATTGCGGAATGATTAATGTGAAACGTCAAAAGGTATTTCTTAGATTTGGTTGACTATAAAAAAATATTTTGCTTTGTTTGGAAGATTCGAAAATGAGTAATAAATATCTAAATATGTATCTTGTTATAATGAAATATAGATAACTAAATTTTTTTGGATTCAGGTAAAAGGTTATTCATGATTTAATTATGTGAGTACGCTTGTAAAAAGTTATTGCTGAATGATTAATGTGAAACGGCGATAGTTTTAAAATATAACAAAGAATATGTTATAGACCAAGTAATTAATAGAACATTATTCTTAATGCAAGGGCAATATGAATAATTCCCAATATTAGTAGACAATGTGATAAAAACTATGAACTATTTAAATTGACCAGGCTTTATGAATAAAGTCAGTTACTTATTAGACAGAATAATGAAAAGATAGGTTAGGTTAGTTTTTTTTGATGTCACGTATTTAACACTTACTCATAAATACAAAGAGAAAAACGTTTTTCAGCAAACATTTGTTTTTTTTTTGTAAAGCTAGTGAAAACAAATCCCATTACTGCGAAGTGATACTGCGGTACTGATATAAGTGGTTTTTCACTTCCTTCACGTTTTTACACTTTGGCACAATATTAACTTATTGTATTAAAAGTCATTAACATGGTTAGGTTAGGTTTGGTTTACTTTTGTTAGGTTATATCAAATTGTACAACAGTTACGTAGCAATATTCACAATGACCAGACAATGTGGTAAATAATGAAGTTTAAATGAGTATTAATTACGTAGCTCAATTTGACTTGTTTGTATATTCATATTGCTCGGGCTTTATAATAGTGCCTCTATTTTTATGATACACAAATCATGCTAACAGACAATGGATTATGTCCTAACGATTATCGTAACATGTGTTAAATATTTTTTTTATACAATCGACTTCAATATAAGTAAAATGAGAACATCATCAATGTATTCAAAAGCAATTTAATACGCAAAATTTAGGATAACCTAAAAAACGACAAGTCAGATCTTGATCAATTTTATATGGGACCACATGAGAAGCACCAGCTTACAAATAAAAAATGAGTCATTGAAATCGGTTCACCTAGATTAAAAAATGCAGTCGAATAGAGATCCTCCTACTTTTTTTCGGTTGAAAATAAATCATAATCGATTATGAATGCAATAATTTGCACTCGTGTTACACACAATGAGTGCAAATATTGCTACTTGCTGGTTATCAACGACGAATAGATTTCTGTCGGATGCCAACAAGATCCAGTCATTTTATTTCAAGATTATGTAGCTATGAATCATGTTTATAAGGGTTGGAATGCTTAACATGCATAACCTTAATCATTAAGCCTTAGTGAATCCTCAAATAGATATCAACTATGGCGCGCAATAATATTATTAACATAATCTTAAATTCATTAAATTGTGACTGGGGAATGGGAAGTCCATGTAGCGGCATTCAAAAGGCGCAGCACCCCTAAGAAAGTCACGGTGTCACAATCGGCGGGAAAGATTATGGCTTCAGTTTTTTGGAATTCAGAGGGCATTTTATAGATCCATTATAAAGATAAAGGTGTCAATATTACAGTATCCAATATTACGCTACGCTACCAGAAAAAAAAGTGGATAGTGGTTTCGGGGTGTACTCCTTTTGCACGACAACACACCCGTTTAGAGTCATGTTGCGATGGCTTTCTTACACAAGTGCGCTTCGAAACTTTAAACCTCCTTTCCTACATATAGATATGGGGAAAGAAATTTACAGAGGAAGAAAGAAGAAAAAAGAAGGAAGAAGCCGGCAATTTCTGCCTATTTTGAGGGCCTTGACAAAACATTTTTTTCGAAGGTATAAATAAATTATTTGTAAGGTCTGAGAAGTTTAATGAAGAATATATCAAAAAGAAAAAATGATTTTGTGTTTAATGTCACCTCTTCATCTTTTTCCTTCCATGATTTTTTATCATAGGTATACATATTTTTAGTTGGTTTACAGAGGGTTTCCTATTTACGATCCGCCCTTCAGTACGGTAATCCAAAATTGGTTATCTATAATTTTCGTATAGGATAAGAACTTGTGATAGTTACAATACATTTTATGAGGACATTTGGTTATAATAATGACTCCTATTAATAAAAAACGTGCGTGCAGCTTACACGCGACAGAAGTGAAATCTTCAAATGAAATGAAATATAAAATACAAATACTTTACGGCAAATGATTTATTTAATATTATAATTTAAACTACAAGTTCGGCATAAGATACAAGAAAATTTAATTTTATAGTAAATAAATGTAACAATCCTTTTAATATACGAGTATGTATTAGACACATAGTTTTTCACTGCATGTTGATTCTATAGGCACACGACACCTTCGTAATTTATCGAAGAAAACGAGTAAGCCACGCCGTTTCGGCGGTGTTTACGACTTTTTTCTCGCAAGCATTGAGCTATAATGCTAATTTTCTCCCATCTTAAATCTTATGAATTTATGTGTCTGTATCCTTTTACGTTTCATAGACTTTCAGATCACAACGATGCTAAAGAAGTTTTCACTTCAAAAATTGTAGTTTAACCCCAAGGGCTACTTAATGTCAGATCGTTAAATACAGGCAGGGATGAGTAACTCATCTAATAACATCATCTAGTAACTGTTACTGGCAAGTCTTGAATATAAACCAGACATTCTCGCTCTAAATGAAACGCGGCTTAAAAAAAGCGAGTAAAAGATAGAATTATTAGTACCAGAATAAATATTTAAACACAAACTGTGCCCTCGGGATAGGTGGGGAGGCGGTGTGATCTTTGTTTGAAAAAAAACTTCGATTGCGTACCACGTAACACCCAGAGTCACAACTAGAATAAATGTGGCTAGAACTAACGTTGCCCAACAGGGGATGCTTCGCGATTGATACACCATATTAACCAGAATCGATAGCTATAGAACTTGCCATAGATGCACCAAGTGCATCTGTACTTTAAGTACTTTCGGATATTGTGAATGCATTTTTTTATAAACGGATTGTAACATCGATCTCTTACAACCTGATAAATTAATAGCGCGCTAACTAAATACGTTTCTGTGGCAGCAAGGACTATTTTAACTCGTAAATAAGGCAACGCCATTACTGATAAAACAGAAACACTTCTCGATCTTATTTTGACTGCTTCTCCGAATTATGCAAAATTATATTACCATTACCATACCATTTTTTTATAGAATAAGCGTGAAAACCAGCACACAGTCCACCTGATGGTAAGTGGATGTTGTGGCCCATAGACATCTACATTTCTACAATCTACAAAGTCTACATACAAAAAAATTTACAATATTCAATTAAGAATCAAAGTGAAGACTGAGATGGAATGCCTCGTTCTAGTAAAAAGGGTCTCCAGTAATCTACACTCACCATATGAAACATATCAACATTAAGCTGCTATTTTATGCTGGTATTCTGTGAGAGCGTGGTCCTACCCCGGTCGAGCCGACCCATTCGTGTTGCAACCACGTTATATCTGCAACATTGCTCTACCACGTAAAAAAAAACACTGAACTGAGTGATCATGTCATGGTGTTTTCCGAACTTAAAATTAATACAGCTTAGGATAAACTGCTGCATATACAAACGAGGTCTTTAGGGCAAATTAATCAAAATGAGCCCATGTGGAAAATTTATCTTGGTATGACACAATGTATAAAAAAAGTTCAAAGGTTGAGTAGTATATGTCGCAAGGCGCTTTTGAAACACATGCACATTTAAGTCTGATTAGAATAATACAAAATTAATGATGACACTCCGTGATTCTCATAACCTTAAAAGAACTTCAGCCAAATATGCGTAACATCTCACGTACACTTCAGTAACCTCGAAACTATTTTTTAATAGAAGCTCCAGAGGAGTATGACGTAAACAAAAGAAAAAAAAGCACTTTTAATTACTTCATTAACAACCGAATATAAAACATTGAATTTAATATTACAACCACAATGGAATTTGCGGTTTGCAAAATAATTACAACAATTATCACTAAAGCTAGTAAGCAGGATTTAATTAATATAGATAATTATGGTGCGTATGTTTTATCGGTAACATCAAATTTATATGCATATATAATAAGAATAATAAACAAATCCATTCATACAAAGACTTTTTCAGATCCTTGGAAATTGACCAACATTGAACCTCTTCCTAAGAGTCCAAATATACAGGAAATTAAAAACCGGACACTAATCAGCATTCTACCAATACTTTCCAAGATGTGAGAAAGAGTATGTTCACATTTAACGAGATATCCAGGGTATAATCATATTTTACCAGAAACACAATCCGGGTTTCGTCACGATTTTGGCTCTGAAGTAGTTCTGGTGTAGTACTTTAGCACTACTTATTTTATTAGAGCGTTAGACTGCATAAACCATGACATAATTCTGTCAAAATTGACACATTGAGGAGTATCGGCTGTACTCCTCAGTATGTATATGTATAGAATTCAATATGTTCAAATTAATACAGACCAACTAATGCAAGTATCCACCTTAAGCCCTATTCCATTTATACTGTATACAGGGTATATTAGCTAAGTTCCAGAGCATTGCAAAATTCTTCTATATTCAGATAGTACTCAAAAATATCGTTCGTTTAAATTAGAACACACACAGCAGACCGCAAAAATGCAGTCATTCAGCTAAATGAATTGCCATTCGACTACTGTAATGAACCTACTGTCACGAAATTACCTAAATCCTATCAGGACGTTGCAATGATTTTTGAGAAATATTTTACTGATTCAATTCTGTGAATTCATGGTTAAGATCATTCCAATCTTAAACATGAATTCACTGAATTCTTTTCGTGCCGTCGCCGAATCATTACTTAAACAAAATGTAAATGCATGTACAAAGAATTTTACATTTCATAAAGTACCAACAAAGGATATTGTAAAATATTTTTAAACTATTGGTATTAAGAAAACCGCAGATCTGTGGGGATTCCCGTTAAGTTATTGCGTCTAAAATAGATACAATCGCACTTCAAATATACTTTTAATACTAGTAGTGTATAGTTTTAATCTGGTGTATTTTCTGATTTAATAGAGCATAGTAAAGTAATACCTTTATTTAAATCTGGTAGTACATTGGACTCCGCCAATTTTAGACCAACTGCCAACATTTACTAAAATTTTTAAAAAAATTGTTCTTGATCAAATATTAAATATAAATAATTTACAACATAAAAATCAATTCGGTTTTACAAGGGGTCGCACAACAACTGATGTTGGTGTTGAGCTGATTAATTATATCTTCAATGCATGGGAGAATCCACAGGATGCTTTGGGTATATTTTGTCTGTAAAGCCTTCGATAGTGTTCAGCATTAAACGTTAATCAGGAAACTTCAACACTATGGTGTAAGAAGTGATGCTCTTAAATTAATTATTTCGTATTTAAGTAATAGAACGCAAAATGTTGTCATTAATAGTATGAATTCTTTCAGGTCGATAATACAAATACGCGTGCCTCAGGGCTCAACTCTCGGCCCCTTTTTGTTTCTTTTATATACTCGTATTAATGACTTACTTTACATCATCATCATCATAACAGCCCTTCACAAGTCCACTGCTGAACATAGGCCTCCCCCAACGAATGTCTCAAAGCTCGCTCCTGAGCCACTTGCATCCATCGACTTCCTGCATGTCTTACCAGGTCATCACACCATTTAGTGGGGGGTCTCCCTACACTTCACCTACCAGTACAAAGCTGCCACTCAAGAACGAGAACGAGAAAGTCGTCAGTTCTTCGAGGTATATAGCCGGCCCATTGCCACTTCAGCTTACGTACTCTGGTTCTGTTTTCTCATAGTCCGCATACGCAAGACAAAGTGACAGATTGTACTCTTTGGTGTTCTGTACAATTTGCCGAAGAGTATGTATGTGGTCTATGATACTAAAACCACTTTCAGAAACCGGCTTGTTCGGGAGGCTGGAAGTCATCGAGTCTGCGTGCGAGACGATTTGTAATGACTCTTGAAAACAGCACATTGACGCTGTTCAGAAGGGAAATCGGTCTACAGTTCTTCAATATAGCACTGTCGCCTTTCTTGAAGAACAAGATCACCGCACTTCTGCTCCACGTTTAGGCGTAGTAGAACTATTCTGCAGCTATATTAGTAGTATAGTTATATCACGTGGGTTGGTTCGACCGGCGAAGGATCACGCTCTTACAGAATGCTAGCGTAAAACAACAGCTGCAACGCAACTGTATTTCGTATGGTAAGTGAAGAGATCCGCAGACCCTCTTACTGGTAACGAGGCATTCTATCTTAGTCTAACGGGTGACAACGCATCTGCATTTTGATTCGTAATCAAGGTTAGATGTAGATGTCTATGGGCCACAGCAACCACTTAACATCAGGTGAACTATGTGCTCGTTTGTCACCCCTATCGTATAAAATAAAAATGAAATAAAAATCCACGCCTCCGGAATAGTTTGGCCATGGAGGACAGAGTTAAAGAGCTTCTGAAGGACTTCAAGTACCGGTTTTCCACCCGCTTTCAGAAGTTCTGCTGTAACTCCATACTCGTCTGGGGCCTTACCGGTTTTAAGATGCTGGAGAGCCATTTTAATCTAGCTTAGACTGCTGTTCGGGATTTATGGGGATAGTGTCGCATAAGACTCTTGGATCGTTACTCACATTTGCGTGTGGCTCCGACGATGACGTGTACTGCTCATAGAACCTCTCAATCTCCTTCAGAATCTCAGGTGTCCTGGAAACATTGGTGCCACATTCAGTCTTCAGCTTCGAAAGTTCGCTTTTTCTGAAAGAAAAATCTCTGGCAAAGACTTTGGAGCCTTGGTTCCGCTCGATCACTTCTTAAATACGAGCTGTATTAAGGTTGCGTAAGTCCTGCCGCATGCATTGGGAGATCTATCTGTTCAGTTGTCTGTATGAGCTCAAATCCTCTGAAGACTGCAGCTAAAGTCTAACAGCCATGAGATTAAGAGTGTAATCGGATAGTTTTTGTGTTCTTCTGCTGCGGGTCTTACAGAACTTAGCTCCGACCGCATGGAAAGTTTTCACGACTTTATCATTCATATCGTCCACTGTATTGCAGTCTTCTAGGAACTGAAAATGGTTTTGTAACTCAAGCTGAAAGGTTTCAGGATTTTGGATTAGAGCACGAGGGGGATGGAGCGTTGACTTCATTAGACGAGACCTCTTGAACTTAACGTTTAGGTTCAGTGTGTCTCTAACCATTTGGTGATCGCTGCCAGTTTTCACCCTCACGATCACTGAGGCATCACTGAAAAGTTGTCGTTTGATCGCATTAATGCAACGTATCTCATTTTTGTCGAAGCGTCGGGGCCCACCAGGTCCACTTCCTTTGGGGCCGCTTCTGTAAGAAAGAGTTTATCATAGAGAGTCCCTCTTTTTCCATGAAGTCGACCAGCTGCTAGCCCCTTGAGTTCCGTTGCCCTATTCCGAGTTTCCCTACTTTCAGCTCGCCGTTCTCTCTTGTACCTAGTTTTGCGTTGAAGTCTCGCATTGACACCTTATATGTCATTTAAGTCAACAAGAAAGTAATGATAGACTTCGCTTGGCCTTTCCCCATCCCCATCCCCAGCCACATCTCGTGCCATTGTTTATGCATACTAACAAGACGCCAATAATCAAATATCCATATATGCAAAGGCCTACTGTACAAACTCACTACGAGGGCGGCACTGAAAGTTTTTGTAACTGGCCACTTGGAAACGATATAATAAAAAAATTTGTTCAAATTTTAAAAATGGAACTCTGTCAATATTATTGTGTATGTGTTTGATTAATTTCACATTTGTTTACGATTTGGCGGCAAATTGAAAATTGTGTCACGTCAGCATTAATTTAACGAAAAAGAAAAAGATTTTAGTAAAATGATTTTTTATGACTTTCGATGTCATTTAAGTCTACAAGAAAGTTATGATAGACTTCGACTGGCCCTTCACGATAAAGCCTCATCTCGTGTCATTGTTTACATCTGGTTTAATGAGTTTAAACGTGATCGCACTAGTCTCACCGATGAGCGTGAGGGACGGCCTTCTACGGCGACAGGGTAATATCAGTATTGTGCGGCGTATGATAGAGACCGACAAATGAGTGACTTATCAGCAGATTTGGACAAGATTAGACATTGGTATGAGTCAAGTGCATAAAATCTTCCATGAAAATTTAGCGGCCAAGAAGCTTTGTGCTCGGTGGATACCTTATAATTTGACAGAGGCCCAAAAAATTCATCGTGTTGATTGTAGTGTCGTGAAATGGTTCAAAGATTTAACGGAGGTGGCTCAAATGCTGTGTTCGACAGAAACAGAAACAGAATCAGAATCTTTTTTATTCAATGTAGATTATAACAATACTTATTGAAAGTCACTTTTTTCATTTACCACTGGTTCGAAAAAAACTTCTGTCCTGGGAAGAACCAGCAAGAAACCCAGCGGGACTATTTTTTTCCAATAATAGCTTACAATCATGTTTACAATTAGCAACACAAGAAAAATTAGAAATAGCTTGGTAGCGATCACCCTTCCCAGGGGTTATTATCATCCATAAATTCCTTAATATTATAATAACCCTTTTTATACAAACTTAGTTTAATAACATTTTTGAACTTTGTGTATGACAAGTTTTGTATATTTTTCTGGGATTTTGTTGTAAAAGCGTATAAATCGGCCCAAGAATGAATTACTGACTCGGTGGAGTCGAGTAACTGATACTACTAGCTTGTGACATTCTGTCTACATCCTAGTATTTACAGAATGAATATCATTTACTTTCGCAAAACTACTTTTATTTTTGTGTAAGTACATTACATTTTCATAAATGTCTTGAGAGGTCAGAGTTAATATATTAATTTCCTTAAATTTTTGTCTCAGTGACTCTTTTGGTTTTAAATTATATATTGCTCTAATGGCCTTCTTCTGTAAAATAAATATAATTTCAGTGTCAGTCGCGTGTCCCCATAGCAAAATACCATACGATGCTATGGAAATAACTAAAGTAAACTATTCTAGCTGTTTCAACACTGGTAAGAGTTCTAATCTTTTTACAGCATATGCTGCAGAACTAAGTCTGCTAGCTAGTTTTGATATAAGGGGGAGCCATTGAAGCTTTTCGTCTAGTGTGATTCCAAGAAAAATGGTGGTATCAACAAGACTCAGTTCCTCCTCATTTAAAATTACATTAGTATTGACATGTTTAATTATTAACTATTATATATATAACAAATTATTAACATTAAACCAATTAACTAAATTAGCTATAGCATTATTTACTTCGTCGTAATTTAATAACTGTTGTTTTAATTTGAAAATTAATGAAGTATCATCAGCAAATAATACTATATCATGGTTATCCCCTACTATGTAAGGTAAGTCATTAATATATACAAGAAACAGAAAGGGGCCGAGAATTGAGCCCTGAGGCACGCCAATTTGTACAATCGACCCGGAAGAACTCATGATATTAATGACAACTTTTTGCGTTCTGTCACTTAAATATGAAATAATTAATTTAAGAGTATCGCTTCTTACACCGTAGTGTTGAAGTTTCCTGATTAATGTTTCATGGTGAACATAATCGAAGGCTTTGGATAGGTCACAGAACACACCCAAAGCATCCTGTGAATTCTCCCATGCATTAAATATATATTTAATCAGCTCAACACCAGCATCAGTTGTCGAGCGACCCCTTGTGAAACCAAATTGATTTTTATGAAGTAAATTATTAACATTAAAAAAAATTAACATTTGATCAAGAATAATTTTTTCAAAAATTTTACTAAGTGTTGGCAGTACAGAAATAGGTCTAAAATTATCGGGGTCCAATGTACTACCAGATTTAAATAAAAGTATTACTTTACTATGCTTCATTAAATCATCCATGCTTCATTAAATGACATACCTACGAGTGACGAAAGCTGGATTTATTGTTATGATCCTGAAACTAAGAGACAGTCTGCTGTCTGGGTGTTTCCTTCCGAGGAGTTGCCAACTAAAGTGAAGATAGTTCGAAGCGTGGGAAAAAAGATGGTGGCCTCGTCCTTCGGAAGAACAGGTCATTACGCAACAATTGTTTTAGAGGATCGAAAAATAGTTACTGCAGAGTGGTACACTAACAATTGTTTGCCACTTGTCTTGGAAAAAGTTCAGGAGAAACGGCCTCGCAGTAGGATCCTCCTTCATCACGACAACGCCTCGTTGCACACCGCCAAGCAAACAGTCGACTACTTGGCGATGTCAGACGTGGAGTTACTGGGTAACCCGCCCTATAGCCCCGACCTCATGCCTTGCGATTTTTATTTATTTCCAAAAATAAAAGAACAACTTCGAGGAAAACGTTTTATGGACGCCGAGGAAGAAGTGCATGTGTTTCAAAATGCTGTCGAAGAGACCCTAAGGACGAGTGGGCAAAATGCTATTCTCAGTGGTTCCATCGGATTCAGCGATGTATTGATGTAAATTGACACTATTTTGAAAAGATATAATAAAACTAATAACTTGCTACTTAGTTCAGTTTTTGATTTTCTAAAAACTTTCAGTATCAACCTCGTAACACCGTATAGTGAGTTTTGGAGGAATGAATGGCTTTGGATATATCCTCATACATTTCCTCCACCTTCTTCATCGGAATGTGCCGAGGTAGGTCTCCTTTCACTTCTACGAGGGCTTTAGGGCAAGGATGTGTCCGCCGCGTGTGTGCTCTAATGCATGTTGGCAGACTTTAAATGTCTTCGAAATATATCTTTTTTATTTTCCAGGTATTCAGATTATCTCACGATGTTTTTCTTCACCAAAGCTCATTTATAATGTTCTCAGCGCTCGTGGTGAACAATTTCATTCGTGCCGACATAGATCGACCCAGGGTGCTCGTGCACTGTGAAATATAAAATATTCATATTTAATATCCACCAACTATTCATTTTAAACCTTTTTCTTCAAATCTTGAAATTATTCTTCATGCAATGCCATTTACGTTTACTTTTTTACTGAATTATTTATCTGAGTGAAATAATGAATAAGCCCATTTATAATTTTTTTAATCGTGATACAGATTTTTCATCGGTATAAGCTTTTTCCGTATTTAAAGCGAGTTTGCCCTACAGATTACCAATTTTTTTCCGCCTCAAGGCACTAACGATCGTTAATTTAAAAAATTTACATGATTTTCTTTTGTACCCGGGATAAAAAAAATTATTACCGACATCAGTCCATTTTAGGTACATATTTGTGAACATATCCCTACGATAGAATAATTTGAGATAGTAATGCTAAAATAAAAATGTAAGAAATTATGGTGAAAACATTAATTATCTATGCCCTTGAAACGGTTTTTTTATTTTTAATCAATTCACAATCATCGTAAATTTTGTTAATTCGCCCATATACTAAGGATTTTCAATAAAAAGTGAGAATGAGAACATATATAATATGCCAAAAGTAACATTTATTAATATGACTTTAACACTTGGAATGTCTTTTTATTTATTTATTTAAGCTTTATTTGCACACCAAGTACAAAATGGCGGACTTAATGCAACAAGGCATTCTCTACCAGTCTGCCTCCAGGCTCCAGGGTTAAAAATATCTATTACATATTACAGTACACATTAAAAACATAATTACTCATATTTATTATAGATATACACACAATATATATTTAAACTTAAACATATGTTTGCTGAATCCCGCGTATGTATATATGCATACATAGTACATACATAATTAAATATAACTGTTTCGGATTCAAAGACCTATAAAATATATAAAATAAAAACAGGCGTAGGGAACAGTTAAAGTTTAAGGATATAAAAAAAAAATGGAAATCCACAAACTACTACGCCAACACCATAAAATGATTCCAGAGCAAGCGTTTGAACGATGGCTTGCTCGTGGCTGCACGTACACTGCTCAGTAGGTCGTTCCACAATATTATCGCATGAGAAGTAAAAGATTTATACAAGAAGCTAGTGTTACAGAGGGGGACATGGAGATTAGGCTTTTCCGCAGAACGGAAACAATTATGATTATGGGAATCACCCTGATACTGAAATTTGCATTTCAGATATCCAAACAGATCGTGTAAATTGAAAATAATGTGCACAGTATTCTGAAATATCTGCGACAGCGGAGAGATAGCCATTTAAGCTGAGAATGATAAGAGTGTGTCGTATTTACGTAAACCGAAAATGAAGCGTACATAATTATTAAGAAGTCGATCCAGTTTGCTTAGAAGTTCTTGAGAGGTATCAGCATAGCAAACATCTGCATAATATAAAATAGGCAACACAAGAGTCTGTATTAGCATCGCCCTAGTCCCTATCATCTTCTTCTAATAGTTTAAAATTCCCTTTTTTATAGAATGGGGGTGACAAACGAGTACACAGTCCATCTGATGGTAAGTGGATACTGTGGCACATAGACATCTCCTTTTATTTTCGATTAAGGATCAAAATACAGATACGTTGTAACCCTAAGGACTACTATAGAATTCCTTATTTCCAGTAAAAAGGGCCTCCGGTTCTCTACACTCACCATACGAAACACAGCAGCATTAAGCTGCTATTTTACGCTGGTATTCTGTGAGAGCGTGGTCCATCCCCGGCAGAGCCGACCCATTCGTGCTACAACCATAATATAATTGCAGCATTTTTTTTTTATAGAATAAGGGTGACAAACGAGCACACAGTCCACCACAGGTAAGTGGATGCTGTGGTCCATCGACATTTCAATTTATCTTCAATTAAGAATCAAAATGCAGATACGTTGTCAGTCCTGAGGACTGAGATGGAATGCATCGTTTCCACTAAAGGGGTCTCCGGTTCTCTACATTCACCATACGAAACCCAACAGCACTAAGCTTTTATTTTTCGCTGGTATTCTGTGAGAGCATGGTCCTTCCCCGGTCGAACCGGCCGGGGGATTCCACGTAAAAAAAGACGTCCATTCCTAAAGAACTCTTCTTCCTAAACACCTAGAAATTCCTGTACTACAGTGAATACTGATTCAACATCTTTGAATCTCTACTAGATATGCCTTAAAATCCTGGAAATAGATACAAATTATTAGGTGCCAGGTCAGGTGAATATAGATGATGCTCAACTAATTGAAAGCCAGCATCTCTTATCTACTGTTACCGACTATGATATTCAATCATAACTGTTACATAAAAACATAAAAATGTAAACTAATGTAATGTAATGTTAAATGTAACATAAAAAAACGACGAAAGAACTCTACTTAAATTTCTTAAGAGAGAGTTGATGGTCCTTTTTAAGGCATACACTTCAATTTTGTTTAGAAATTTGTTATGATGTAGTCACGATTCTTCCATTGGTACAAATTTTAATTTGGTTTATTTCTGCGCATCAGTAAGTATTTTCACGTGGTAGAGCCATGTTGCAGCTATATTTGTAGTATAGTTGTAGCACGAATGGGTCGACCAGGGAAGGACCACGCTTTCACATATCTCACATAGAATACCAGTGTAAAATAGCAGTTAACGCTGCTGTGTTGCGTATGGTAAGTGTAGAGAACCGAAGGCCTTTTTTTACTGGAAACAAGATATTCCATGTTAGTCCTCACTGCGGGCAATGCATATTTGCATTTTGATTCGTAATCGAGGATAGATGTAGGTGTCTATGGGCCACAGCAACCACTTACCATCAGGTGGACTGTGTGGTCGTTTGTCACCATTATGCTATAAAAAAGTATTTTGGGTACCCACGGCGCGGATCCTTTTTTCATCTCAAAGCGTACATGAAATGGACATAGCCTATCGAAATCTCTGTTGTTTTAGCATTAAAATGTATCTACGTTTACACGACAATCCGCTTAAATAATTTTTGGATTTTTTTAAACTACTTCTATATTATTTATGTATTGCTGTTGTTGGTGGTTCCGAGCAAGGTTTTTGTGGATATAATCAGTTGATTTGTGTTAAGGTATCTTACATATATTCCAGTTTCACCAGCCAGTATTTGCTTTTTAAATTCTAAAGAGACTGTACCGCGTTGTGTCGAAAAAAGGGACGTGGCCTATCTCTGCGGGTCATTAAAACATGTCCTTTGAAATACGCAAGTACGGTATGTCTAATGAAATACGGGACAGTTGTTAACGACTGTGTATCTTTTTCTTGGATACATATTTTTATTATGTTTGTAGAACACATTATCACGGATGATACGGAATTGTGGATTATCTTAGGTTGCTACCACACATCATAAATGCTTGTAAATATAAAGTTTTAATTAGTTCGTAAAACAATTTTTCAAGTTATTTAAACCAAGAAATGTTAATAAATTGTTCGGTGGAAATTTCAAAAAGACAAAAAGTGTATTTAGAGGACATATTTCAAATTTAAAAAAATTAAATCTAAGTTGTATAATTTTGTACCCCGATTTTACTTTTGTTATGTTTAAATTTATTCCGACATGAGATAGTTTCATATTTTTAAAGTATCCGATTATATGTGTGAATGAGAAGCACAAAAAAAACTTTGATTAATATGATCGATGGATGTACGGTAAACACATAGTGTGAATTACAATGGGCACCGATATACCGCTACATAAATTTAAATTCTACTGCTGCCTCTCACAGCCAGTGAAAATGTTTAGTCCTCGCTGTCAGCAGACGTAAAGTGGATGTAGCTTCAAAATGAGAATTTTAAATAGTTACAAGTACTTGCAAGTTTGTTCAGACTTAGTGAAATTTAGTTAGTGTACTTGAAGATAAAAATTGTGATGCTTCTTATATTGCTTCTTATTCCATCAGGTAAAATATCGTGTTTTAAACTTTAGACATCCATTGTTTTAGTAAGCTTTTCAAGTTTAGATGCTTTAAATTTATAGGTATTTAAAAATTAACGCAATAGAATTTTTACTTTTAATACAATGTGTATGAACAGCCAGCCACATTTTTAAACCAAAGAGCCCTATTTTTAATTTTGTTTGAACACTGTTTTGTTTTTAAATTTGTTGGACTACCATTGAAAGGCAGCAAATTTAACTCTCTTTAAATGTTAATTTAAAGATAAGAATTTTGATGATCCTTTTCAGGATGTAAGAAAATTTCTACTTTGAGCTGTGTTTCCTTTTATTTGAAATATTTTTTAAATTGTGATCTTTTTGTATATGTCAGTTGATTATATGGAATTTATTCCCACAATGTGTAAATTTATGTTCCCTGGCTTTAAATTTTCACATAATATTGACATCATTCGCAGGCATGATGTATTTACGTCTGTGCGCTTTAAGCCAGTAATAACATTTTCTGTTTTAATCTTTTCGCAGGCACTCAACAACTTTCATTATAGCACTATTTGCCTTTATGTTTACTGTATAGTTGATTATATGTATAAATTGGTTTTTTTATGTGATATTTTCGTTCATTTTTTACTCTGACTTCTTTGTTAATATATAGCTTCAAGTTTGAAAACAAATTTGAAAAGATAGGTGATCTTAGGGCTAGTTTTTTTAACCTCTCAAATTTCGAGGGGTTAAAAAAAACTAGCCCGTTCCCTTGAAACTGCTAAAGATCGAAAAGCTCAGCAAGTTGTTACGTGAGAGTGCAATGCGCAGACTCTAGCCGCGGAAACTGGTGCCGCTGCTCTTTAATTTCTCGTGTGTAGTGATTGTCACAAGTTTCGCAGATCCTGCTGACCAACGACAATATCAAATGTGACTTAGATGCACGTTTTCGTGGTAGCGCAGGGGCTAAGCGCTCGCTGTTAAGTGCTGATTTACCACGTGCTTCGGCGGTGAAGGAAAACATCGTGAGGAAACCTGCATGTCTGAGAAATAAGAACAAAATATTTCGAAGACATGTGAAATTCGCCAACACGCATTGGGGCAGCGCGGCGGGCTCTTCCTTGCCCTAAAACTCTCTCAGAAATTAGAAGAAGCTTGACGGAACATCGCCTTGGTCGGATCCGACCGTGTGCCCACTGAAAGGTTAAAATTAAAATCTTTACTAATTGCACTATACTTTAGAAAAACATACGAACAATCTTACAATACACCTGTGTTTGTAAAGTTTATATATTATGATACATTGATGGAATGATGCTATTGTGAGCCAATTGGAAAATGTCAGCTACATGTATGCTAACCTTAACAATTGAAATAATGAATAATACCACGATAATGAGCGGTAACAAGCTCGAAAATTTGATACTAATAACGGTCTTATCTGAATTATGGCTAGTCAGGCATTACAAGAACGTACTAGGAGGTAAATTCCTCGACCCAACGTACAATTTTAACAGTCTCAGCAGTGGGACGTATATAAGCTGTAAGTAACTAATAAAATTGCTATTTCTTGATCACGTAGAAGGTGCTTTTTATACGTGGTAGAGCCATGCCGCAGCTATATTGTGGTTGCAGTAAGAATGGGTCGGCTCGACCGGGGTAGGACCACGCTCTCACAGAATACGAGCGTGAAATGGCAACTTAATGCTGCTGTGTTTCGTATGGTGGGTGCAAGGAAACGGAGGCCATTTTTACTATAAGTGAGTCCTTCCATCTTCGTCCTCAGTGGTGACAATGCATCTGCATTTTTATTCTTAATTGAGGATAAATGTAGATGTATATTGACCACAGCATCCACTTACCATCAGGTGGACTGTGTGCTCGTTTGTCAACCTTATTCTATAAGAAAAGGTGTAATGTGTGAGGCGCGTCTTAAAACTGCTTTGAGATGCAATGTTGAATCTTGCATTTCTTAGACGTATACTCAGTAGTACATACAATTACAGTCTTGACCGTACTGATATTACTCAGTCATTATTATTATTAAAATCTTATAATACGCGATACATTTTAATGTAGAACCCTGTTCGTATGCACTCACATTTTTTTTGTAAGTATAAAGCTACCGAGATCTGAGTATGACAGGATCCAGGAGATTTGTATTGCAGTCACATGAAAAGCGCTATATCAAAGTAGACCTGCATCATGCACTGACTAACATTTAACGACGAGTTTATGGTACGTGCTTTAATATGCTGAGACGTCAACGAGTTAGGAGTTAGAAAAAAAAGAGCGGATTTGTGTATAAAACACTAATGAACACGTAATCTTTGGACTCACTTTTTTGACGGGGATTTTAATATACCTAATATTTTAGCTGTAATAGAGTTTTCCAACGATTTCATTCAAAAGCACATCCGATAACTGATGAGTCTCTTTCCTGTTCTATTCACAGACTAACTGGTAGATTCTTTCTATTGCTGTGATTTTAAATATTTGGATAGCTGACATCCAACTGATTACGCTTAGAGTGGTTGTGCTACTGATATGCCTATTCCAAACTCCAAATTCTAAAATACAATGCGAATGATTTTATATAATAAATCATATATAATAATATTATGTAAAGCCAGAAGAAGCCGAGAATACAAGAAATTCCTGCAAAAATATATGAAAATAATAATGTACTCAAGAACTTTAAATAGAAGACATTTCACTTATTTTAGAACTGAATAATATACGAAACGGCAAAAACCGATTACTTAGGTAGTACTTTCTTTTGCAAATAAGCACTTCAGTAATTTCTCTGTTTTAACTATTGACTTCTTAAGCTGACACCGTCATAAAACACTAAAACAATGTTTTTAACACAAATGTGATTATTTTACCAGTTAAGAATGTCAATAAGCTGAATGTGCTAATAAGGTGTTAAGAATAACGGTTTTAAACTACAAAATTGTGACAAGCAACAGAGAGTATCTGCTTGCGATTCCTGTTGTGATTATAGCGCGTGCTCCTATAACGGGAGAAGCCGATATCTAGCAGTGTAATAAAAGAAAGAAGAGAGACCTGTTCCACTAGCTGAACTTCGGATAGTTTTAAGAACCTCCATGGTGCACCTCCGACAAAGAAGTATCGCAGTTATCGTATTCAGGTGGAATGTTGTCGGCACTGTCCAGACGTGAATTGCAGTCAAAGAGAGACAATACAAACAAGTCCGCTTTCTCTTTAGCTGTATGCACTAGTATGCCGTCGGGTTTACCAGCAGAGGAAGTGTTGGTCGACAGAAGTTTGTTTCAATCAATTTGGCATGAGACCAAAAAGCTATAATCCTAGATAATCTGGCAGAGAGTTTTGCGCCGACATGTTTAATGCAATCGAAACTAGTTTTTCTTAACACATTTTGTAGTACTTGAGGGCCTAGTCCAGAGTTCCCCAATCTTTTTTGTGTCGTAGACCCCTTGCCATGTTTTTCCGTGTTGGGTAGACCCACTACTTACCTGATATTGATTTCCTGTAAATTTCTAACTGTAGTGAAGTTTTGTGTTAAAAACTTAAAGTAAAACACATGTTAATTTATACATTTATTAATTGAATTTAAATTAAAACTACTCAAAATAAAATTTTGTATCTGTTATGTAAAATATACGTAGCATTAAATAAACATAAAATAAACTATAAAATAACATAAGCAATAAGTCAATATTTTTAGTGAGAAGGATGAACCTGATGCTTTAATAATAAATTATTAACATTTGGCGTCAATTTTGTAAGGGTTAATCTTAAATCTCCTCGGCTAATGATGTCCAGTTTGTTTCTTTTTTTCGTTAGGAGATTGGTAACAGTGCTGAACCCCCTTTCCACTAGGTATGACGATGGAATGGAAATTAAAATTTTCCTCGCTATATTCCATAATATGGGATAAGTAACGGGTATGTTGTTTTGCAGCCATAATTGCTGATATCCGTTTTTAAACTGAACCTTAAGTTCTTCGTTTGTACTTAGTTCAGTCAGTTTTTCTTGTATTATGAAATTCGTTTCTTCTATGTCACCATATGGATTAATTATCCACGGTGGTATTAACATAGTCAAAATATCCTCAAACCTAGATTCAAAATCTGAATAGAGGGCATTTAAATGTTGAACGTAAGTTGAAACGTTGTCTTCCTGGCAGCTTGTCTGTGACAAATTGGGGAACTGAGAAAATTCGCCCCGTCCAATATTTTGCTTCATTAGTTTAACTCTGGCAAGAAACGCTGATAATATGGACTTTGTTTTAATCAAATTTAAACTGTCGCCTTGTAATTGCAAATTAGCGATATTAAATTTTGTAAACAAATCTGTTAAATAGGCGATGTCTGTTTTCCTCTTCATTGAATTTTCTTTTAAAATTTTATCTTTAGTATCCAGAAATTCTAAAATAGTCTCAAAAAGTTCAAAAAATCTTGTCAAACATAAGCCTTTCGACAGCCAGCGTACTTCAGTGTGAAGAGTAATTGATGAAAGTGTTCGTCATTTTCTTCATACAACTGCGCAAATAAAGCGCGTATTCAACGCGTTGCTTCGGTTCGGTTTACTGCATCAATGACTAAATGAAGTGATTCATGCAATCTAACACTCAAATTTTTAGCAACTAAATGTTGTCGATGGATGGCGCAATGTATTGCTAACACCCCTGACACATTTTGTTTTAAATAGCTTGTAAATCCACGATAACGTCCAACCATGGCAGGTGCTCCATCTGTAGCTACTGATATTATATTTGATAAAGGAATTGCTTTTTCAATGAAGTAATCCTTCAAAACATGAAATATTGATTCACTTTTAGTGTCGGTTATCAAAGTTCTTGCGAACTGCGTAGATTTCTTGATTCATAATAAAACGAACATATGCCAATAATAATGCTGCATTAGCAGGTAAAGTTGACTCGTCCAGTTGTATAGAGAAATGGGTCGTTTGCAAATAATTACATAAGAAATTTTCAATATCAGAACTCATTTCATCAATACGTCTTTCAGCAGTATTGTTGCTTAAAGGAATTCTTTTAATGATATCAGATGCAGGTTTGTGTAAAACAGTTTTTAAAACCTCTTCAACGGCTGGCAAATGAAATTAACTTCTCTCCGATAGTATGCGATTTTCCGGATTTAGCTATAAGTAATGAGATATTGTAAGACGCCCGCAAACCATCATCATTTCTTTGTGACGTCGAAGCGAACATTCTGTCCAGTGTAGGTCTCTTCTGAAGTTTATCTTTGAGTGTTTGAAAGTATTTCAAATCTTTCTCTGTTTTATCAGGCTGGCATCTTCTCAGATGATTTTGCATTTTAGATGGTTTCATAGCGTCATTGCCCAAAACTTTGTTGCATAAAAGGCACATAGGCAATTGTTTGCCCGGAAATGATGGAATGAAGCCAAATTTCAAATAATCGTCACTGTACTGTCTACATTTCTTTTTAGATTCGGACATGGCATCAGTAATCTGTGGGCAAAATTAAATTATTTAAATAAGACAGAAAATCCAGCAGCTGTATATTAAAAATATTTTTTGATTTTTCCGAAAACATTCCATAATTCGAACATCTTCTTGCAACAATTAGCTCGAATTACGGAGATTGCACTTTAATTATAATACCGATTACTAAAACTTTCAAAAAGAAACTATTGGGGAATACTCATGTAATTTTGCATTGATTGATTGATTGATTGAATATTAAACTACTAATAACTAAAGTCATGATTGGCGTAATTTATCTATCTTTGCTAACTACGAGTACAAAACTAAAATTTAATAAACTCACTATAATTTGTGTGATATACTATCTGTTTATATTTTTTAAAATATTTTCTTAGCACTTTCCTTTTCAAGATTCAGGAAACGAATAAACGTATTTGTCTCCGACATTCGTATTTATAGAGTGACGAATTGAACAAGTCAGTGCAAGGAAGCGAAGCTCTGAGACTGCGACTCTCAGGTTTTTACAAGTTCAAAATGTATTGCGACCACAAAGCGAATACCAACATCCTACAACTTACACAATTTTATAAACATATATAATAATTTTTACTTCATAGGTACTTTTATAAATAATGTATATGTTTTGATATTATAAGATAGTATGATGTAAGTAAATAGGTACTATCAGTGTATTTGTTGAGATTCACTATCGTGGACCCCCATTTTCATTTCATGGACCCCCAATTTTTTTTCGCTAACGTAGACCCCTTGCAGGTTGTCATAGACCCCTAGGGGTCGATATAGACCACTTTGGGAATCACTGGCCTAGTCGAAAGCTCTGTTTTTGAAGCTAATATCCAGTGCTTTGTGGTATCAAGCGTAAACTCAGGATAGATACGCCAAATGCTTGCGCTTTTCAGCTTGTTGTTTTTGTTAAACCATGGGCGAGCTTTGCCACCGATGGGAGCTTCTCTCTACAGTTGTGTTGTCGTTTACATACTCATAGATACCGGGGATAAGCAGATCATTAATATGCAGTAGAAAGAGAGTTGCGGAGAGAACGGACCCTTGAGGAACTCTCATAGGATCGGATGAGCAGTCATCCATGATGACTCAGATGGTACGTTTAATCAGAAAGTCTTCACCCAGTCAGTCGGGCCAGGAGATAAGCTGTATGCTGGTATCTTGCATTCAATTAGTTACATTTTAAACGTAATATCTACTTACTATGAGTAGTATTATTAGTATTACAGCACAACTCTCGATATTGCATTAAATTAATTTATTTATCCAATCATTATATACGACATTGAAAAAGAATATCAAAATCAAAAAAATATGTAAATAAAATGAGAACTTCAATATAAATAAAATGAGAACATCGTCTTAACATAGTCGAACATAGTCGAAGTCAATTAAATACGCATTATTAAGGATAACTCAAAAACTACTGGCCAGATCTTGGTCAAATTTATATGGGACCATGAGAAGCATCAGCTTTCAAATAAAAAAAGAATCATTAAAATCGGTTTACCTAAAAAAAAATTGTTGAAACACACATAAAAAATACAGTCGAATTAGTAACTCCTCCTTTTTATAGTCGTATAAAAACTAACTATCGACGAGGATTTCATTTGATTACGGGTTTTCGCCGCCTTCAAAGTTTCTCCTTCTCTTTTGTTGTTGTTGTTGTAAAATGTTAAATTTAGCCATCTTACTGATAGTCAATTTCACGTGTTTGTTTTTAAAAAAATATACTAGTTATGATAGCGCACTTCTGATGGTCCCGTTAGAAACTTTCGCGTTTCGCGTTCATGACAATTGTCGAATAGAGGATTTAAACCCACGACCTTTAGTTTTTTGCAGTACGTAACGGTAACTGTTAGGCTATTGACGCTTTTACATAATCAAGCCGTCGTTTGCTTGGTATGACTTTTTGTTTGAAATGATTTCAAACACAACATACTTACCAAAATATTATTTAAATTTTTATAACATAACCTTTTTTTATAGGATAGGGTGACAAACGAGCACACAATCTACCTGATGGTAAGTGGTTGCTGTGGCCCATAGACATCTACATCTATCGATTTATGTATTAAACTAGATTAGTAATAACCGCGCCAAAGCGTTGCCACTGCACATATGGCCACAGCCATATGCTGACGTCAGTTCAGTGTTCAATGTGACGCCGACAGAGTTGAGCCGCGACAAAAATGGGTAAATGCGTAGTGAAAGAATGCTATTCAAGGTCACAAAAACGTAATAAATCAAGCGGAATTACTTTCAACACATAATTTTTAGTTCTTGTTTTCATATAAACGTAAAAAACCTCAAACAATTAAATAAAATTATCGAATATTGCCATTTAGGTTCAAAGTTGCCACTTTTCCGCATTTGTGATTATCCTACAATAATGGGAGACTATATAATTAATGGAGTAAGTTAATTTTGTTACCTCTGATTTTAAATATTTTGGAAATTATAATAAAAACTACGTTTTAACTTTCATACAAAATAATCAATTATTCTTTTTTAGTTTATTCATGAATTATCTATTAAATGTATTTTATTCCCTATTTTATATTAATAATTTTATATTAATTATATTTTATTACCATATTTTATATTGTTTGATTTATTAGTACAATAAAAATACTTATAAAAATATGTTTTATTTCATCATTATGTTTAATTCCATTCATCTGACAAGCTTTGTATCCTTTTTTTCTAAGGGGAAGCAATAAAGATTTTAAAATAATAATAATGTACTTTTTTAATATAAAAACAATTAACTGCAGCTTAAAAAAAACTCATTTTTATTGCGTATTTTAGGTAAAATTTTATATAATAAGCCACACCAACCTGCCATTGCATGTTTGTGTGTCTTAGCGACGATTTTGTTTTCGCAATTTGTGTAAGTGAGATAGATATATGTTTATTTAAAATTGTTATTAGTTTCAAAGCTACGTCGTCGCGTTTGGATAGTGGTTACACTTTTTTCGACGCGCGGTAATGTGGTTTGCTCCTCTAGTGTAATAACTCAATGTCTACATCTATCCTCGATTACAAATCAAAACGCAGATGCGTTGTTACCCGTGAGGACTAAGATGGAATGCCTCGTTTCCAGTAAAAAGGGACTCCGGTTCTCTACATTCACCATACGAAACACAGCAGCTTAAAGCTACTATTTTACGCTGATATTCTGCGAGAGCGTGGTCCTTCCCCGGTCGAGCCGACCCATTCGTCTTATATTACTAATATAACTGCAGCATAACTCTACCACGTATAAACGCAACAGATGTTTACTTGTGGTTTATAGGCTATTAAATCGAGCACTCCTATCTTTAACTCTCTCTTTAACGCCCCTTCTCATCAGACAAAAGTTATAAAACTATGGCTATTTATTATCCATTGACGGCTTCGTGTTCCAGTGGTTTAACATTAAGTTACGGCCCTGAGGATACAGGACAGTGCTAGGATACAGGAGAAAATCCTGGTTATTTTAGACGTTATTTTTATAAGAAAAAATAAATAAAAAAATTACAGAATATCTGAGGGCACGGCAGTGCCCTCGCCAAGGCGAGCGAAAAAGCGAAACGGCCGTACCATTTTCGACCCCCTATAACTTCGTAGTGGATAAAACTAGAAGCCTAGAACCTAGTAGGAATTATATAACCGTAGTATATTTCAAATTTCATTCAATTTGAACGAGTAGTTTAAGAATTATAACTAGTCAAAGTTTCTTAATTTTGTCACTCACTGACTGACAGATCATCAAAACTCTAAGGCACTTATAGCAGACGTAGAAGCTTCAAATTTTGAATACATTTAGTTTTAGTGTATTAATAAAGAAAAAACTAAATTATTTTTTAATTTCGGTCCAGTTTTCTAGATACACCGACTGCATAAATAACTTTGTAATCCCATATGAATGTATAGAATTACAAAGTAACATTTGCAGTGATTGAATCAGTGGACTTGCACTATGTATAAAAGGTGTAGATAGGTACGTTGTTGGTGTTCAAGAAGTAGAAGGTACCGTAAAGGAAAAAAGTAGGACTATCTTATCTACAAAAAGAAATAAGATGCCATCAAAAACATAACTTGTAAAAAAACCAAGTCTCGCAACTCAATTCTTCTACCGTAAAAAGTTGTGAGATCCATGAACCATCCAATACCAAGTCGGTTAATCTATTCAGTCCCTACTTAAGGGCCCTTCTGTTTTAAGTTATTACGTAATTAGCTAACCTAACAACATTTCATAGTGACCATATCAATGTTAAATTTTTTTTATGTTTTAAATATATAGATTGACTTGGCAATCGCACTAAGCAATCTAATTTAATATATTATGCATTACTTGTGAGATACATTGTGTTTTCATGCGATGGCCAATTCAATCTATTTATTTGAAACATAAAAGATTTTTAACATTGATATGGTCACTATAAAAGGTTGTTAGGTTAGCTAATTACGTAATAACTTAAGACAGAAGGACCCCTAAGTAGGGACTGAATAAATTAACCGACTTGGTATTACATGGATCTCACAACTCCTTTACAGTAGAAGAACTGAGTTGCTAGACTTGGTTTTTTTGCAAGTTATGTTTTTGATAGCATAAATATTAATGGATAATAAATTAAGTTAATGTAAACCTTTAAAATGAAGTTAACGTATTTGTGATTTTATTCATTATTAGCGATGCGCCCCCGGCTTTGAACTCTCAGCTATTCGTCAAGTTTCATTACAATCATGCAAATAACGCTTTCCACTCAATAAAAGGCAGTTATTTAGATGTTACAGAAAGACACTTGAATTCTATTTAAATGTATAGTGGAATTAAGCTTTATTAATAATTGTTCTTGCATTGTGTGAAAAACTATTTTAGAATTTTTACGGTGTACGATTGTGCGACATAATGGTCGCCGTACCTGGCTTTTGCGTCGCAGGTCTTAAAGTCGATTCTTAGCGGGAGTAAACATTTGTATAAAATCACAAATTGTTAGCTTTCTGTTCTACAGTGTGATTGTGTAACTCTTGTGGGTATGCAGTGGGGGTGGTTGGCTTCGTTTTGACGTTAAATATTTAATTTTGTCGTGCTGTGTTTCAGTATCGATTATTAGTCGATGTTTTTCTAATATGAACATTAGGGTATCCCTTATATTTCCAGTTTGATTTTTTAACGCATAACTTCTAAAAATTTTCTAAATAACTCAATATAGTCTAGAAAAAAAATTTGTCATTATATGAAATATAACCCGTGCCTGCTTGCTGCCTTATTTTCGCTGTCTTGTTTTACATATATATTCGCGAAGTCGAGATGACTATTAGTGAAAGTGACAATTTTGTGATAAGTGTGCATTGTATTTTAAGAAAGAGCAAGAACTCCTACAATGGCGTTTCTTAACTGCGTGAAGGAACTTATTGATTTACATAATTCTTGAAAAGAACTGCAAAAAAATTACAAATAACACAGAACACTTTAAAGAAGCGTGAAAATGATTTTAAAAGAACATAAAAAACATAAACACTCACGCCTGTCACCCAGAGGGGTAGGCAGAGACTACGGACTTCCATTAGCCACGATCCTGACATACCTCTTTCGCCTCCTTTACATACATATATCTACGCATACCACATGCTCGTCGGTTAAGGGTACTTCTGGCGTGGCCCATTTTCAAAATATCGCCAATTTGGTCGATAAACTTCCTTCTAGGGCGTCCCTTCCTAACTCTGTCGTTCACATCTGCCATATAAATTTGCTTTGTCACTGGTGGAGCGTCGAGCCTAAGGTTGCCGAAGTCTAATTCCCCGGTCGAACCTTAAAACCTATTACGCGAGCTATTAATCTAAGTGGACTGTATCTACAAAATGTTTCTACACTTATATAAACGGCGACTATAGCATGTGGTACAATGCACTCGCTCTTTCCTAAAAACGAACTATTATTTGCCAAATCGATGAAAGGAATCCTGCTTGATTAGGAGAAAACAAAATTGGAGCGGGTTAAAATACAGTTATATCAAGCAGGCTATATTATTAGGAATATTGGCTCACCGGGGTTCAGTCTTCTATGCTGTTGGGCACTATAGCTGCGACTTCTGGAACTTCTTCTGGACAGACACTCTGGGGCGAGGCGGTGCGCGACTATATCTCACACGAGGTGAGGCGGGTTTCCTGGAGCTCGACTGCTTCCAGGCTAAAGCGGTTCTACTAGCGGTGTGGTTCCAACAACGGGCGCGGCGGGAAGAGAGTGCGCGTCGGTCGCGCGTGCCTTTTATATCTTCGGTTGCGATGATTACGTGATATTCTAGAATCATCTTCTTTCCCCTCCCACCCCACCACCCCGATGTGTCGATAGGAGATAACCGATAAGAAAGATATAACCGATTTGGCAGCCTACCGTCAAATTAAATAAATACGAATGGTTTTCCGCGCAACCATCTCCCCCGCCCTTGAAGGATTTCCTTAAAAAAATAACTAAAACAACTAGAGCTAAGATCAAATTAACAAAATAACTAACTAACGCTAAGATTACCTAAATTCAACTACAATTTCTAATCTAGAAAACTAATTTAAATTATGGAAGAGGCAGGGGGCACAAACGGACAACAGGACGCAGGTAAGACCTAACCGTGGTCTTAACGCGAGCTACCCTAATTACTCCGTCGGAACCGGGAAAGACCTCTTCGACAATTCCTAACGGCCAGTGGAGAAGCGGCGTATTCTCTTTGGTGAGCACAACGACAGTTCCTACAGCTAAAGGCTCAGTTGCTGTGTTCCATTTTTGCCCAGACTGCAAAGTATGCAAGTATTCCATCCTCCATCGTTTCCAAAACGATTGCACTAACCGATCTAATAATTTGTGGCGTGCGGAAATGCTAAGTCTGTTCTCATCCATATCTACGGCGGGCAAATACTTTAAGGCGTTAAATTTAAAAAATGTGCTGGAGTTAGAGCCAGCGGTTCCGAGGGGTCACTAGACAACGTACGACAAAGTGGGCGGCTATTCATTACGCATTCGATTTAAGCGAGCACCGTACTTAGCTCTTCGAAGGACATAATTTGATCTCCTATTACTCGGTATAAGTGACTCTTTAGACTCTTAACTACTATTACTCTATTAGTCTCCCAATTGCCCCCAAAATGACTCGCGGCTGGGACGTTCAGAGACCACTCAATGCGGTTCTCGGCTAGAATGTGAGCGAACTCCGAATTATAATACTTGCTAGCTAAGAGCTCATGTAGTTCTGATAAAATACGTTTTGCACCGACGTAGTTCGTACAGTTATCCGAATATAATTTACTTACAGGGCCACGGCGGGCTAGAAATCTTTTAAAGGCACCCATAAAGCCTGCTGTGCTTAGATCACCAACGAGTTCTATATGCACCGCTCGAGTAGTTAGACATACGAAAATGCAGACGTAAGCTTTGTGGATCTTATACCACGCCCGCGAGTGAGCGTGACTTTAAACGGACCAGCGAAATCAGACCCGGTGTGCGTAAAGGGCTTTACTGATTGTATTACTCTACAAGATCTAAGTTCCGCCATTTCCGGAAATGACGGCTTGGGGCGTGCCCGAAAGCAAGCTATACATCTGCGCACCCGATTGCGTATTAAACTACGTGCAGAAAGAATCCAATAATTCTGACGCAAGATCGACATCAGCAAGTCAGGGCCAGCGTGCGAATTCAATTTATGATGGTAATCGACTAATAAATTCATGATATGGTCTTTGCGCGGTAAAACTATAGGGTGCCGTTGGTCGAAACTCAATTGCGAGTTGAACAAGCGTCCACCTACCCTTACAATCCCATCCTGTAAAAATGGCTTAAGGCGTTGGAAGGCGCGACTACAAGCTCTATTCGATTGTAATCTTGTAATTTCTTCAGAGAAGTGTGCACGTTGAAGTTCACGTAATACTAGCGACTCGGCATAGTTGTAATCGGACGCTAAGACATACGAACGTCGCGGTAAAAGCTTCGCGAATCGACAAACGTAAATTACGCTACGCAATAATTTCGACCAAGAGGAGAAGCGGTTCGCCAAAGCAATGATTGGAGAAACCTCGCTCGAAACGTTCGCCACTAGAGCGTGTCTCTTCTCTTCCGGCGGTTGTGACACTGACGAAGGTTCGAAATCGGTTATTGGCCATTGCGAGGGATCCAAGCGAACCCAAGAAGGTCCGTGGAACCAAAGCTGGTGGTCCATTATTTGCATCGGGGTGAGTCCACGGGATAGACAATCGGCAGGGTTTCCGTACCGGACACGTGATAAAAGTTCCGCGTTTCTAACTCGTCTTGGATCTTGGCCACTCGGTTCGCGACAAACGTATCCCAACGGTGGGGTGAAGAATGAACCCAGCATAAGGCGACGGTAGAGTCGGAAAAGGCAAATATCCTTTCTATGTGAACTCTATTCCTACATGCGCTGATAACTGCGTTAATAAGCTTGGTGAGTACTAATATTGTGCAAAGCTCTAAGCGCGCCAGAGAGATAACCTTACGGGGGGGAGACTCTCGACTTAGAACTAATGAGCCTAATCGAATTTCTACCATTATTCTGAACGTAGAAATATACAACGCCCCCGTAAGCCTTCTCGCTGGCGTCTGCAAACCCAACGACCGTTATGACGCTATTTCTATCGACGTTTATATGACGCGGTATTTTAATTTCTCTTAGTAAAGGAAGTTCTTCTCTAAAATGCTGCCACAACCGAAAAATGCTGTCAGGCGGCGAATCATCCCAATCGCATTCAAATAACCAAAGTTGTTTAATCAAAACCTTAGCGTATAATACCACCGGAGCTACGAAACCCATGACATCCCATAATCTAACAACGCATGACAGTATTGTGCGCTTTGTGCATTTCTCTACGGGCGGATTTACCTTAGGGCTAAACACGTCGGACTCTGGTGACCAACACAGACTGAGCAACTTGTGTGTATCAGAATCGTCGAATTCCTTTATCGCCGAAAGACGGTGTGATAGTGGGATTGTATCTAAAACCGGACGCGAATTACTAGTCCACTTCACAAGATCGAATTGACCCGATTTCATGAGCTTTATAACCTCGGCGGTGGTTAGGGTAGCCTCCTCCACGCTATCGACCGAGTATACAAAATCATCCATATATAAACCACTCTCAATTGCCCTCTTAGCTTTAGGGTAAGAGGGACCTTCATCGTGAGCAAGCTGTCTCACCGTGCGTAACGCATGAAATGGGCTCGACTTTAAACCAAAACAAACGCGGTTAAATTCAAACACCATTAGAGGTTCCTTTGGGTTGAAACGATATAAAATGCGTTGGAATCTACGGTCGCATTCGCGGACCCCTATGCAAAGAAACATTTGGCGAATATCGGCGGATAGTGCTATAGTAAACAAACGAAAATTGGCTATTATATTAAATAAACTGCCCTGTAAATTTTGCCCACTATAGAGGATATCGTTAAGCGACAGGTGAGTGCTAGTTTTAGCACTAGCGTCGAGCACTACACGTAACTTAGATGTAAGTTTGTCCTCCCTAATGACCCCGTGGTGTGGTATGAAATACGACGGTGTGTCTTCGTAATTATCTAATTTCGAAGCCACGAGTGATATGTAACCTTCTCTTATATATTCGTTAATGACGCCGTCATAAGCTTCCTTTAACTGGTCTGAAGCGAGCATCCTACGCTCCAAGCTGTAGAAACGTTTTTCCGCCATTTGACGCGAATCGCCGAGAGATAAAACATCTCCTTTAAAGGGTAGCGCTACACTATATCTACCGTCGCGATCACGAACGGTCGTGCGGACGTAAATTTCCTCGCATAATCTGTCATCTGAGCTAGCTACGGGTGGGACGTTCACCTCCTCCACCTCCCAAAATTTGCGGATTAACGACTCGAGCGGTTCGACAGCCATACCACAATAAGAGGTTGCCGAAATACTATCTATGATGGGGGCGGAGCCAACGATAACATAGCCCAATACGGTTTCCAGTGCGTAAGGCGCGGTATGCGAGGAGTTGCCCCTGACCTTATTGTTTAACAAAAGATGAGGGAAAAGCGATGCTCCGATGAGCATGTCTATGTTTCCAGGAACGGCGTAAGTGTCGTCCGCTAGAGTCAAATTTTTAAATTCAATCATTGCCGAGGTGTCAACCGAAACGGTTGGCAGCCGTTCAGTGACCCTATCCACTATTAGTGCATTTATATCAAAGTTAACATTACGATCTATCCGAGAATAAAATTTTAAATTTCTATATCCCTGGGTAGCTTTACTAGTACCTCCGATGCCTTTGACTACAGGACACGAAAGTGACCTATTTATTACTAAGCCTAAGCGCTGACAACATTGTCGCGTTATAAAGCTATTTTGGGCTCCGCTGTCCAGCAGTGCACGGACGCTTTGTTCGTTTCCACGCGAATCCCTAACCAAAATACGCGCCGTACCCAGTAACACGGTTGAAGGAGGTTGTGCTCCCATATTCGCCAATGAGCACAGAGCGACATCACCAGGTCAACCGCTAGAATCGTTGACTTTAGTAGGGGTGAATTCCTTATCCGCTTTACTTGACGCCGCTATGTTGCTATTTTCAAAATGTAATAGCGTGTGATGTTTCCTGGCGCACTTGCTACATACGGAACTCGAATTGCATTTTGCAACTAAATGCTTATCACTTAAGCAGTTCAGACATAGGTTGTTTGTCTTTACTAATTTATAACGTTCGCTTGGTGAATATTTACGAAAAGTCGCACAATTATATAAATTACCGTGTTTATCTTTACATACGATGCAAGCATGCTGAAGTGGTGCTGACGTAGCGGTTACGTAAGTTAACGACCCTGCTATTTTAGATGGTTGAGTCTGTCTACGGTCGACGCACCTTTTAATCTCCTGTTTAACGTTCGGAGAGCGCTGCATCACCTTTATTTGATCTCGCACGAACGATGCTAATGAATGAAAGGAAGGCATCTCCGAGCTACGATGCTCCATTTCAAACGCACGCACGGTGTCGGGGTCTAATTTCTTTAGTGCAATATGGAGAAACACCACGTCCATAAGGTCATTAAATTTTAAATTCTTAAGTGCAGCCACCGATGCCACAAATTTATCTAAAAACTGCTCTAAGCCGTTGATGTTCGCGGATGATATAGGTTTAAGATCGAATATCTGGTTCAAATATTCGGAAGCTAACATTCTCCCATTTTCATATTTAGTTTTAAGCGTTTCGAATATTAACAAGTAATTGTTTGCTGTAGGTGTAAAACCCGAGCAAATTAACTGTGCTTTGCCACTAAGTTTACTAATTAAATAATATAATTTTTCAGCGTCCGATAACGATGGGTTGTTGTGTATAATGTTTTGAAAACTACTGAAGAAGAAGGGCCATGTCTTAATATCACCATTGAATACCGGAATATCTATTGGCGGCAACCTAATTGAGTCACGTGGACGTACCTGTATTTCCGGGTTTGCTTCGTTTTGAGATTGTAAGAGTTTCTCCGTTCTTTTCACGCGACACATCATATCTTCAAATGCTAGAAGCGGTTGGTAGTTCACTATGTATTTCGGTCGATTTGTAATTCCAAATGATTAATTTGGTCTAATATTCTTTCGTAATCCATCCGCAAAGAATCTACCGTTTCAATTTCATTCAAAAAAGTTTCCCGCACTGCTTCTACATTGATGTTCTTTATGTGATCACTAATACTTTGTATACGTGAAAAAAGTATGTCCCTCTTGGCATAAAGCGTTTTAATTTTAATTTCCTTTCCACTAACTGCCATTTTAAATTATTGTAATAAAGTTATATTAATCACAATTAATCTCACAACGCACAAATAATGAAGGATGGACACTCGTATGCCGTATTACGTAATTAAATCGAACACCTGTTACAGCGAGTCGAGGTGATGCGTTGCTCGCTAAACTCAATATTTTTTTTATCAAAATTGTCGGGTAAGCGTAAAAAACGATTGCTATTACACTGTTTCAATTATTTAAGCGACTAATAAGCTTTAAATTTAAACCAAATATAAACACTATTAAAATGAATAATTCTGTTTGCGAGTACCTAACCAAAATTAAAATTTAAACGAACACTATTTAAGACCATTCTATAACTAAATATATACAACTTAGAGTGCATTATCTAAATAATTAATTTAATAATTCGACCAGAAAATGGTTGAACGACTACTAAACACCAGTCCAAATCCTGCCGAAGTGACCATAAAATGGTGGAGCGTCGAGCCTACGGTTGCCGAAGTCTAATTCCCCGGTCGAACCCTAAAACCTATTACGCGAGCTATTAATCTAAGTGGACTGTATCTACAAAATGTTTCTACACTTATATAAACGGCGACTATAGCATGCGGTACAATGCACTCGCTCTTCCCTAAAAACGAACTATTATTTGCCAAATCGATGAAAGGAATCCTGCTTGATTAGGAGAAAACAAAATTGGAGCAGGTTAAAACACAGTTATATCAAGCAGGCTATATTATTAGGAATATTGACTCACCGGGGTTCAGTCTTCTATGCTGTTGGGCACTATAGCTGCGACTTCTGGAACTTCTTCTGGACAGACACTCTGGGGCGAGGCGGTGCGCGACTATATCTCACACGAGGTGAGGCGGGTTTCCTGGAGCTCGACTGCTTCCAGGCTAAAGCGGTTCTACTAGCGGTGTGGTTCCAACAACGGGCGCGGCGGGAAGAGAGTGCGCGTCGGTCGCGCGTGCCTTTTATATCTTCGGTTGCGATGATTACGTGATAATCTAGAATCATCTTCTTTCCCCTCCCACCCCACCACCCCGATGTGTCGATAGGAGGGTATGAATGATATCGTTTTGGAAAGGGATAACCGATTTGGCAGCCTACCGTCAAATTAAATAATTACGAATGGTTTTCCGCGCAACCAGTCACTCTTTCCTCATTCATTCTTTCTATATGACCAAACTACCGAAGCATTCCTTTCTTAATCCTGGTCACAACATCATCTTGCATACCACATTTATCTCTTATCACGCAATTTCTCACCCTGTCATTCAGATTCAACCCTAGCATACTTCTTAAAGATCGCATTTCTACAGCATTTATTCTACTTTCGTGCTTCTTCTGCCACACCCAGCTTTCACTACCATACATTAAAGTAGCGACTAACATAGCATTATGATTTACAAACAGATTTTAAAAGAGACCTTGATATTTTATATCATATTGTTCATTCATTTGAATAATGAAAATGGAAGAAGGCAAAGTATTTTTGAAAAGACGGAGAGAGCTACGTCAACCGGGAAACTTTACAAAGAACACGGAAAACGGGAAAAAAGATGTAGAAAAAGACATTTGGACGAAGAGGAAAGAAAACTAGGACAAAGAGAGTTATTGGCTGTTGCATCGACTTCTACTACAAATAACTTGGAACCTCCACAAGATTTAGACAAAGAACGAATTCTGAATTCTGAAGTTAGCTTGCCAGAGATTCTCTGCGCAGAAATAAGTTCAAAAAGAGGTAGAAAGAATCCGATATCATCTAAACTTGTCACAGATTTACATGGATGCCGGCATAAACAAATCCTCGATCCAGCGAATTTGTACTGAGACGAAAAAAATCCAGGGTTTGCTTTATAAGCCATAAAAATTGACCTTCAGAACAATGTGCTTGACATAGTCATAGTGCATTTGGACGGAAAATTATTACCAGGTATTTCTACTATTTAGTACGTTTCGAATATTTTAACAAAGTTTTTAATCAATTTATTGATTTTGAAAGGCAGTTACTATAATACTTAATGTCGGAAATGTATTTATTTTAAGTTAATGCTTGTTACATTCAAAACAGCCTATGATGAATGCTATAAGAGACGAGAATGGCTATATTCTGAATGATGAAGTTTTGAGTTTAAAGAGATGGAAGGAATATTTTGAAAGCGTGTTTATGAGTGAGGAGACAACGTGTATATTAAGTGAAGTAGAAACACCGAAAGAAGAGGAAAGAGGTAGCGAGATAAGTATAGATGAAATAATGAAAGCAATGAAAAGCATGAAAGCAGGTAAGGCTGCCGGATATGATAGAGTTTCACTCGAAATGCTAAGGGCTGGAGAGGAAGTGGTGGCAGGCCTGCTGCATACCTTGTATAATTTATGCTGTGGAACTGAAGCGGGTACCGGTAGACAGGTGCAAAGCCGTGATAGTCCCAGTATATAAAGGAAGAGGGTCGCAGCAGGACTGTAAAAAATACCGTGGCATCAGCCTTCTTAGCATTGTGGGAAAACTGTATGCTAAGGTACTAATTGAAAGGGTCGTGAAAGAAACTGATGGAAAAATTTGGGATGTGCAAGCGGGATTTAGAAAGGGAATGGGATGTACAGATCAAGTCTTTTCCATGCGCATGATCGCGCAGAAGTTTC